>WPDF01000139.1:0-123031 GCA_019137265.1 Neonectria coccinea | reverse complement strand
GCCCCCCCCCCCCCCCCTCCTGCTCCTAAAATTCACCCCCCAACTGGCGCTGGGTTCTAGTTCTAATGCAAGACGCTTGCCATCGCCATCGCCATCGCCTTCGCCTTCGCCTCCGCCATCACGTTCGCCTCCGGATCTGCTTCTCGCCCGGTCGCAATTCCTCCTCCTCCTCCTCCTCCGCCTCCGCCTTCGCCTTCGCCGCCAGTCCCCGCCCTCAGCTTCGGCTCCCTCCTCCTCCTCCTCCTCCTCCTCCCCGCCTCGTCCGTCTTCGAGCTGCCTCTGCCAGGGCAGCTCGCTTTCAAGACGTCGTCCCAAAAGAAGAGAAAGCTTGCGAGTCCCCGAACCCACGGCCAGGATCCACTTGACGACTCGCCCTCGCCTGACTCCGTCCTGCCCTCGTGCGAAATCGACGACGATCCCGCCCTCTCCTTCTCCGCCGTTTCCTTCTCCGCCACCCCCGTTGCCTCGGGCCCTGATACCCCCTCCTACCTCCGGGCCGACTCCCAACCCGCCTCCAGCTTGCCTCCGCGCCTCCAGCAGCAGACCTCCCTCGTGTCCGCCGAGTACGCTTCCTCTGCCGCCTCTGCCGCGTCCGCTGCCTCGTCTCCCTCTGCCTCCGCCTACGCCGACCTCTCCATCGAAAGCGACCGTGGGGGAGACGACACTGGCCCCTTCCCCGCCTCGACCAGAAGCCAGTCCCCCTTCCGCGTTTCCAGGCGTGCCATTATGAATGGCGATGCAGACATCCCCCATCGATCATCATCACCGCTAAAACGACGTGCGTCAAGCATGGATCCCGAAAACGAGACGGCCAAGGCCCGTGACGTCGAGATGGCTACTTCCCAGGCCACCGACTCGGCCGACGCCTCGCAGCAATCCTCCGGTGCCCTGCCTAGGGCTATGAGTGTCGATGCTCCAGAGCCAACCGCCGCGACTGGCGGGTCTCTCTCCTCACAGCGTAAGCACGCCCGCTCACAGAGAGCCGGATGTTGGAGTCCCATGGGCGTGGCTAACGTATCTTGTGCAGCGGTACCCCTCCTCCACGAACAGGTCAAGATAATTGAGACTCTTCTAAAGGCCTTTGCGGAAGAGCCCATGAAAGATGGGGTCAAGGCCTATCTCGTATCGCGCGCTTGGGTCGACAAGGCACTCGCCCTTCGCGGCGACCCCAAGGAAAGCAAGGTGGAGCCGTCAACCGAGCCTCTTGGCCCCGTCGACAACTCCGACATCATCGAAGAGCTCCTGGAGGAGCCCAACGGTGCTAAGTTTGTGCGCCTCAAGCCTGGATCTGGCGACGAAGATTTCCAATTGTTCTCCGAGGATGCCTGGAAGATGGTCGTCGACTGGTACGGTGTCAAGGACGGCCAACAAGCCATCGTCCGCACCGCTATCAACACTGCCGAGAGCGAGGCTGAACCCAACATCATGTACGAGTACCACCCGCCAATCTTTCGGATTCACCGCCTGTGGTCTGAAGTCAGCCCTCTGCCTATCGAACAGTCTCTCAAGGCCAAGGATCCCGCCCCCCTTGTCCTCGCCAGAAGTCGCAGCTACCGCGCGCAGGCCTTCCTGAAGGATCTCAAGACCTTCACTGGAGTCCCTTTGGACCGGAAGATCCGCTTGTGGATGGCCCCCCAACCCATACCTGTCACCGAGCCCTCCGAACCCCGCCGTGCTCTCACCCCTCCGGATTCTCCTGGCCATGCGGTTCCTGCTAGTTCATGGTCAAAGCTTTTGCTTGATGTCGCTGCCTTTGCTCAAGTTCGTGATGAGCGGGTGAAGGTTCCTCTTCCCGACCAGACAGGCAACCCGAAGTACAATGGAAAGGCATCGCTGCAGATTTATGAACTTGTCACCGACCAGACCATTGTCGTCGACGAGGCGGTTGATGAATTCTGGGTCAGCACCTACACCGGCCGACAGCGCGGGAACGACAAGTCCATCCCTACCCGGGGCAACGCGTTGGCCTCGGCCTCGGCTCCGGTCAGCGGCCGAAGCAGCCCGGCCCCCGGCGGTCCCTTGACCCGAGGACGGGCCCAGAAGAAGTCGGGCCGCAGTATTGGCGCAGTCGGTCTTCAGAACCTTGGAAACACGTGCTACATGAACTCGGCTTTGCAGTGTGTTCGTAGCGTCGAGGAGCTTACCAAGTACTTCCTCACTGGCACTTACTCTGACGAGGTGAACAAGACTAACCCGTTGGGGTACAACGGCAAAGTTGCCATGGCGTATGGAAACCTGCTCAAGGAGATCTACATGGAAGGTAAAGGATCCGTGAGCCCCCGAGATTTCAAGACCACTGTTGGCCGCTGCCGAAGCACCTTTTCTGGCTGGGGCCAGCAAGATACTCAGGAGTTTCTTGGCTTCCTCCTTGATGGTCTTCAAGAAGACTTGAGCCGCATCAAGAAGAAGCCGTACATTGAGAAGCCCGACTCTACGGATGACATGATCAACAATCCGGAAGCCATCAAGGCCATGGCTGACAAGGTGTGGGAGATTACTCGTCTTCGAGACGATTCTGTTATCGCCGACCTGTTCACCGGCATGTACAAGTCAACCTTGAAATGCCCAGAGTGTGGCAAAATTAGCATCACCTTTGATCCGTTCAACAACTTGACTCTGCCGCTTCCCGTGGAGGACATGTGGGCAAAATCCGTCAAGTTTCTACCTCTGAATGATGTGCCCGTGTTAATCGAGGTCGAACTGCCCAAGCACAGTGCCATTGAGCAACTGAAGCAGTTTCTCTCAGTTCGGACAGGTGTTCCTGCGGAGCGGTTGATCGGGGCTGAAGAGTTTAAGGATCGCTTCTTCAAGATCTACGGTAATACCCAGGACGTGTCGGAGGAGATCCAGGCTTCCGATATACCTACCATTCACGAGCTGGAGGTTGTTCCGACCAACTGGCCGCACAAGGCTCGGTCGAAAAAGTTTCGTTCTATGCTGGATATCGACACCCCTCTTGATGCCACCGAGTGGGACGACCCCCGTTACGAGAGGATGGTGGTACCGGTCTTCCATCGCCGACCCCATAACAACGACCGGAACCAGGAAACCTCATCACCTCCGCACTTCATATGTTTGACCAAGGAGGAGGCATCCAACATCGATCTCATTCAACGCAAGGTCTTAGAGAAGGTTGCCACATTCTCGACGTGGTCTGGGCTTCAAGACCCAACCGAGGCCGAGACTCTGGACAATACTGACAGCGATGTGGTCATCACCTCTGCTTCGGACGCTGACTCTTCTGGCGACGGTAAGGTTGTCGCCCACTCAGTGGAAGGTGAGGACGATATGGTTGATGTCACGATGAAAGATGTTCCTGCCAAGGATGTGACTACGGATAATGCCAGCAGCACACCAATTCATGAACCCCATGTTCTAAAGCGGTTCAACACCAAACGGCCCAAATTCATTAACCCCAATGGATTCCTGGACCCTGAGTTGCAAAACATGTTCGAACTCAGCTACTTCGCCGATAACTCCGATGGCACTGTTCCCACTGGTTGGTCGAATGTTGACCATCATCGGACACTTCCCAGGGTGTTGGATCGAATTCCTGAGCCTTCTTCCGAGAGAGAGGATGAGCAAAGTCCCGAGAGTTCCACAAGCACGACATCTGGCAACGACGAAGATAGCACCAATGACGAGGGCTCGAAAGCCGATGAGAGCCAGACTCGGATGTTGGATGAGTCAAGCGAAGAAGACGCCCTTCTTCCTGTACGAGTATGCACACACATCAATCATTTCACTAAACGTACATCGCTAATAATGGATAGGTCGGTCCCCGCGCTTCGAAGCTAGGCCCCGGAGGACGCAAGAAGTTCAAGGGCCACAAGACATATGGCAAGAAGGGTAACAAGCGTCGTGATAAGCAGATGCGGAACGGAAAAGCGCATAAGTTGAACACGGTCAAGCCTCAACCAACGCCGCCAGCAGTTGCTGATGGCGGGCCATTGATCCGCCTCGGCGAGGGTCTGGTCGTTGACTGGAATGAGGAAGCTTGGGAGAAGGTCTTCGGTGCCTCCCCGAGAAACCCAACTGAAGATCAGGGGGCGAGGACTTTTGTCGACCTGGAGAGTCTCGACGATCCTGTGCTCAAGATTAGACAGAGGAGACGACACCACCGCCGCACACGTGGCATCACCCTCGACGAGTGTCTAGACGAGTTTGAGAGAGCCGAGATCCTTTCCGAACAAGACATGTGGTACTGTCCGCGCTGCAAGGAGCATCGGCGAGCAAGCAAAAAGTTCGACCTGTGGAAGACGCCCGACATTCTCGTGGCCCATCTGAAGCGCTTCAGCAGCTCTGGATGGCGAAGAGACAAGCTAGACGTGCTCGTCGACTTCCCCGTTGAGGGGCTAGACCTTACGACCCGAGTGATTCAGAAGGAGGAGGGAAAAGAGGAGATCTACGATCTCATCGCGGTTGACGATCACTACGGTGGTCTTGGTGGTGGACACTACACTGCGTATGCCAAGAACTTTGTGGACGGTCGTTGGTATAATTACAATGGTACGATGGCCCTCTCCGTCGTTGATACCCGGTCAGGAGTGCTAATCAGACAAATTAGATTCATCTGTCAGCCACGTTGCAGACCCTTCGACAGCCATCACCGAAGCTGCGTACCTGCTTTTCTACCGCCGTCGAACCAGTGTCCCTTTAGGCGGGTCGAGGTTCGGAGTCATCTCTGAGAAATATGAAGACGAGGGGGAGCAAGACGACGACGACGACGAAACGGAGGCGGGGGAAGGTCAGCGCCTCGGCGAGGGTTCCTCCCTGACTGGGTCGTCGAGCGCATTGATCGGAGCCGGAGCAACTCGCCATCAAGCAGGTCGTGGTTCGGATAGAGTCACAGTCACCTCGTTGGCAGCACCCGACGACGGCGAAGACCAACTTCCTGCTTACGAGGGGCCTAATCGTATCGAGATGATTCACGACAGCATCGAGGACGAAGGCGCAGACATCAAGAATTCCTATCAGCCCCTGAATGCCAAGTCGTTGAACCTGGCCCAGCCCTGGAACTTCGAGGCCCTGGGCGGTAGCGGGGCCGAGGACTCCACGGGGGCGGACTTCGCCAGCGACGAGGTCCAGATGGATTCGTCGGCGGATGAGCAGGTTCTTGGTCCAGAGTATTACGATCCCGATACCGAGATGACGGGAGGGGATGGAGTGGACTTACACGTCGAACCTCCTGCACCCAACGAGGGCGCACAAGCAGCTCTCGCGGATATCCAGAACGCGACCTGGGAACGCAACGGAGTCATCTCACTGCCGACGGCGGCGGAGACGGACCAGGACTCTAATGAGGTCGCTGAGATCCATCTCGAGGGTGATAAGGGAGCCCGTGCCAATTAGGTGTTCTGACACGATAGGGCTACCAGGGACGTCATCGGCGCGGTTGTCGAGGCACGGTAACGGAGGCATGACTTAACGCGGGATACTGACGAGGGGTACGACATGGTATGAAGAGAATGAACTGGGCAGAATTGAGAACAAGCAAAGTGTCGCAGAAGGGTGTAGATAGAGAGATAGAGACACAGCGCTTGTGTGGACGCTCACACATGGCCCTCGCATCCATACGAAGGGACAACGGCGTTTGGCTGCATGAATCATGTCTGCGGAATGGACTTGCGCATCAAGAAAGAAAGAAAGTTTTTACTGCAATTCCATATCAGGTATTCGGCATGGATGCGTGCTAGAGTTTCATATTGAAGTCTTCATGTCGGAACCGCATCAATTAAAGTACAAAGTAGACGAGCGAGTTGACGACAAATGATTAGACATTGTATTACGAAGCAAAGTCAACGGTATCGTATCACAAATGGTGCGCACAGAGTCTTAGACAAGACAGATGATCAGAGTAACATAGGTGGGTAGGCGACAGTCACAATAACATGTTGGAGGGAGCGCTGAGTCTTGAGTTCTGTAATCGACTCGATATACGCGAAGTTTCGGTCAGCATTCAACTTTGGATCACGCACAACACAGACTCGATTCGGCGCTCCACGTGACATCGTTGAGAACATGATTGGTCGTTCAAGTTGACAAGCCCTGACCAAGTGGGAAGATAAGGGCATCCACCCGGTGCTGGGGCTTGCTTTTGAAGGGGACGGGGAGACGCAGAAGATCCAACCCGGCGTTTCGGGAGCGCTCTGTGAGTGGGCGGTTGCGCTGCTCGGGACGCGTTCCGTTGATGACTGCTCACTGCTGTTGGCGTGCGTTTGCGTTGGAGAGCAGGGCGCGTGCTCGGTTGCGGATCGAGGGATCGAGGGGCGCAGTGCAGATAGCTCGAGTCCGTCGGTAACATCGTTGGTAGACGACGAATGTCCTGCCTCGGTAGATGCGAACCCAACCCGCACATACATAGCACGTAGTAGTGTGTGCGAATACATGCTGTACCTAGGTCCATTAGATTACCTTACATAGATTAGCAAGATAGGGCAAACCGTGGTTTTCCTCCGGGGCATAGCTTCGACCTGCTATTCCCATTCTCCACTCCGACGGGCTGAAATTTAGCGGGGAACGGCCGCTGGTTTGAGGGCGCACGGCGGGCGTAGGCACAAGTTCACCATGTACATAGGTAGGTACGTAGTGACGCCTACGTAGTACTTTGTACCGCCGTCCTCCCCGGAGGAACAGAGCAAGCTCAGTAGCCGGAGTGGAATAGTGAGTACACACGAATAGTGCGTGCGTAGGGCAGGGCAAAAGGTGGTGCCATGGTTGGGCGGCCATGACACGGACGCGGCTGTTGGGTCGCGTGTATGGCGCACTCCGTAGACGAGACAGACCAACAACAGCCATTGTACCTTGTGCCGGATGTCGTCTTGATGGCCATTTCGAGTTTTGATATCGATGTCGAGCATTTAAGCCTCAGCCTCACCGACTAAAGACAGCGTTCTAGCACCGCATCGAACGCCCTTGAATCGCCTTGTGTCGTTTTTGGCCTGGGGCGCTGGCTTGGCGCGCTGGCTTGGCACGCTGGACTCTGTCCTCACCCTTGTCTACCCCGTTACTGACCTGCCTAGGCGGGGAGGGAGTCGTCAGGTCTGCTGGCTATCTGGGGTGACAGGCGGGGGTGATTGGACCTAGGTATCTTGTTGAGCCAAGATACCGATTGCATGTAGTCCATCCTGTGTATTTGCAGGCGCTTCGCTCGTGGTACCGAACAAGGTCGACCGTCGGATGTTGATTCATTCATGAGAATGCAAGCCTCCACGAACTTCGGCCATGACAACAGGCAGGCAAGCGGCCAGTACGTAATGAATCCACGTGGACCCCGTGGCCGTGGAGTCCGGCGAGCGAAAAGAGAGCGAGAAAACAAGAGCCTCAACTCATGATCTGCCGGGTCAATCCTCCGTGTGCGCTTGTCAAGGTCGGCCCCGAACGTCGGGCGTCAGTGGAGGCTGGCGGGGCGGATGCCGAACTACGCGGACTAGCAGCGGGCAGAACAGCCCGGAGAGGAAGTCGCAACGTGCTAAAGATTGGAGACGGAGCCGGGGAATTCATGAGGCGTTGTAGATTGGTAGACGAAGGATGCTCGGGGGTTCGAGACCGCGACCAGACGAACCACAGCCAGGACAGAAGGGGGCTAAAACGAGGGGGAAGCTCAGGTTGGTTGCGGCAGTTTTGTGGGGGGGACTGCGGTCATGTAAGAAGGGAAGGGTGATCAACTTGTCTTGTGTCCGAACCAAAGTCAAAAACATGGCTCCGGTCTTGTCCGTTTTGGGGAGAGTTGATAAGCCGTGCCTCGGTTCGGAGTTTAGAGACTCGATTGATATGATGGTTTGACTTGGCATCGAGAGAAAGAGGAGAGAGCACCGAGACCAGGTCATTAACAAGCGCGGTATCCAGCATGTCGCAACCGCAGCGGCTCTGTGATAACAATAGATAGATCGACCGGCAAAGATGAACACACAATTCAAGGTAAAGGTGCGTTGGCAGGTAGGACGATCCATCTCGGAGGATTCTCTGACTCTTTGACCTCTGTCCTAGGGCGGGCCATGTAGTCGGGAAAATCCTCTGGCAACTTGGCAACCCCCAGTCCCTGCAAACCCACGTCTTTTCCACTTTCGGCAGTGCTTCTGGAACCTCTCTGGCGTCGGAACTTCCATGGAGCATGTAAGAAGTGCTCCGCAGTCCGTAGCACAAGCCCGTCGCCCAAAGTCCGTCGTCGCACGCAGTGAGTAGCCGCCGGTGGGTAGGCGTCTAGGCAGTGGGCAGTGGGCAGCACAGTAGCGCCTCTGTCAGCAGACTGAGGCCCTTGTCGATACGAGGGCGCAGGCGAGAGCCCAGCCAGGAGCCCACGACTGGCTGGAGGCATGGGTTTCCAAGATGGACTGAGATGCATTCCTCGAGGAGGGCAGAAAACAAGGAAACCCAGATCGGTGGCGGCTGGGCGAGTGCAATGAGATTGGTCCTGTTTCCGGAGTTCTTCATGTCGGCACTTTGTCCTAGGCACGTAGCCTTTTCCATTGAAAATAAGATGCTGATCTTGGCTGAGACAGGAAAGGCAGATAGCCGGAGAGGGAGGAGAGTTTCGATTCAGAATGGTGGGCGGAGTGCGGGGCAGCGCATCCATTCACGGGCATTTTTGATAGCGCAGATGGAATGACGGGACGGGATCCTAGGGGACCGAGGGGCCAATTGGACTACCGGGTGCTCCATTTGAGAGAGGTTGAGAGGCTGTTGCGGCCGGCAAAGATGGTTGACAAGCATCTAGACTACCTAAGCTGGGTGCTTGCTTTGGTCATGGGCGCGGGTCTGGGCTTAAACTTGGGCGTGAGGCGTGATGAGGCATGAGGCGTGAGGCTTGTGGCTTGGCTTCTTTCTTCTGGTAAACGCATGGGGAATGACTGTGACAATGGGAATGACGATGTGAATGCGAATGACGATGAAATGCGAATGACGATGTTGGGATGAGATGGCGTATGGAAGTGGAAGCCGGGGTGGGCGGAGCTCTCATCCGATGCAGCTAAACTGTGTCCAGCAGTCCTCAGCTACTGCACTCTCGCTCTGCATTCTGCACCTGCAAAGCACAGGGCAGTCATTGACTGGGTACCTTGCTTGGTAACACCTTCCCTCTACGTTAAGGTGCTATGTGGGAGGGAAAGCGACCTGCCCGCACTTGCATCATCCCGGCAAGTGCAGCCAGCCCGGCGGGAACGTTGGAAGGCAGAAGGCAGGAGGCGGAAGACGAAGGGCGCTTGCAAGGCTCAGAAGGTTGTTAGTGCTCGATACTGCGCATCAGGGGCGCCGTCGGGATCGAGAAAAGAAGAACCCGGCAGAGAAGAAAGATGGAAAAGAAGGGTGAAATGAGGGGGCAGTGCAGGGTGCATGTTGCAGGGTGCAGGGTGCGAGCGGCGTGGTGCAGAGCCCCGAGTCGCCCAGAGTCCAGAGCGCGCAGGGCGTGAGCCTGTGAGCATGGAACAGGATCCTTCCATCGAAGCCTTCTACGGCAAGGGCCCCAGAGGGAAAAGAGAGAAATGTCCCACAAGAATCCAGAACGCAAACTGGTGAACTGCCCGGTCCCAGCACGCTCCAGTTGAGATCCAGCCGGGGTTCACAACGGAATCCACAGTGTTGTGCGACCGTCGCGGAGAGACCGTCGTCGGCGGCCCAAAGGCCCAGGGTGACGCCCAGGCAAACCCAGCGGGCTGGTTGGTTCTCCGGCTCCAGGCCGGTTGCAGGCTGTTTGCAGACGCGCGCGCAGCCCGAGGGTGACTCGGGAGAGAGACAATGAGAGAGCCAGAGAGACAAAGCCAGGTGGCACCAGGGCGCATCCGCCATCCATCCATCCACGGCCATGGCCCCATATGCTTTGTACCGTGCTCCGTACTGCCCTTTGTGCTCTGGTTTCTTTGACAGTGGCCCGTCTGCTTGCGTTGTCCGGCTTCTACAAGTAGGAGAACACTGTGATACAGCGACGCTGCGGTGCTGCGGTGCACCACCCGACACCAAACCGCACTGTATGAACACATGCCGGCTCAAGAAACCAAGATGCTGGCGGCCTGGCCTGAAAGAGAGAACTCCGTGAGCTACCGGCAGGGTACGGCTCACTACTCAGCTCCCAAAGCTCCCTCGCCCGCGACCTTGCGCCTGGCACCCCGCTCCCACGGCGTCGCGTTGGTGGCCGCGGACCAAGACGCACCTCGTAGCTCCCCTGTATCGCACAGGTAACCCCCCCCCCCCCCCCCCATCTCTCGCCCCTGCAAGCTCGGGCTGCAAGCCCTGCAGCGCCCCGCACGCCCTGCACCAAAACGGCTTTAGCGTGTACTAGGGCCAGGTTACTAGCTGCACAACCTTTTCGTCCAGGCTTCGAGAAAGATTCCCGGTGCCCCCGTCGCCGTCACTTCCTGGCCCATGTCGATGGTGTGGGAACCGTGGCAATTACAGATTCTCGAAGACGGCCAGAAGACTTCTAAACGACCGCCCAGACCCGCTCGCACCTCCTCTGGGCTGGCTCCATCGGCTCTCCATCGCCCCCCTTCCTGCGCCCTGATTGGCCGCCGTCGCCCACAAACCCTCATCCAGCCCCCCCTTTGACCCCAATTGTGGATGCCTTGGTGCCTCGCGCGTTCGTGCCTCCTGCCCTGCGCGCGTTGCTCAAGTGCTCGCGCGCTGTGACGACGACCGTCGTCCACGCCGCACACAGCTTCCAAGCCGGGGACGGAGCTGGCGATAGGGACCTGGGCCAGGTGGGTTCTGCTCCCTTACTTTTGTCACCCCATCTCATCGAGGTCGCCACGGCTTGCTGCACAGGATGGTTCACAGATCATGGTTCATGGTTCATGTTTCCCGGCACGTAGCGCATAGCTCAGGGCTTCGCTCTGAAGTGTGCCCCCCAAGCCATCAACTCCAAGGAGCTCTCTCCCCCTTTTCTTTCTTGTCGTGCCTACAGCTGCTCCAGGAACCCCAGCTACCCCTCCCCAGCTCGCCATGCTGCTGTGGTGGAATTCATCCTCCTTCCACCTTACCTTACGTCCATCCATCAGTGGCTGTGACAGCTAATTCAGTGCTAGGCCTTCCCATCCTATCCCATCCCATCCCAACCCGCAATCCATCATCCCCCCACTCACCTCGCCCGCCCGCTCTCCAAGACTCCCGCTAAGACTCTTACACACCACCCATGCCGTGACGCCGCCCACACTCAGTCCCACGCCCCTTCGCCTTCCATCCCAGTTCCCACTTGTCCTCACGGACTGACGCTTCTCTCGCGCTCCCTCGCGCCCTGCTCCCCTCGTGGCCATCCATTCTCTTGGCTTGGTGCGACTAACATACCATCGATCAACCTGACTGGTCTATTCGTCTGTGTCTGTCAGTTCAGTTTACTCGCCTCCATGGAAAACAAGCAGCAGGCGCATCCAGCTACAACTGAACCGGCTCTCTGCTTTCACATCTGAGACAACTCTCTGCGCTTCGCCGTCTGGTCTCGACTCCCAACCGCAGCATCTCCTGCGTGAATGAATGCCCTTTGTTCTTCCCAGGCCCGCTGCTTCATCCCCCCATCATATCCCTCTTTTTGCTTCTTTTGTTTGTTTTTTTCTCCATCATCCTTTGCTTGTTCCTTTTTTGTAGCTGTTTCTTTCTGGGCCTTGCGCGAAACCATTGTTTTTCTTTTCCACTCTATCCTCCCCCCGGAAGTCCCCTGCCCTCCGATCTCAGGCCCTTGCCTGTCTCGCCTGGGTTAGCAAAAGTCACTTTTTTTCTGCCCCCGGCCCCAAGACCTTCTCATCCTCTCTCTCTCTCTCTCCCTCCCTCTCCATCCATCCCGCCCCCGAACTCTTGACTTGTTCCGTTCCTTGGCCAATTCGACTTGTCGACCCGGTCATCGATCCGGCCGGATCTGGCTCGCCCTTGATTCTCTTCTCCACGCTTTGACCACGTCGTCACCACGTTCGGTTCAGCATCGTCCATCGTTGCTTTTCCTCATCTAGACTCTACATCGTCCGCAAGCTCTCTCCCAAGAGTCAACTTCCCGACGCCGCCCTCACATCACGTCCGTCTCTCACACGTACACAATCTTCCGCTTTCTCACTCTCTCTCTCTCTCTTTCTTTCCCCCACGCCTCCCCCCCTTCACTGTCCGGCCGGCCTCTTTGTCCTACGTCGCCACCACCACGCCCTGTCCCTACTCTTGCAGCTTGCTCGCAGATCACCTCCTCTCCCCGGCCCCAGCTGCCGCGTCGCTCGAGACCCTTACCCTACTTTCTTTCCCTGCCCTGGTTCTTTCCTGGCCAGGTCCCGACACCCTCCAGCTTCCGCTCCACAGGCTCGTTATTGCTGTACTTCCAGGTAAGACCCCCAATGCTTCCATGCCTCTGACACCATCGTGCTTGCGCCCGCGTGCTCGGCCCTCGACCCGCTGAGACACCTCGACACCCTGAAGACGGCAGCTTGTCCCCTCCTACCAATTTTTCCCTTTCGATGCCCTTCAGTCCACTGTCTCACTTCCCATCTCAAGAGACTCAGCCTGCCCCGGCCTGCTCCATCCCGTTCGCCTTCTATCCACCTTCCCCCGTGCCCCGGCGTCTTCCATTACGTCTCGCCCTTCCCGTCTTGTCCTCCCCTCCCTCTCCTTCGTTCTCCTACTCGTTTCCACCCACGCCTGCGCTCGCGTTTTGCCTCTATTCATCGTCCACCGGGGTCCCTCTTCGGCCAATCCGTCCGTCCATGCTGACCATTGCCTCTCGACCATCAGCTTCTTCAACACCTTCCTCATCCGTCTAACCGCCCCTTCTGTCGGCAGCCGTCCCTGCGACACTCGCCTGGGCCCGAAACTAGGTGTCGCGTCCTACGATTGCACCAAACCCACCGTTCTCCCGTGCCACCCATCACGCTCCGTCGTCGTCTTCGATATACCCTTCGATCGCTTGGATGCTTCGACAATCCTGAGTCGCACTTACACCTGCTCGTCGCTAAACCCAGGGCAACTCTCACGATTCCTCCTGGTTTCATTCCTCGGATACGGATACAAATTCAAATCGCGGCTCTGCCCCACACAACCTTCGCAAGACTTGTCGTCTTTGCGTCCCTCGACACTTTAGAGGCGCCCATACTCTCACTGCCTTTTGGTTCAATCGATTGTTTGCCCGAAGGGCTACGGTGCTCCAGTCGTGAGACTGGTAGCTCTCCATGATCACCATGGAACGCGCCGCTTGTCACGTCATATATGTCAATCGCGATGTGTGCGAGGATGGATTGATTTATGCCATTTCCAATGACACGAATAGTGATCCACAAGGATGGGAGTCTGGTGATTCTCGGCAAGCCATCCAGCCTCTGCTGGACGCCTTCGGCGATGGTTGGTTCCTCCGCTCCCCTACTACTCTATTTCCTGTACCTAACTGCCCAATCAGTCCACGTGTGCGCCACAGGTGCCGCCTGCTTGTCTAAGCTCTTCGAGCTGCAGGAGGGATCTATGCTCGACTTGAAGCCGACAATTGTGCTACTTGACACCCCTCACGATGAACATGTCCCTGAGCCGCACCATAGACCCATCTCGACGTCGTCCTCGTGCGAATCCGACGAAGGAGCCGTCGACATCCACACTCCAGACGAAGCCTTATACGGGTTAGATTTGCTGCAGAAAATCATCACTGAGGCTCAACTGCGCGGCATGTCAAAACTGGTCGTCCCAGTCCCCATGATCAGCAGTTCGGAGGCAGGCCCCGCGTCTGCCAGTGAGCAGATGACCGATGGTGCTGTAGAGCCATTCACAACACCTCTTGGCTCCCTTGCCTCCAATCGCCGACTGATACGGAGATGCCTGGACCTCGGCGCCGTCGACATCATCATCTCCCCTCTCAGTACGAAGTGCATTACAAGTTTGGAGATATGTGCTTATCGGGCACATAGAGAGGCCGCGCGGGACCAACAGGCCATGTTGGAGATCAGGCAAGGGAGGAAGCGGTCCTGGGTGGGCGTCAACGACGAGAAACCGTTTGCCTACCTCCGGGAGGCCATGGTTTCAAGTCTAATGAAGGGTATCTGCCGGCTGTCCTCCAACGAGGATCAAATCAATAAGGCACACATTGCTGTTTCATCTGAGCGCCAGGTCGTCATTGCAGCCGCAGTGGGAAGCTGGAGTTTCTGCGCACACTCCTTCGGCGACGATGAGTTGTTGGTTGCGGCCTTGGCCATGTTTAAGCACGCCCTGGCAATGCCGGAACTGGAAAAGTGGCGGATACCAGCAGGTAAGTTAGAATGCCTTTCTCGGCTCAACTTCATGCAACCAGCCGCATGCAACCAGCCGCATGCTAACCTATCATGCAGACCATCTCGTCTCCTTCCTCGTTGCTTGTCGCGCCGCCTACAACAACTTTGTCCCATACCACAATTTCCGTCATGTGGTAGATGTCTTACAAGCGACCTTCAACTTCCTCGTGCATATCGGTTCTCTCCCGCCATATCCCCCAAATGCAGCGGTGAACTCGGTCCCCGAAAAGTCCCCGGTAGCGTCCTTGGTCACACCCTTCGAGGCTCTAACTCTCCTTATTACGGCCATTGGCCATGACGTCGGGCATCCCGGCGTCAACAACGGTTTCCTAGTCACCCTTAATGCGCCTCTAGCACAACTGTACAACGATCAGTCGGTACTGGAGTCTTTTCACTGTGCCGCCTATTCTCAAATCCTTCGTCGCCACTGGCCATCCGCGTTTGAGGATACCAAAATGCGCAGACTGATGATTAGCTCCATCCTGGCGACGGACATGGGTTTGCACTTTGACTACATGAAGAAGCTTGGCGACCTTCAGGAACGGCTCCAAGAGAACAACAGCATTGATGGTTGGAACGGGCGACAGCTGGAAGAGAACCGGACGTTGGCCTGCTCGCTATTGATCAAATGTGCTGACATTAGCAACGTGGTATGCTCACACTGCTTCACCCGCGCAACCTTGCTGAGCTTGATTACTGACTCTCATGTCCAGGCGAGGAATCACGAAATCGCACTTCAGTGGACATATATTCTCTCAGAGGAGTTCTCCCGGCAGGCGTCGATGGAAAGCGAGCTGGGAATCCAGTCGTCGCTTATGGCTCCACCCAAACAGGATGTGACATCTCTGTCTAAAGGCCAGCTGGGCTTCATGAATCTGTTTGCTACCCCGCTCTTCCAAGGTGTCGCCGATGTTATGCCGGCCATGAAGTATACGGTCGACGAGCTCGAACGAAATAAGGGCCGTTTCGAGCAGAAGCTGCAGGAAGACAAGGCGAAGTTCTCCAAGGATGACCCGGTCCGGAAGCGCCTTTTGAAGGAAGGCACTTTTTCGCCCAGAACTATGAGTTTTGCGGTCCCGTCAGAGGAAGCGAGCAAGGAGTCGAGTCTGAGTGACATGGATCGAGCATCGGATACGACCCCAGTGGGCAACGGAGTGCTCCCGATGCCACACGTCGATGGGCTTGACGATTCGCCCATAGACAGCGAGCCAACGACGGATTCATCCCCCACCCTGGACACTTTCGGAGGCTTCAAACAAATGAATGGGTCGACATCAACGTTTGATGCCGTTCGGGAGCTTGCAAACAGTGACCCATTCCATTCGCGAAATCGAGAAGACAGCTATCCGGATGGCAAGTCGATGCCTTCTGGAAAGCAACGGTCCAGTGAAACCACTGAAGGGAGCGTGTCTGGTACCTGTTCCGGAGACTGGGCATCGCAGGCGACGAGCGCTACTACTAGCAAGATGCCCATGTCACCAAGCACGCGGGGCACAAGCATAGTCAGCGGAGAGTCAACGGAACACCCCTTCGGAATTCCCACAATCAACGTTTCATCCCCGAGCTTGAAGGATGCGCCCGAGATGACGTATCACGATAGCTCGGTTGCCGATGACGAAACACGGTCCATCGGCAGCAACGGTGGGAGCACAGGTGGGAGCACTGGCGGCAGCATTGGCGGCAGCATCGGAAAAGCGGAGGGCAAGTCACTTCGGAAGAAGACGAGTCGATTCCGGATGAAGGACTTTCCGTTTTTCAGGAGGCATAAGGGCTCGGGCTCGCCATGCTCGGCAACGGATTCAACCAGCTAAAGGGGACATGACAGAACACGTCAGCCACCGCAGTGAGGACACACCTCGAGTTGCAAACCCTCTGCGAATCGCTCGAACGAGAAATCAATCGAGCCGATGCCGACGCAAAATAATTGAACCCGATCTGTGGGTGGTTACGCCGGCGCGGGTTTCACACGAAAGAAAGATGGCCAAGAACACGTCGGGTGGATATCGCTGCAAGGCGATTATAGTATATATACAGGTGTACATTACGGAAAAGGGGCCTTTTTGAAAGGTCGGGGCATGTTGCAGTTGGGAACGTCACCGACCCAGCATAGCGCAACTGTGTAGAGGGATCTTCACTCACGGTGGTCTGGAGCATGGTTTTTTGGGAACGGGGTTACTCGGGACTGGGACCGGGGACCGTGACAAGGGCGTTGGCGCAGGGCTGGGACGGGATGAATGTCACATGTGTCTAGGTCAACGACAACAAGCTGGGTTGCAGGGTCACTCACTGTTTTGATGGGAATATATGATAGGAGGGACTTGGGAGGAAGAGAAAGGGAGAAAGGGATGATGGTGTATGGTGTGTTGACATAGGATAACTAGGGGCTTAGTCGACGTCCTTGGAGGGATTGGGAACTTGGAGGTTCCGCAACAACCCTACCAAAAGAGACAGACATTCAAACAATAAGAGAGCATCAAAGACAGAAGACAGAAGACAGTCCAAACCCAAGAAACTCGCCTTTCCCAACCACGCATTGTGCAGCCAATAGCCGGGTGCATGCTTACTTAGACGCGAACGCCCTATGACGACAAGTTACTACCTAATCCGGGGTGTTTGGGGGGTCATGCAAATAACCACGCCCTGCATAGCCTGCAAGGCGTCGAGGGAGGGCGTCAACTCGCAGCGGCCTATGGTTGGTGTCCGCGTCCCGATCACCGATCTCTGAGCGGGGTCGGCGGAGGGCCGGCCGGCGCCGCGATTGGTGACGACCTCCGAGGCCTTGCGGCGGTGAACACCGGGGAGACTTTTCTGTTCGGCAGTTGCAGAGTAGCGAGGGGAATTGAAATCCAGATCAGCGGTGGATTATGGGCAACCTAGAGCCAAGATTTCATGGGATTCGAGGGTTGGATTTGGGTCTTTGGTTATTTGCCGTCCGTTTTGAGTCAAGGGTTGCACAATATTATAAACGAACTACGAATTCCCATCATCAGTACATAATTATCCTCCAATTTAGAGAACCTCTTTATATACCAGTCTTGAATAGAATAAGCAGTTATATACTATCCTATGTGTCGTGAAATTTGATCATGTCTTCATTTCCAAGTCCCAACAACCATTCTGTACCTGTCCGTGTGATTCTATAATATAATCCCAAGTCACGAACCCGCTTTATAAACACCTCCAAACATTCGAAACTCGCTCTGCGAGCGATCTATTCCAGCTCCCAATCACAGCCTCCCATATCTGTTACTCTTGTATTCCATAGGCTGCTCTGGCCGTTTTGCTGCTCCGCGCCAACCGATCGCCGTACCGGATAAAGACGAAGGGGATTACTCCCATTGCCAGTGCCAGGAACCCCAGCACCGACGGCGCCCAATGCAGACCTAGGTTGCGATACATGGGCTCAGCGGCCAGGGGCAACAGGATTGCGCCAGTGGACCGCGTCCAGCTCGCCGCGGCATGGGCCGAGGCCGATGACTGACGGAAGACATCGGTCAGGTAGTTGATCATACCCATGAAGAGCAGCTGCAGGCCGAGGCAGAGGAAGAATCCAGCTCCAAGCATGGGCACCACTGGGGGCACCGACTCCCAGACCGTCCAGCCTAGCCAGAAGAGTGCGATTACCATGCTGCGGTTTGTCAGTCGTTGAGCGGTAGCCCATGAGGACAACAGGCCTAAAGATAGGGCTTTCTGGAGACTTACCATGGGGAAGCGATGCAGGCGAGAGGCAGACGACGATAGATTTCATTTTTTGCCCACGCTTTACCGGCGGCAGCCTCCCGGTCGTGATACCGGGTGAAGAGGAGAAACATCACAAAGGCTACGATGATGCCGACACACACTAGAGTAAGGGGTTAGAACGCATTAGCCCAGGAACTCGTCTACCAGGAAAGATGGGC
This sequence comes from Neonectria coccinea, assembly GCA_019137265.1. Classification (NCBI taxonomy): domain Eukaryota; kingdom Fungi; phylum Ascomycota; class Sordariomycetes; order Hypocreales; family Nectriaceae; genus Neonectria; species Neonectria coccinea. The sequence continues at coordinate 104,922 of WPDF01000139.1, read as the reverse complement.
CCAAAAGAGACACCGGAGCAACTCACTTGGAATGTAAGCCAGCGATGCCATGCTTGGAGAAAGGCCGTAAAAGCCCTGAAATACTATCGGGTACGCCTGGAACATGAGGTACATGATGGCATAGACGAGGGTCAGATAGGCGGAAGTAGCCGCGAGGATAGGCTCCGTAAATAGCAGAGTCACGGGTCGCAAGAAGATCTTTCGGACGTCAAATGGATGGAGAGGCTGCTGGGAATCAGAGCCACCGCCCCTCCTCTTCTTGTTATTCTTCCGCACCGCCTTGTTGTGAAGCACGGGGCCGTACGTCTCGGGGAGGGTCAGCACGAAGGGCAGACCCGGCACGGTGATTAGGGCAGCGATCCAGAAGGGCCATCGCCAACCCATTGACGACGAAAAGCCGGATATGATAGGCCCGAGGGCGGGTCCCATGGTGGTGACGGTCATGTAAAAGGCAAGGGCGTTGCCCCGAACCGAGGGGTCGTCGATGATATCGGCGTACAGCCCACCGATGACGGACGTCGGGGCCGCGGCGTTGACGCCACAGAGGAGACGAAAGAGGAGGAGGACTCCGTAAGTCGGAGCGGCGGAGCAGGCGAGCATGAAGACGATGTAGCCCAAGAAGGTGCCGATGAGGACCGGGCGGCGGCCGATATATTCGCTCAGGGGTGCGAAGAGCAGAGGACCCAGAACGTAGCCGACCATGTAGAGCGAGTTGAGCATGACGAGATGGGTGCGGTTCGTGACGCCGAACTGGTCCGAGATGGAATCGAGAGCGCCTGAGGGCATCGAGGAGCCCAGGTTGCCGTTGAAGGTACAGGTGAAGCCGGCGATGACGATGTGGATTTTTCTCCACTGGACAGGTTTAAGAGCTGTGTCAATGAAGATGATCCTCCAATCAATATTGCTGCTGTTTCTCGGAACGAACTAACCTTGGAGAACTTGGTAGGGTCGGGAGCCTCATTGTCGGACCAGCTAGATTCGTCGGACGAGTCGGAATTCGGGGAGGTGCCAACAACGGCGGCGTGGGTTACGGTCTTTTCGACATCAGCGTCGAACTGAGTCTCTGCTGTAGCCATAACAGAGATGGATTAAAACAGGTTTTTTGTTGGCGAGTGGTGAGAAGGGAAACCAGCTTACCTGCAGTATGAACTTGGGACGTCTTCGTCTTATATGGCTTCCATGGCTTCTCAGCTCTGCCGTGTGAGTTGAGCATATGTGGGTATGTCCCTTTTTTTTTCTTCCCTTTTTCTTCTTTTTTCCCCCCCTCTATCCCGGTCAGTGTGAAAACTTCCGGCTGCTGATGACCAAGCCAAGCCGAATGAGTCTTTGGCCTTGCATCTGTTGAGGTAAGTGAGTGGGAAGGGCGGCGAAGGAAGGAAGCGGCAAGGAAACTAACAGCCTGGGGCTCTCAGGCCAGAAGATCGCCGCTATTGGTCAAATCGGCCGAAAGCTTGATGCTCCACCCCGATTGTTTTCCGAGAGTTCAAACTCCCGAACCTTTTCGTGACACTCTCCTGCACACAAGAGTTCTACTTGCTTCGATTTCTTTTGTATGACGCTTGAACCCTTGAACCTAGCACGTTCCAGGGGGGGGTTTACTACTAATTAAGCCGTCACGCTGCTGCTGGCCCCGATCATCTGGTAGAGACACCCTACAGACGAACTGTCTCTCGGAAAGTCGGGCATCGGAAGTTCCAAGGCCAGACAAGACACCATTTTACCAATTACTTAACACTTAAGTTACTTGACCGACCGCCCCAATTACCTTATCCGGGTTTTCACTGAGCAACTCCCCACCTGTAGGGCGTCGCGCCTTACACAGGTTCTCCGCCCTATGCCGGCGCAAGGGCGTCGGCCCGGTGTCGTCCCTCCACACCATGATTCGCAACCACCATCGCCTAGTACTGGGCGCAGAACCAGTATGGCCTCTCTCCCTCCATTTCGATACATTTCCAATCCTTCTGTTTCGGTCTTTTCCAGTCCTCTTTTTCTAACCTCAGATCTTTCTTCACTGCAGACGGCAGAGCCTGTATAACCTGTCACCGACGCAAAGTCCGTTGCGATATCCTCACCCAGGGCCCTCCGTGCTCCAACTGCCGGTCTCAGGAAAGCTCCAACTGCCGCTTCTACGAGAAGAAGAAATCACGATCCTCCCTGGCCCGTCAATCTCGCAACCATGTCCCTATTCAGCCCCGAAGCCAACAGACCCTCACGGCGCCTGCAACTCCAATAGAAACGCATCCGCCTTGGCCAGATGCCTCCATTCCACCTGTATCTCAAGAAGAAGAGGCCTCTACCTCAGTCTCCGCCGAGACCAGCGAGGATGTTCACAGAGATCAACAGCTGCGTCGCCCTGGCTCCCGGTCTGGATCCACATCTGTATCCTCCACGACTCGTGACGGCGACGGCGTCGATGAACGAGCCTCACGCAATCTGGCCGAGTTCATCGACACAGACGACGTCAGAGTCTCTGAAATCGGCCAAAATTCCCGCCTGTACTTCATCGGCACCGAATTCTCCAACCTGAATTATTTGGTCCGGCAACGCTCTCGTCACGTCAACTTAGACCAGCTTCATTTCGGCAGCCACCATCCGGCCAGGAAAATTAGCCGTCTACCGGCCGAAGTGCTTGAATTGCCAGGAAAGGCTCTGGCTGATGAGCTGATCCAGGCCTACTTCACTCACGTTAACCCCGGGTGGCCCATCATCGACGAGGTGGACTTCATGGCCAGGTACAACACCAACGACCCTCGATACAAAGTGCCGCTCCCGCTTCTCTATGCCGTCTTCCTCGTTGGCGCGCACGCCTCTGTGCCACGACGCGGTGACTACAAGGCCCTCAAGGCACGGTTCTTCCACCGAGCCAAGTTGCTTATCGACACCAGGTCCGAGGAGGACCGCAAGCTGTATGTGCAAGTCGCCCTTCTCCTCACCTGGAGCTGCGACAACCTTGAAGACATCGTTTCGAACTCGTGGTATTGGGTCGGATTTGCATCGCGGACGGCATTGGGCTTGGGAATGCATCGTGATGCATCTCAGTCTAAGATGTCTATCGTTCCTAAGCGGGAATGGATTCGAATTTGGTGGGTGCTCTTTCAGTTCGACGTATTGATTTCGACAGCCCATGGCCGACCTCAAGCGATGTGAGTGCGCCCTCTTCTTCCGATACCCAGTTGAATGAATTCCTTACCTTCGCCAAAGCCGCCTGGATGAGTCGGATACTCCAACCCTTCAGGAGTGCCACTTTGAAGGGATCCCCCAGGCCAACGTTGCCTTCGTCATCGAGCACACTCGACTCTGTGTCATATTTTCCAAGTCCATGAGACAGGTACTCGCCTTGTGTTCAACGTCGGCCGAGAAAGCAGAGGCGAGGAGACAGGCCGATACAGCCCTTGCGAAGTTCATCGTCCAGCTTCCCGAATGCCTTCGAATGCCTCAGTCCGAGGCCAACAGCTGGCAATACTTCCTCCACCTCACGTACAACAACTTCCTGATTTTGCTCCACCGACCTCCACCACGGCAAAACCCTCGCCAGCCCGTCCTCGATCCCGCCAGCGATCTGAATATCTGCGGCGATGCTGTTGTTGTTATTACCTCTATATTCGAGTCAATGCGTACTAAAGGCTCTATGGGTGACTTGGCCATACCGAGCATGTACACGCTCTTCACAGCTCTAGTTCACGTCAGTACCGAGCTGAAGTCGACCAACCCCCTGGTAGCGGCTAAGTCCATGCGCATGCTCGATTCCCTCCTGCTTTCCCTTCGCGAGCTGTCTCATCATTGGCTCTTTGCAAGGAGTCTTCTGCGCCTGTTTGAGGAGCGCACTATATGGGATAGCCAGCAGGGTCATCACGGCCGCAGATTGCAAGAGGCGTCTATCTCAGATCTCGATCACCGGCCGATTGACGGGACTCAGGTCGACGGGCCTGAATTCTCTCTGCGGCCAAATCCCGTGCACATGCAGAATGTGAACATGTTCAACCCTGCGGAAAGCCCGAGTAGCAGCTCCTTCGCGCCATCTTCTGTCGTCTCTGGCCAGGGATCTATGTATACGGGTCATTTGAACCACGGTCTCAGCATGGGGCACGATGCCGAGACAGGTTCTGGAGATATGCTACAGGGTCAAACGGCATACAGCGAAGGCTTTGATAACAGTGGTTTGAGCATGTCGTCAGACGCTCTTGAGATGATGCCGTTTCCCTTGGCGCTGGATTTCTTGTTGGCGGGAATGGGTAATGAGTATGAGTGCTTGTAGGGTAGGACTCATACAGCTAATTCAAAATCTCCGCCATCGGTCGAGGCTCAGGGATTTCACAATGCTTCTCATCACAGGATTGGGGAAGATGGAGATACTGACATCCTCTGCCCATCGAAGTCAAAAATCATGTCGGAACTTTATCAAGACAGTGCGGCGTGTTCTGCACCAACCAGAGATCTCCACCCGTCCAATTTCAGCATTGCTCGCGTTTGGTGCAACCAACATGGAACCCAACAATGGCTGGGAATGTGTCGGAAGAGTGTGCGATATATGAATGGGTGGAAAGAGTGGTGAGAGGGTACGGTTATGGAGTTGCATACAATTGCCTTTGAGGGCAGCTGCATGGAAAGTCGAAGTTTCTCCTCCCGGTGCGCTGAACCATCTATTAAAGAGGGAGGTTTTGCAGGCCGGGCATATCTAGACCTGGCTTTCCCGGTCAAAATCCGCCGGCTCACGCCACACACCCCTGCTAGTGCCACAGAATCGACCTCGCTCACCAGATCTGGCGCTATCGAAGCAAACAATCATCACTGAGCCATCAAACAAAGCCACCGACGAATTGAGGCAAGTGACTTCGGCCTTTTTCACGATCCCCGATCTCAACAAGGTGGATCCCGCTTCATCCGACTCTGCTGGTCTTATACCAGGTAGCACTGGACCTCCGTGTAAGATAACAGGCCACGGAAGGCGTCCGCAGAATAATACGTGCGGAGGAGTTGTCCAGCCAGCCCAGTCTGACATCGTATTGTCTCTCTCCTTCTTCTCTTACTCCGCGTCCATCATCATCATCATCCTCCCATCACCATGGCGTCACAGCCCACGACATCACAAACTCCCGTCCCCACGCCTCTACCAGAGCTCCCCGCGGACGACTTCTTGAATCCTTTTCAATGGCGCGTGCTCTATGCTCTGCTCGACGGGGCCTTCCCCTCCATCACCTGCGAGTCTGCCCTCGAGGACAAGCATGACCAGATCGTCTTCCCCGACGACCACCTGGACGCCATCCTCCAAGATGCGCTCGCGTCTCTCGCCGGCCCTGCAACCAAGCAGAACCTCCGCGAGTTCCTCAGCTACCGCCCTTCCCAGGATCCGCACTTCCGCCAGAACGTCCTAAGAACCCTGAGCTTCAGTCCTCCCGCGCAGCAGTGCAGGTTGGCCGGGTTCCTAGGCCTGATGTCGTGAGCCTGCTCCGCTCCGCAGTTAGTCGACGTGCTAATCCTGCCCGTCTCAGCACTCGCCCGGGGAGTTTCCTGCTCACCGGCTACTGGCAGCCCGTCTACAACCAGACGGTCGGAGTCCGAGAAGCCATTCTGAAGTCTTGGGCTACATCGCGAAGGGTCCGCATGAGGACTCTTGCCAAGACCTTTACAACCTTGGCTCTCAAGACTGCTTCCCACACCAACCAGATCCTCCATCAACTATCAGGGTACAGCGACATACCCCAGGACTGGAAGCCGGTCCAAGGCTTCGACTTCAAGTTTCTCCAGTTCGAACCCGCCCAGACTGTCCAAGTACTCGAGATTGACGTCGTCATCGTCGGTTCTGGCTGCGGCGGAGGCGTGAGTGCCAAAAATCTCGCCGAAGCTGGCCACAAGGTCCTCGTGGTAGACAAGGCCTATCATTTCTCTCCCACCCAGCTTCCCATGCCCCAAGAGGCCGGTTGCAACTACCTCTACGACAACGGCGGCTTCTACATGACCGAGGACAGCGGATGTAACGTATCGGCCGGCAGTGCGTGGGGTGGAGGAGGCACCGTCAACTGGAGCGTGTGTCTGCGACTCCAAGACTCTGTGCGAAAGGAATGGGCCGACACCGGCCTTCCGTTCTTCACATCGCCCGAGTTCGACGAGTGTACAGACCGCATATGGGAAGCACAGGGAGCCGGCACCAACCAGATTCGCCACAACCACCGCAATCAAGTATTGCTCAAGGGCGGCAAGAAGCTGGGCTGGGCAGTTGGCGAAACTCCCCTGAATACAGCGGGCAAGGAACACTACTGTGGGCAATGTCACCTAGGGTGTGGCTCGGCAGAGAAACGAGGCCCGGCACAATGCTGGTTACCGGATGCTGCTCTGGCGGGCGCCGAGCTTATGGAAGGCTTCCACGTGGAAAAGGTCTTGTTCGACGAGGATGGGCAAACAGCCGTCGGGATCGAGGGGGAATGGACATCGAGGGATGCTGTGGGTGGGGTGAGCGAACCAGAGAGCGAGAGGGTGAAGAGGCGTATAGTCGTCAGAGCCAAGAAGGTCATCGTGGCCGCCGGAGCACTATGGAGCCCGGTGGTCCTCATGAAGAGCGGCATCAATGTGAGCCTGTACCGCAGTAATTCTTGGGAGCCGGAGTAGTGGGACTGACCGACTCGCCAGAACCAACATCTCGGATCAAACCTACACCTCCACCCTTGCAACTTCGTCGCGGCAGTATACAAGGAGGAGACGCGGCCGTGGGAGGGAGGCATCATCACCAGCGTCTGCTCCGAGTTTCAAGACCTCGATGGGGCCGGCCATGGCGTGAAGCTGGAGACGACATGTATGGTGGTAAGTAACAACTCTCCAGGTCTCAGTCTCAGACCCCCCCGACGCATCGAAGCTGATCCAGCATAGCCTTATGCAATCTACTCTACGCTGCCCTGGAGCAGCGGGCTGGATACGAAGCTGCAGATGGCAAAGTATCGTCACACCGACGGTTGGATTTCCATCACCCGGGATCGCGACACCGGCAAGGTGTTCCCGGATCCGACGACCGGCCGGCCCCGGATCGAGTACACTCCGTCCGACCACGACCGCGCTCACACACTCCAGGGCGTCCAGTCCCTCGCCAAACTCTGCTACGTCACGGGAGCGACAGAGATTCGCCCCCTGCTGGCCGGTCTCGAGCCCTTCATCCGGCCCACGGCGCCCTCGCCTTGCCCCGAGAACACGCTCGAGCACGACGGCCCAGCGGCCGATCCAGAGGCCAGCGACCCGGCCTTTGCCGCCTGGCTGGGGAGGGTCCGCGAAGTGGACAACAGGCCGCCGGCGACGATATGGTCGTCGGCCCACCAGATGGGCACTTGTCGGATGAGCGCGAGCCGGGAAGAGGGCGTGGTGGACGACAAGGGCCGCGTCTGGGGCACTCGCAACCTCTACGTTGCCGACGGGAGTGTGTTCCCCAGCGCCAGCGGCGTGAACCCCATGGTTACCGTCATGGCCATTGCGGATTGGATATCCCGCGGTGTGGACGCCGAGCTGAAGGCGTAAATTGAGGCTGGCTGACTCTTGGATAGGATTCCACAGAGGCAGCGTCAGCGACGCAAGCCCGGCCCGCGCCCTAGCGGTGTAGTGTACATGATTGTCGGGACTTCTTTGGATCAATTGGATAGGTAGTTACGGGCAGCCAGCCAGCCAGCCAGCCAGCCAGCCAAATGATTGAATGACGGATACCCATTGCATTGCGGCAGAACTCTCTCTTGCATACCGCAGCCGACGTCACCGTAACACCCCGAGCAGCCGCGGCTCCGAGCAACCAAACCTGCATCGCGGCAGCCCGGGAAGACGCAACTCCGAGTGAGCACCTTGCGTATTCGTACGCGGCGGCGACGAGGCCCGGCGAGATCGTCAGGTGGCCACGGCCGAGGTGAGGGGGGCCGTCATGCGCATCGTTGCAGCGAGCGCATACCGAAACTCACCAGCCACGAAAAAAGCGTGAAGCGCAAGAAGAGGGAGTGGCGTTTGCTTCAAACCCCTTGCAGCTGCAGCCGTCAGCGATGAATCCAGTGCAGGGAATGCTCGACGACCCAGTCCGGGCTAGCATGTGTACACGAATAGAAGAGAAAAAAAAGAAGCTTCTCGTGTGGCGAGCTGTGCCAACTTTCTTAGCTGTTCCCAGGAGATCGGTTGCTGGTGCCACGTTTGAATTTGCTGGTGTAGCTCGTGAGATCAGCCTCCCAAGAGTCAAAGTTGGCGGTTTGGGTACCGTTTTCGGTGGGTTTAGCGTAGGCCTCCAAGCCACCCCGTCCCGCGGAGTCGGTCGGGTGTGGGGTGGGCCGCCGCCACACACAGCACCGCCACACCCCTCCCAGGCGGAGGACCCGAGAGATGGAAACCGCAGGGTAGGGGAAACCTGCATTCTGCAGTCTGCAACAGCGAAGCTCCCTGCAGTCAGACAATCGCAAGCAGGCGGCGGTTGGGTTGAGGATCTGCGGCCGCATTAGTTTGACGGGGAATTTCAGCTGTTCATGGGGGGGGAGTTGCTTGCTGTTCACCCGAGGGTTGAGTCACATGCCTCGGTGAACGCTGCAGGAGGCCACGAGTGCCGAGACAAGGGTGATAGCGGGCTTGATATGACTATAATCAGTGTTGTTATCAATGTATCATTCCGGTCATATGACTTTCACCATCTATTCAAGTATCCCTGTGTGTATAGCAACGTCTTACAGGTTGAAGCCCTTGTCGTCAAAGTCCACTGTTGTTGCCCTAAGCCTAGCAGTCTCGCGCACTGAAGTTCACCGGTTGAAAAGAATTGCTCACACGAGCTTATTCCTCAAGTTAGCGCTGGATCCTTTCGAAGAACTGTAATTTACAATTTCTTGTTAAAGCAGACATTTGGAATTTGATTCAGCAACTGTTTAATAGACAAGATATTCCAGTAAACCGACGTTGTCATAGTAATAGTAGAACCACCTTGTGTCATAATCAGTTGGCACTTACAACACCGGTACCGGTCCCTCTCCACCACGAATGCCGCCTTGGGGTCGTCCTTGTCAAGGCGTACTAGCTTCAAAGATGCCAGATGCTACTGTAGATGCAAGACAGGGAATCGTATTTCTGAGTCAGTTCACGGCTAGGGACGATGCAACTTGAAAAGATAGACCAAGGACCCAGCGGTATGGGAACCTCGTCCTTGCGTGCGCCACACACGCACACAGTGATGTCAGCCACGGATGTAGACTAGCTCTCCACTCTGTTAATCTGCCTCTTCGGTGTCTCCAGTCTGCCCTGCCAGATTTCCCACCTCGGCTTCCCAGTTCAGCGACGCGGCGGGTGATCGTGGGTCCCGCTTCGCTCCGTCTTCGGGTGTCCGCGCCGACCCGCGTCAACATCGACTTCCGGCTGTTCGTTTGTTTCTTCTATTTTTGGACTTTCAAACGTAGTTTTGCCTTTTAGAGACTCATTCCTCGTTCATCTGCAGGAATGCTTGCTGCCTACAGCCTAATTCCTGGCTGCCTGTATAGGTCGACGTTTGCGTGTCGCTCCCGTTAAGGGGGGTGCATTGCTGGGAAAAGGCCACAGGTCGGTTACAGAAGAGGCAGAAAGAAACCGGGTTAGGGTTGTGCAGACTCCATCCTATCGTCCGCCCGCGTGACTCAGTGCTGATGGGGACGAGATGCGGATGTTGCAGGTCCGACTAGCAACGACAACTTTACTGGAACCTGACCAGCATGGCGAAATGCAGGAGTCGCACTTTGGCTATCGCACCAATGTCACTCGTCCGGGCTGTTGTAATTCGGGGCTTTGGCAACCAAGCTCACCGGACAGCCCCATGTCATGTCGGTGCCATGTCGAATCCCGTGATCACGAAACGACGTCATGATAGCATATCGCCGGTGTAGGCGGCCCAGCGCGGGCCAGTGCGGACCAGCCAAAATGCCGTCATTCCCAGCCCGCGTGGGCGGCAAGCCGAGAGGCATTGTGAAACCCGGAGTTGTTGGTCACGGGCACAGACAAAAGTCGGCGACGATGTGATATTGGTCAAGAATACACATTGAATAATGGAGATGGAGATGCGGTTCAATTGGAATGTCATTGCGGCTGTGCGAAGATCCATGGAGACGGTGAGGGGAAGGTGTAGATGTACTACATACACGTACTTGGCCAGAAACCGGGGCAAGAACTGGTTGCATACGGAGGTACCGTACCTGCCTTACGTTGCCCGCCTGCACGAAGACGCATGCATTACGGTGGCAGGTCAGAGACGGGCCTGCGCAGATCAGGGCAAGAGCGGAAGGCGGAAAGGCGGGAGGCGGAGAGCACAGCGTTGAGAAAAACCGAGAGTTTTGAAATGGCCAAGGAAAGAACGAGGCGCGGCGCGGTAAGTGGCGGACTGGCCGATTGCTGCTGGGGGCCAAAAATAACTTGACTACCGCTTTCGGATGGCTCCTAGCCACACTGCCACACTGCCACACTGCCACACGGCCACCAGGTGAAGTGCCACACCCCCTGGTGCCTCCTTCCTTGTCCGACGCCTGCCATCCGACGCCTCCCAAAGCCAAAGGGCCAAGAAGGGATCCACGCTGGGGCGTCGGTTTAGTTCGACCCGTCGACCGTCGACCGTCGTCGGCCGTCGGGGACCCTGAACCTTGGACCGGGCTCAGGCCAAGATCTTTTTTTTTTCAACGTTGCACCTTTTCGTGCTGCTCGGAGTACGGTACACCCGCGTTGCAGCGGCTTGGGTATCGGTACTTGCGGCACGAGCTCTCTGGAGCATGCACGTGCGTCTGCATTCCTGCCTCCCCTCTGTCACTCTGGTCACCTTTTGTCGCCTTGATGGGGCCGGCAACCGAGCATCGGTGGATCGCAAGTCTGCTTGGATCCGAGGTCGCAAGCTGATGAGCTATTGACGACGACAACCTCATCCACGCGTGTCGCAGCAAGACGCGAGGAGCTAGAGCACACAGACCTCGCAGCGTTCATGTCTCGGAGGCATTGATATTACCAGCCGTCTTCACTTTCTCCATTGGCCGCCGGGCCATGCCATGGCTGAATGGGGACTTGGGACCATACCAACTTGCGACGCCTTCGAAAGTGCCACTTCGCCCCCAGCCCGCACGGCCCAACAGGAAGGTCCCCAGCGGCTAGTAATTCCCAGAGGGGAAACCGAATAGCAGGGATGGGCGCAGTATCCTTCAACAGGACTTCCGACTTGGTTACGGGTTGACCCCGAAGAGTAAGACCCAGAGGCCAAGGAGGCCACGGGAAAATGACTCCCCTGGGTGAACCTCCTGATTTCTCCTCAAGGGGCCGGTCTCGTCTTAGTTACAAGGTCTTTTCAAGTCGCTCATGTTCCTCTTTGAGCCTGGTTCCTTGATGGCTCCTCATGGCTTCTCCTCTGATGTCTTCAAGGCCTGCCTTCTCAGAGCGGCCATTGGTCTATCCGTCGTGCTTTTCGACCAATCACGCCGACGGACATCCATCTGCTAGTGTTCCCCACCTGGGACCGCTCTCGGCTCTTGAGCCAACTTCCAATCAGAGGCTGTAAGTGCCCTTTTGACAGAGACGCCTCAGCTCACCATCCGACACTAGCATGGATGGGCTCAACTCGTGTGAAAGACCATCGACGGGCTCTCGTTGCTTTCCAACCTTTGGGTTTTCTCCGTCGCTCTGGTCGCCCCTCCCCTCCTTCTCCTGGATCATGGATGCCTGTTCCTGAACCCCCCGGTGCTGATGGTTCTCCTTCGGTTGGCGATTCATGGGACCATTCCCGCAGTCTGGGAAACTCAGGGTCGCCGCACGAGTCTCGAGGACCAACCACCTCACGAGACTGGCTTGTCTTTCCTGGCACTTGCAACGGGAACGACGGCTACGATATGGATCCCGCGCCGTTGGGAGGGAATATCCGACCCGAACGGGCTGCTTAATGAGAAAACAAGGGATGATCCTGGGACACGGCAGAGAAACAGGGATCGTCGTGGGCTTGGAGACTGGAGGTCGTCTCAATGGATCACAACATGGATAGAACACGCCGGACCAACGCCAGATTCACGGAGGACATGGTTTCACGCCGTCACCCGTGAAGAGGATAGCCATGATCCGCTCATCTGGGGCTAACCTGACTGCGGATGCAGCTGTTTCACAGTCGGGGCCATCATATGCCGGTTGCTACTGGTAGCGCAGTGTGCTATCTGTATGCGTATGCAGGTCATCCCATCGCACCCTCTTGACAATGCGCGTTGAGCCATGCTATTGACAGGTCGAAGATAGCCCTCTGATGAAGGTCATCTCGCGAAGACGGCTATCATCTCGCGGACCTGGGATTCAGCCCGCGCGGGGCCGAACGAAGAGGGGGGAGGACGGAGCATTGACGCGCAATCTCAGGAGGTCGATGAGGGCGTCGCCAAGTTGTGCTTGAGCGGGCTTGTACCATAGTACAGGAGGCTTCCGCCCACGAATGGGCAGCGGCCCGTGTCTCTCGTGCAAACATGATGGCTGCAGGATCCGACCTGAAGCTTACTAGATTCTGCATCTTGCATAAGCGGCGCAACCCTCTCTGGTTGGGACTGGCTTCGGAACTTCTTTGCAGTCCCCCGAGGTCTCCTGAGTCTCGGGTTCTTTCCATCTCGCCGCGGAAGATCAAAGCAGGAGCACTCAAGAAGCCCGTGCTCGTCGGTATATACAGTATTGAACGAGACGACGTGTCAGCTACCGGGCTGAAGAGGCTGCAGAATAAGGCGAGAAAACGGACCACGCCCATGACGAGACCGACCTGAGCGGCCTGCGACCCTGGAAGTGCCGGGGGGCACCGGAAATATTGGCAACGAGGCGAGAGGGGGCTGCATGATAATTGACAGATATCACATTTCACACTTCATCACCTAACTAGGTAGCTAGGACTGAACTGTATTCATACAGGAAGCGGACATATACTTTGTGGAGGAGCGATGGAGGGTGGTTGGGGTTAATACGAATGTTACGTAGTAAGGTATGGAGGTAGAGATGTGGGAAGCCCAGAGAAGTTGATCAGGTCAAGGCGAAGGAAGGGACTGGGGTTATGGCAGGGGATATTGAGAAGCGCCGGCGCCTGTTTCGTTTCTTGTTTCCGTCGAGACATGACAGCGGCTAGGTTAAGATCGTGTGTGGGTGGAAGGAGGGGATACGGCGGAGGAGACGGAGATGGAGACGGAGACCAAGGACGGGGGAAGATACGAAGTAGATAGATGGAGTGATGGAGAAACATGGGGCCAAGGGTAGGGAATAACTCAGAATTCCTGGCTACTCAGGATAGCCCTCTCTCAACTGTGCGTCCCATTTCTGGTATCTTTGTGGCTTTCGACGTCGGTATCGGAGTTGAAGTGATGGAAGCACCTTCAGGTGAAGTGACGAAGGGGGGAGGGAATCCATCTGTGGAGGATGGGTGTAAGGCGAAGAAAGGTAAGGTAGGTAGGTACCTAGGTACTTGGGGCGATGCTTGCTGGATGTACCGGTACAGGCCCGATGGATGGAAGAGGAAAAAGTGGAGGGGAGTGCACGGATGGAGGTTCCAGGGGCGTGGCGCTGGGAGACTCTGGCGGGCGGTCCTCTGACCCGGCCGGGGCTTTCTCTGTGTTCGTCCTCTGTGGGTACCTTAACTCATCATCCTGTGATGACTCCATGTAGTAAGTAATCCATCTAGGTTTGTTTATTTTTCAGCTGTGGTCCGAGTCGCCTCGATCGACGCCTTTGGTGCTGTAGCAGATGGCTTGTTGCCTCACCCTTCCTCCTTGCCGGCCGTCGTCGTTGTCGTCGTCGCGGCCGCCGGTGACAGTACCAAGCTGGGTCAGCAGCATATGCCCGTTGCAGAGCACAGCCCAGGTGGATGATGGACGGCGGGAGGGAGGGGGGTGTGCAGCCTCTACAGTTAGGAGGAGTTAGGTAAGGTATGTTCTTTTGCTTAAGGGAGGTAGGTAGTAGTTGGTAAGGTAAGGTAGTTAGTTAAGCACACCCTACTAAGAGGGAGAGAGAAGGAAGGGAGAGAGAGAGAGAGAGAGAGAGAGAGAGAGAGAGAAAAAAAAAGGTCAGTGCCATGATGCAGATGCAGATGAATGGAGTCTGCCCCCCTGGTCTACTGGACTTGCACTTGACGGGCGGACTGAGAGAGGACTGAGTGACTGACACTGACTGAGTGACTATCATCTTTCAAGGTCCCCTGGGGCCCGTAGTGGACTCCATCGGCGGGTTGGCTCCCTCGGTGGTGGGCCGTGACCTTACGATGGGTGGCTGGCTGGCTGGCTGGCTGGCTGGCTGGCTGGCTGGGGCTACTAGGGCCTACCTGCAGCTGCCCATTGCCAGGCTGTGTCCCCAATAGCGCCCATGCACTATGGCGTCGTAGCGTAGCGGCGTGCTGGAGCCCTCGCAGCTAGCCCGCTGCTTGGGTTGCAGGTCGCATCTCGCAGCGTGCATCCGCCCTGGAAGGACGCACAATCGGAGCACACACAGCACTATATCTCCCCACCGCAGCCCGCCACTACACCACCCTCCCTTTCCTCTTCCCTTCTCTTCTTCCTCACGACCACTCGTCCTACGTTCTCTTCTCTCTCGGTTGCGGCAGCTTAGCAGGCGATTCCCCCCTCACAAACCTCCTCGTCCCTCTCAGTCTTCATCCTTTATCATCATCCTCATCCTCATCCTCCTCACCTGCTCTGCTCCCGTCATCCGGTCCCTTTTCTTTTCCCTTTTTTTCATTTATATATTCTTGTTCCCTTGTCCATCGTCCACCGTTCCCACCCACCCAGCTTTGGCTTTAAATAAACCCGGCCTTTTTTACCCCGCCTACACACCTCAAGCCGTCCCGTCTACGCCAGACGACGCCCACCAACAACCATGCCCGTGCAACTGCTCCCGGCTTCGGCCGCCGCCTTTGCCCCGCGGGCATCCTCCGTCAACGTCGTCCTCGGCTCCAAGATCGAGCCCTGGCTCACCCAGACCCTCAAGCGCATCAACCGTGTCAAGCGTCCCCTCAACAGCGTGCCGCAGCACCAGCGATGCCTCACCGAGACCCTGTCGTCGCCCAACGCCATCTGGACCTTGACCTCGCTCATGCTCCCCAAGACCCCCGAGGCCGACTTTAAGCGGGACCCCAACAACCCTCTCGTCGAGGCCATCCTCAACTACCAGCTCGTCCACGTCGAGGCCTACATCGTCCACGTCGACATGGTCCTGCGCAACGAGGTCGCTTACAAGCTCACCACCGACACCATCGACGCCCTGGTCGAGTACCACAAGGAGATCTACTGCGTCGACGCCAAGGCCAGCACCTACGACTGGTCCGAGAAGGAGCAGCAGTGCAAGAAGCTCCACGACGACTTCATCCAGGCCATCAACAGATTCGTCTTCCGCACCCACGTCTCCGCCCTCGAGGGTCTTGAGGAGGAGGGTGCCGGCGAGCTGTTGTGCGGTAAGAGCGAAGAGGTCAAGACTAACATCTGCAACCTCATGAAGCCTCTTCTGCCTCCTCCCCCGCGCGTTGTCGATGTTGTCCGCCAGCCCCCGCTGCTGCCCAGCTCTCCCGCCAACAACATGTGGTCGCAGCCCACTCTCCAAGGCAACATGCCCGTTGATGCTTGGAGAGTCCTGCCCTCGAGCCCCAGCGTCACCTCCTCGGTCGACTCGCACACCAGCCCGATCTGGGCTCCCATGGGCATGAGCGACATCCAGCTGTCACCAACTCCCGCCTGGAGCCAACCACACTCCACCGCCGGCTACTACTTCAGCTCGCCCCCGGCCACCGCCCCGATCCCTGCGCTTCCCCTACCCAGCATGCTCGCTCCTGTCCAGTGCGGCGTCAGCGTCGGCATGGGTATGAGTAATGTCATGGGCGGCAACATGGGCGGTTTCGGCGGTTGGGACCGCTACCAGGAGTATGCGACCATCATGTGACAACCAGCGCCCCAGGACAGCTACCCAGTGGTGACAACTTCCACCTAATACTGCACGCCTCTCATCCACAATTCCCGGAGAAAAAAGTTGGAGCTTCTTCAATCCGCAGCGGCATAGAACCATCATCGACCTCAAAGGCATCTCGGCGTTTATTGCATCAGGAACGGTGTTTCGATCAAGTCAACAAATATCCCCTCTTCGCATCTGACACCCTATTCACTTGGGTTTTACTCCTGTTATTTTTTTTTTTTACCTTTTTCCTTTGTTATATCACAGCAAGCGTGCGTCTGGTTTTTTTTTCGGAATGGTCTCTTTTTTCCTTCTCCGGGAAACAACTCCACTGGTCGTTGCACAACCTCCGCAGTTCCATCTCTTGGATTTTTCATCTACCACACCACTACATGGCTGGATCCGGGGCGGGTATTTGGATGCATTTACAATTGGGCAGGGATTTTGATACAGGCGGCTTGCTCTCTTTTCTTTTGGTCTCTGGTTTTCTTTTTGGTCTTTTTGGTTTTATAAGAAAAGAGGAACACGCAGCAATGCACGACGCTCGGCAGAGTCCGAGACAGAAACTCCCTTTTGGATTCTCGATTCCCCGACATTTCGACTCTATTTCCTCACTCTTTCGGCATACAGAGGCTTTCAGGAACATGCCATACACAACAAAAAACATCCGGATCCCGGTGGATCCTACCGACTCTCACTTCGACTCTTTCCTTGGCTCTGCTCCCGACTTACGAATGATCTTAATGACGACCTTACGAATCGATGACGGATGATCAACACTATTTCAGACCTGATACGACTTAATGAACAGAATCACGAATTTTCGGCTTGACGTCGAAACATGAATTCTCTTCATAATAGACATATCCGACGCTGAGAGACACGGGTTTCATTCGGCACGATGACTATGCGGACAAGACGTACCCCGGGACCGGATTTCGGGGTCTACACAATTCTTGCCGCCGGGTCCTCTCGACTACACATCATCGCGTGGCCAATGCCGGCATATCTGGAATATGCCCGCTGAGGCAGACACTGGCTGTCAAACGGGATCACCGCACTTGCGTTCGACGACCTAGCGTCGTTTGGAACGCAAGAAACATGGAAAGAAGAAGCTGGTTCATGGCATTCCTCCAATGAGCCGGACTCCGTCTCTCTTCTGCTGTGCAGAGATGAGAGGCGGAGCCTATTTATCTGGCCGACTCGCCCTGGACGCCCATTCTCGACTCTGGACAAAAGTCTGGCCGTGTCGAGCTCACCGACCTCCTAGGATATGGAAGACTGCAGATGGCCCACGTGGAGGCGACACCACGACGCCGCTGGACCTGCTAGCCAGGCCGGTAGGTAAGTCGAGGACGCCGCTTCGAGGAAGGATCTGCAGGTGGTCACATCGTGGGAAAGTTTGGGGCTCGACGGGGTCATGGCGAGAATCTTCCAGGGCTAATTGTAGTTCCCATCTCACTACACAACCCTTCGCGCCGGACAGGCCGATGCAGCTTGGATCTGCACCAGCCTGTCCAGGACGAGTTGGGAGGGTCGCAAGCGGGTTGACACGGGTTGCCTGCCGCGCAGGAATTACCCGCGACCCCCGGACCTTTGGGTCCTGCGGCATGAGATGGACTCTAGTGCGTGCTGAGGGAAACAGGATGCGCCCTGGCGGCGGTTCCCTCGCACAAGGACAAGCCTGCTTGCTACAAAGCGTCCCTGCTCGTTGTCTTGTCGTTGCAGTATTAGTTAATTCGAACAAAATAACATGTTCAACTAAAGCCTCTCTGTGCCCGTGTGTCTGTCTCACTCGTGATGTGTGCCTTGAACATTGGCATGTCCCAGCCACAATCTCGAAAATTATAGGGAGTAGAACATTTCCTGATCCGGAAATCCAACCCCCGGGCCCTTGTTTCAGATCTGAATCGATCTCCGACACCCCGGCCCCGGCTCCGGCCCCGGAATCGGCAGCCATCCTGGCGTGTTAGTCGGGCTGACAGACCGGGCTAACGGTCGACCGAGAAAGCTTGGACGTCTCAGACACTCACACATTCACACATTCACATCTACTCCTAAAGCCAGCCCGAGAGCCATGCTTCGGCCGTTAACACGCCGCTGAGATGCATATATTTTTGTTCACATCTTTCATCGTGTACGTGGAGACTTGTGCGTCGCCTGTGGTGAAATGTTGCAACGCGAAGGTCTCCCCGGATAAAACATAACGTCCAAAGGATCAATGTTGACGCTCAGGATACAGCCTCTGCTCTGGATATCAGCGAGATATCTGACAGTCAGGATGAGTCTACACCAACTGATGATTCGCAACGAGTGGACGAGGACGCTCTCGTGGAGATGAATATTACCAACGACTGGCCGCTTGTCGACATTGCCACGTGGGCTTTACATATAAGGATGGCGTGGCACCTTGCGTAATATCATGTTTCTCAAGCTGCTACACACCCTATTGCGATAGAGCCAGCACAGTCCATCATCACGCATTGAGTCGACGGAGCACTGATCTCTGAGGCGCAGTGCCTTCGCATGTTATGTATAACGCAACGTCACTTAATATGCATTCCTTCTCATTGTTTTTCTCCGCAAGAGATTTGATTTCATTTGGTATCAACTCGACGCTATCCAAAGTCTAGGCCACGGCTGCAAGAGCTACTATCATATACAATAATTTTCATATCACATTACACAGATCCCGATCTCTTTCCCAACACTCAGTTGACAAGCTTCTCTGTCTGTTCCTTGAGCGAAGCACCAAGTCGAGCGTCGACACGGGAGAACATGTCGTATGTTCGCTGACGGGCGTCGACATGGGCTCCGGAAAGGTGGCCCGAGACGTTGCCAATGAAGTTCTCCTGCTGGCCGGGGGTTCGGCCAAGAACCTCCCAAAGACCCGTTGCCTGGACAAAGTCGTCATCGTTGACCTCCTGGAACAGCTCGTGGACAGCCTTTCCAGCCCAGTGCTCATCGGTGTTGGCAGGTGTCACAGGCTTGTAGGTATTGGGGCGGTAGGTCGAAGGGTAGTTGGGGTTCGCGCCATAGTTGGCATGGATCGACATGGCGCCGTCTCGCTGGAATGGGTTGAAGGCGTGGAGGGGAGCGTTGACGGGGATCTGCTGGTAGTTGACGCCGAGGCGGTGGCGTTGGGTATCGGGGTAGGAGAAGAGACGAGCCTGGAGGACGGGGTCGACGGTGGGCTCAACACCAGGGACGAGGTGAGAAGGAGCGAAAGCAACCTGCTCGATCTCGGCGAAGTAGTTCTGAACGTTCTGGTTCAGGGTGAACTTGCCAAAGGGTCGCAGAGGCACGTCCTTCTGGGGCCAGACCTTAGTCAGGTCAAAGATGTTCCAGCGGAACTTCTCAGCCTGCTCAGGGGTGAGAACCTGGACGTAGACAGTCCAGCTGGGGAACTCGCCCCGCTGGATGGCCTCGAAAAGGTCTTGGGTGGCGAAGTCGGGGTTATCCGAAGCCATCTTACCAGCCTCGGCATCGGTGAAGGTCTTGTTGCCCTGGTCGGTCTTCAGGTGAACCTGAGTGTAGACGAAGGAGCCATCGGGCTTGGTCCACTTGTGGGTGTGGCCAGAGTAACCGTTCATGAAACGGTAAGAGTAGGGAGTGCCTCGGTCAGAGAAGAGGTGCATGACCTGGTGGATAGCCTCTTGGTGAGTCGAGAGATAATCCCAGAACATGGTGGCATCCTTGAGGTTGGTCTGAGGGTTGCGCTTTTGGGTGTGGATGAAGAGAGGGAACTTTGTAGGGTCGCGGAGGAAGAAGACGGGGGTGTTGTTGTAGACCCAATCCCAGTTGCCCTCCTCGGTGTAGAACTTGATGGAAAAACCTCGAGGGTCACGCGCAGAGTCGGGAGAGCCCTTCTCACCACCGACTGTGGAGAAGCGGCAAACGGCCCTGGTCTTCTTGCCGACGCCGTTGAGCATGTCGGCCGAAGTGAGGTCGCTGACGTCGTGGGTGACCTCGAATTCGCCGTAGGCGCCGGCACCCTTGGCGTGGACGACACGCTCGGGGATTCGCTCACCTAGGACGCAATTGAGTGTGAGCGAAAGCGCCAGGGACAACGGAAAGCAGAGTTAGCCAGAATCAATCGACTTACGATCAAAGTGTGAGAGCGCATCGATCAGGTGGAAGTCCTGGAGCAGCAGAGGACCGAGAGGCCCAGTGCGCTGCCAGCCCTCGGGGTTGCCAATGGGCGCGCCATTGGACGTGGTGTAGACGGGCTTCTCGTTGTAGCGGAGGGTCGCCGGGTGGCCCGACTTCTCGCTGGGCGCCATCGTGATGGGTGTTGGAGGAAGTGAGAATGCTAGTAGGACAGCTGAGAGCTATTGGAGAGAAACCCGGAGGGAGGTTTTGCCGCTCTCGATGCGATGCGTAGAGTTGGGTTAGATCCCGATTCAGGCAAGGAAGGAGGAAGGAGGGCAGAGATCGAAGAGAGAGGTAGGAAGGAAGGAAGGAAGGAAGGAAGGAAGGAAGGAAGGAAGGAAGGAAGGAAGGGAAGGCGAGGAGGGAAGGAAGAGCGAGCCCCGGATCTATATAGTAGCTAGAGCTTTTGCGCACTTGCCTCTGCTGCGCTTTTGCGCCTGCATCTGGGTCCTGCCCGGCAAGCTGGGGTGCTTCCTTGCTGCACCTTCCCTTCAGTTCCCCTCCGTTGGCGGGTTGGCCTGCTCCGTACAGTATCGCCGTACAGTACGGCCTATCCGAGCCGCGGCTGACGAGCCGGCGCGGGACGCACGCCGAGCCATGTCCGGGTGAGAGCCCTGGAGAAATTCCTTTTGGGGCATGACTTGAGCTGACCAGGGTTAACGAAAACACGACAAGAGCTTGGGAGTGGAGCATACACCAATCAAAATTGACATAAATGCAAGCGCGATGACCTTGGGTAATGAACGCGCAACTAAAGGGCTGCTTTCACCTCGCCTCTTGCTGCTTTGCACGCCGCGATCCCGTGCCGCATCCGGCCGCATCCCCCGCCGTTTTTTTATAGTACACCCGCAACACCCGTTTTTTTTACGTAGACCATATACTTTTCTTCTCACATAAAAGTCAAATGGGGGCAATGACGCCAGCCGGCTCGTCATCCTACCATTTGTCAACCTTGACCGCTACTGGCCTCGACTCGCAACACGACATGGGCGGGCCCTGGTTTCTGATGTCCAAATTCGAGACTAGCAGGTGGAGGCAATCGTGTATTTATCCCCTCAGAGGTCAAGGTAACCAGCCAGTGGTTAAGCCAGCCTTGGGTGGCTCCCTGGCCCCTCGACGTCACAGTTTCATGCACTGATCGCTCTGCAAAAACGCGTTACGACTCGGGCATATGGGAGATTTGCGCACTGTACGGAGCTCCAACCACCAGCAACGCCGATACCGAAGACTCACCAAACTACATTACCTCGCACTTGTCACTCTTTTACTTATTAATGGTTTCACTTGAAGACATTGGAGATAGGAGGTCCAAGGCGACAAAACGCCACCCTCTTACGCCACCATCCGGTCACCAAGCTTCTATCTTTGCTAGTGGGAGCCTGATTGTTTAAAGCTTCAACCCAGGCCACTGCAAACCCATTCAGCCGAGGCTCTTTTCTTGCCTTCATAACTCACCCCAGCCTTGAACCAGGGCACCGCTGCTCGCGTCATTGGATCTCCACGTCAACTGCCCCCTGGTACTCTAGCTTTGCCTTTTCTTCTCGCGAATCTGACAGAAGAGGCAAGTGGCTGACATGTAAATTGTTTAGCGTTAGCGCCCCCGGAGACAGTGCCATGGAGGACGCGGGCACACTGTGACTTCCGCCGAGCGCCCTCTCTCCCGGTACCGAGACCATCGTGACCCCTTCCAGTCGGATGTCATATCTGGAACCAGGTGGAGATCCCCAGGAAGGTGTGAGCGAGGCCCAGGACAATGAAAGACAGCCTCGCAACCCGCACGGTGGAGTTTACCCGAGTTAGTTAGGTACGTACGTTGTAAGTCGTTAAAGCACTACAAGTATGGCAACTCATGGCCGACTGTGAGAACTACGGAGTATGCTCTCTTCAGCTTGATACTCAGCATGCAGAGGAACCAACATGGCTAATCATAACCCACCTTGCCCGCTTGCCGCCGTGTCAACTGGACGGAAGCGCGCACCGACACAAGGATTCACCGGAGAAGCTCTTCCATCACATGGCATCGACGTGATTCATCACAGTATTTCTAAGCTGACAACCTCAAGAACAATGGCAGAGAACGCGAAGCGGCCACGCGTTGTGCCTGCCTGAGCCGAACTCGCCACAACGCGAGGTCACGGTGCCGATTCGCGGACAATTGCCGGTTTGAAGGATAACAGCCGTCGGCGACGACTTCCGGAATTGGCACCGCTTCCAACTACACTGTCGAGCTAACATTTATCGTGTGTTTGCTCCCAAGTCGGCCGACCTCGGAAGAAGCACCGCCAATGAGTAACCTACTCGTCGTTGCATCCAGGGCCTGGACTACAGTAGCCTAGACCCCATGGGGAACCACCTTGTTTGAAGCAACCAGGCCCAAGAAGTTCTTCCTTCAACTCGACTTTCCGATGGACCCTACACCCTGGAGCCGTTTTCGGAACGCCTTCCGTTGATTTCTAATTCAACATCCTACCTCACGGTTTGCCTCGGCTTCTTCCGAACCTCAAATCTCCCTTCTGTTGCCATTTCCGGCTCAACACATGTCAATTGTTCCACTTGATGGTGGTCGGCACAGCTCGTTACATTCCGGTCTTGGCTCCTCTTGCGTCTGCTTAACATACAACATAATTACAACCTGCAACCTTTCCCACTCTGCCTCTTCTCTCGTTCTCTTTATGGTCAAGAGTCTGTACGAAGCACCGAGAAGACAGTCATTATCATGGACGGACAAGTTCAATGAGGCCTGCGAGTCTCCTCAACACAAGGGCAAAGTAACTGACGAGGACCCTCCGAATGAGAATCGTAGCCAGGACGCACGTCTCTGGGTATAGTATTATAAATTCTTACTGGTATGCCACTACGACACCAGCGCCCGCCGCCCGTCTTCCGTCCTGAGAGCACCCAAAATGCGTTTCGATCCCCGGAATCGGCGCCAATCCTTCTCCTTCCCCAGACGCCGAGATGTACTGGTCTCTCCATATGCGCTGTCTCCCCAGATCTGACGGAACCGTGAGGTAGTAGTATCATCATTTTGTTGTTGTACAATGCCGACTGAGCGGGAAAATCTTCACCATCGCTCAGAGCTCCTGCGATACAGTTTGCTTGAGAGGCGTCCAGTTAGTAAATTACCCCCAAGATAATATCCCGAGCAAGGGGAGATAAAAGGAGTAATGGGGTTATTTACCACGAGCCAGTCCATGCCCTCGTTCACACCGCTGCCATCAACAGCTGAGCACGCCATGATACTCCAGTTGCGGTCGCGCAGCTCGCCCAGGCGCAGCGCCTCCGAGATCTCACCGGCGCCCTTGGCGCCGGGCTGGTCCTGCTTGTTGGCAAAGACCAGCAGCGCCGCATCCTTCAGCTCCTCCTCGTTCAACATGGCTGAGAGCTCCTCCGAGGCTGTCTGTAATCGCTCGATATCGGTAGAGTCTACGACGAAGATGACGGCAGCCGTGTTGGCGTAGTAGCACCTCCAGTAAGGGCGGATGCTGGTTTGGCCACCCAGGTCCTGCAAGAATCCGCACGTCAGCATCCCGATCACAAGGCTTTCAGGCCGCGTTTCTCCCCGAGGCTGCATACCCAAACGTTAAAGTTGAGATTCTTGTACGTGACCGACTCGACGTTGAATCCGATGGTAGGGATGGTGGTGACAACTTCGCCGACCTAGATGAACCAGGTTAGCAGTGGTCTCGAGAGAACAGCAGCGTGGGAAGAATCTCCGGACCTTCAACCTGTACAGCAACGTTGTCTTTCCTGCGTTATCCTGCGACGCCGACGGGTTAGCGCCCGTGACCAAGCAATCCCGACGGAGAACGTCATCGTACCAGACCCAGGATCAATATGCGGATCTCCTTTTTTGCCCACATCAGGCCGGACAGCCATGACATGCCCGCGCCCATGATGAATAGTTATTAATGCGACGGATCCTCCCGGGACACGTCAAGTCGGGTATTGGATGGTGATGCGCTCTGGCGCTTCTACGGCGTCTAGATAGAGCTCGTGCGTTCCGCTGGCTGGTCAAACGGAGGAGGTAGATGCGGTCGTGTTCGTGGTCGTGGTCGTAGTCGTGGCTGGAGTCGTTGGCCGTCGTCACAAAGGTCGTTGTGGCAAGAAAGTCGAAGGGCGAGTTTACTAATTACTGGGAAGATGGTCCCCTTTTCTGGACCTCCGATGCATTCAAAAGGACGTGGGCGGGCCTTGGTGGACAAGTTGCTGTTTTTGGCCTCTACGCTGGCCCAAGCGCTTGACAAAATAACCCGGTCTGATTGCTGCACGCTGGCCTTACAACACCCTGTCCACCCGTTCGTTCCCCTGTCCCCAGCCGTGCAACGAAGTCCTGTCAGTCAGCAAGGGGTGCAAGCCAAGTTGCTGGGTGCAATGTTGGCTGTTTCTTCTTCTGTTCGAGTAAATATCATCCTAGGTGAATTCAGACGTATCGTCTTGAACTCTTCGGAAATATTCAACGTGAAGTCTCCAGGTTGCGTGGTTCCGTGGCTGTCGAAACAGCAGCCCGCATGACCAACGGAGGTCCGGAGGCCACATGTTTTGAGACATGGATGTCACTTGATCACTGAGACGGGAACCTCGAGCATCGTGTCCAAGCGAGCAGGTGGCGTTAAGTCAAGAAACATGGCTGTGTTTCTACTGAATTAAATTAAAAGTCTACGGGGAACAAGTTGGGGCGTATTCGTACCTCTGAGTCCGAGGCATGAAACCACCGGCAAACCAAAGCCTCTGGACGTCTCGATGCCGAACGCCTTGTCCAGCCTTGTCCAGGGAGCTCATCCAGATTGCGCCAGGGCACCCACGTCTCCAGTAGCAGAGGTGGCCTCTCGCTACCCAGGGTCGTTGAGGGCCCCGGCATTCTGTCGATTTATTTTGTCTCCCTAAACCTTGTTTGCTGGTAGGCTGGCAGCTGACCAAAGCTCGCCGGGGCACCAGCGGCAGCGGAGCACTGCGTTTTAGTGGAGCAATCACAGCGGCTGCTTATGCCTCAGGCACCAAACACCCGCCGCCACACATGTTCCTTCAGCCCCAAACCACCAGCCACGAGCCCACAAGCCCACAAGCCCGGGCCCCCTCTCGCTAGGGCTTTACGCCCTCTGGTTCGCGTGCGGGCCAAAATTCTTTGACGTCTCAACTCCTCGCAAATCATCACCAACACCGATCGACTCGACAAGCAACGTCAACAAAATGCCTGTATGACCCCCCAAACGCCCCAGAAGCACGGCCAATTCCGTCGACGAGCATGGCTGCGGACGATTTGCCATCTGGCCTGAATCCGCGTCGTCGGCCGTGAGCTGAGCTGAGATTCACCGAATTGCATGCTGATGAAAGTCTTTCCTCCAGAGCCACAAGTCTTTCCGAACCAAGCAGAAGCTGGCCAAGGCCCAGAAGCAGAACCGCCCGGTTCCGCAATGGATTAGGCTCCGAACTGATAACAACATCCGGTGCGTTTTTCTTCTCGCCGACGTTCCGTCCTCGATGCACGATTCTCCCACGAAATCCTTTCCCACCCGCACACAATATTCCCTCTGGTGCACGTCCACCCCGGACGAACCTGTTGACTAACGCGATTCACGCAGTTACAACGCCAAGCGAAGGCACTGGCGCAAGACCCGTCTGGGTATCTAAATGCTCAAAATCGTCCATTCTCGAGTCTCTGGATCGACACCCGACTTCTTTTTGCCATGGTATCACGGTGATGTGATGGAAGCGGAGGGGGATTGCCATGGCTTTGGGGGTGTGATCAGTACATGGGATGGACTGGTGCCTGGTTTCTCGATTCTTGCGAATACTGCATGTCACGGTCGGTCATAGGGAAAGGAATGCAAAGACTTTGATGCCCCCATCAGGCGGGCCTGGACCACCGTCCACTCGTTGTGAATGATAAGATGGTTGACTTGCTCGACCACTACGCCCTCGGGCCTCGGGATGTGGTGTTTTGCTGAATGCAATGGGGACTGCTCCCGTCCGGGACAAACACGACAGTCAGTGCCTCATATTGGTGCTATGGCAGCTCCTCGGCGAGTTTTACACTGGAACTACAGGCATAAAAAAAAATAACATTGCAATCAAGTTTCTCAAGTTCTTAATGCAACTCGTGACACGGGCCGTGACTTGACTTGGAAGTCAAGCGTGAAATTCGAACGGATCGTTTTCTTAGAATAAAGTCTCGAGAGAGCGCTAAACGGGCCCGGCGATGCCGTAGCCAAGCCGTTATCCTTCATACCAATGCAAGTAACAAGCAGCAAAAATAACCCCATGAGCTAAACCAACGCCATTGCAATGTAGCATTGCATAATTGCGACTTCCTAGCCACACACGCACTCGCCTTAGGAGGCCCGGGCGGTGATGAAATGTGACGGGAGTTCCCACCCCTTCCTCAGCGGTCCTCGGCCCACTCGTTCTCGCGGCGGATCTGCTCCTCCTCTTCGGGAGTGAAATCGTTTGTGATGTTGAATGTCTTTCGGATCTCTTCGGGGGACTTGCCCTTGATCATGTTGGCGACAGTCTTGCAGCCGACATCGAGAAGGGGCTTGATATCAAGGTAGTTAGAGGCCTGTTGTCTACGGTCAGCTAAACGTCTTGTGCGGGAAATAGGAAGTGTAGGCGCCACATACAAGGATGATCTCGAAGAGCATTTCTTGGTCAACCTGCATGAACTTCTGATCCCACTCCTCAATGTCGGTGGTCTTCTTGCGGGCGTCGGACTCATCGTCCTGGGCCTGGGGAGGGTCGTTTCGGTGGTGCTCGCACCACTCGATGACCTTTCGGAGGACGGCCTCATTGACCTAAGGTGGCGAGTCAGCGACGTCAGAGCGATGACGATGGAGGGGATACGTACGTTAGGAATCGGGATAGGGTTGTCCTGGCGGATACTATCATCGCCGACATCCTCCAGCATGTTCTTGATCAGCATTGATCGCTCGGCAACGACGCGATCTAGGTAGTAAGTCAGTATCTGGACGAGCAAGGGCGGAGCGGTCTCGCGGGACGCATCACAAGCTTACCAACTTCAATCGTGGCGCTGTCGTTGGAGGCCAACCAGACCTTCTGGGCAGAGCTGCCGTCGGCCATTTTGATGATGAGGGAATAGAGAGATTCTAGAAGCTGGGGTTAGAGTTTAAGCGGCGAGGATGTTGAGATGCGACGCAAATGAGGGCTGACGGATGGTGCGCAGTGTGATGATGGAGAATGGAGGTTGGAGGCTGGTCAGAGGAAGATGCCAGTTTCTGCGGGGTCCGCTGAGCACTGAGCGCGGGGCCGATTTGCCGACCTAAGAAAGCCAACCAACACGACGTACCTGAGACTGGTGTAAGATGGTAGGTGCAGTCGGGTGCAACGCGGTGTAGTGAATCACTAATGGAAGCTTGCGAGGAGAAGAAGAGAGCTGTTCTTCTTTTCAGATCTCGACCTGTAATATAGTTAGATGCCCTAAAGTATCGGAGAAAGGTTGAAGAATTGAACTCGCTCATTCGGGGCACCTTGAGCTTTTTGAGCTTTTTGAGTCAGTCGTGTCCGCGTGCAGTGGAGTGAACGGCACTGTTGCCTTCGCGCACTGGGGCGGCTTCGGAGGCTACTTGCAAGCTACATGGCTGATGAGTGGGCAAACCCAGACCGTCCAGGTATTGTCAAGTACCGAGAGGACAGTGCATCACGCACTACCCGCTCGGCGGCTGCCTACAACGGTCGTTTCGATACTTCAGGCACAAAGAACATGGGCCACCTTCGAGATCGAGGGAAGGACACAGGAAACAAAGGCAATGGCAACCAAAGTGAACAGTAGAACAGGCTAGCCACAGTGATTGTATGCTCTAGTCTAGTGGTGTTCGCAAAGTGTCCCACAAGGCTGGTATGTGTCCCGCTAAGCCGCTCGCAGCAGCTGTGTTCGGGCTGTCAGACAAAGGCTGACGACGGGGAGGAGGGAGGACCAAGTCCAGTCACACCGGAGAAAGCAGTCCGACGGAGCCTTGCGAACCAGGCTGCCCACCTGGATGCCATATTCCTGGCCAGGGAAAGCCGCGTGAGGAATCTCACCTGAGTCCTCGGATAAGCTCCCGTCACCTTGTTATCAGCCGTGTGCCTGCCAGGTGGGGGTACCTGGGTGGGTGAGTGAGTCAAATGGGTTAATTAAATTGCCCATGAGGCTGGCGTCGTGCCGTGGTGAATCAGAATCCTAATTCCGCCCTTCTCGTAGGTTCTAGGTGGATACCGCAAGGGGAAAGAAGCAAACACTATGACTCCGGTACGTACAATATCTGCCCAAGCATGGACGACAACGACATCAGCCCGTCAGCACAGAGTACGCAGTATGTACGTCTTTGTCACTTGCCAACAATGGACAGTGAACAGTAATGGCTGTTCATGCCTCCAACAAGCTACTGGGTGCACGGTGGAGAGGCTGGCTTGCCTCAGCTATTCACGGTGTGTTGGTTGTAATTACTACAGTTGCTCCGAATTCCATGTTGGCAGAAGGACGACGGCTTATTAGATGGCTACAGACTGGAATCTGGAATTCTTCGAGAAGGCAATGATCGCCAGAACTGGCACACTCCTCGAACGACGACCCCAAGATATTGTTAGGAGTCACAGGCAATTGGGCAATAGGCAAATGGATGTCATGTTGGCCTCGCGTCGTCCGTGGGTTTCATTACGAAGTCGGCGAGTTTGTTGGGGAATGACACCGAATGCATCAGCCCTGCAAACCCTTGCACCTAGAAACAGACCATGACATTGCCCCGCCGTCAGAGCATGTTTAACGTTTGATGCTGGAATGATGCCCCGGCCAGATCCTCCCTCTGGGAGATGGCGGGTGACGGATGGCAGATATCCAACTTACGAAGTAGGCCTGCCTTGATTGAGAACGGCCGCAACGCGCGTATCGCCAGACATCCCTCCCCGCCCCCATCCTCAGCTCAGCCCGAGGGAGGACTCACTCAGCCTATTTTGCTCGGCCGAGTCCCGCATTGACGGTCGGTCTTCGTCCGGGTCGTCTTGCAGCAGCCGCTGGCGTTCCTCTGACGCGCACTGGAATCATGATGATGATTGTCAGGCCGAATCATCCAACAAAGGCGGTGATAAGCATCGGCATGCAGGGCATCGAGGCATGGACGATGAGCACGCCGGCCCATCATCACCCCCAACGGTCCGACTGGGGGCGTTTCGTATTAGTATTAGTATCAGTATCCGGGAGGAAAAGGGAAGGTCTCGCGGGCTTGCAGTAGCACCCCCGACCACCTCGGAGCGGTGGGTGTTCAGTCAAGGTGTATTGCGTGCTGCACAGCAACCCACTGTACGAATACCGTGCTCGTGTGCGCACATACCTACCCATCAGACCCTATTTTGCCTATGTGCGAGAAATCGGATGATGGCATGGCTGTGCGCTGGATGGCAGAATAGGAGGCCAACACGTGTTCGCAGGGAGACCCAAGAACAGGCCATGAGCCACTGGGACCTCTAGCTAATTGCCCAGATTACCACCGGCCTGGGAATGCCTGGCTCAATGCGGGCGGCCCGCCTATCAGAGACCGCGGAGCTGAGATATTGGCCGAGAACGGTCTAGCGTAGACGGCTCCAGCAAGAGCCAGCAGGGTTTCAGGGGGGGGACGTCTGCCCGGGTAGGCTAATGGAGGGGAGCCTCTGGAGCCCGCCTGAAGGACAGAGGTCAAGCACTGGAGACGCAGGCTAAGCAACCAGGGCAAAACTGGGCAAGGCCTTCTAGCGGCCCTCTGTGGCGGATTCGTCGACAGGCCATGGGGGTGGGGAAAATCGGGGGAGGCGGCGTCTCCATCCGTAGTTTCGTCCACCCCCAGGCCTCTGCGAATCCATGAGCGGCTGGAAACCTCCTTGCCCCCTGTGCGTCAACTGTGTGATCCTGGACGCTGGGCCTGGCACGTTCTGGTTTGGGTCGTCGCTGCACACGGCAGCCGGCAGTGAGTGGGTGTGTGTCTGTGTGTGCGGTGGTGGTGCGTGGGTGGTGTCCGTGTGCGGACGTGCCCCCCCAAAACCCCATTGATCCTCCCCCTCCCAGCGACAATGATACACCCTGCAACCGTCTGCCAACTTTTTCTTCTTTCTGCTTTTATCTCCTTGTCTTCCTAACCTTTCCAGCGCCGTTACAAAACCTAATTCTCCTACGCCTCCCTCCTCTTCCCGAGCTCAAAGCCGCCACCTACGAAGCGCCTCAACAAGTCATCCCCACCTACCTACCTAGTAGACTGCTATACCTCCTCATCGACGACTCCGACTATCTGGCCCGCCACGTCTCCAACTCTCCCGTACGAGCTCCAACCACCACCCCTCCGTCCTCCGTTCTCCGTCCTCCGTCCTCCGTTCTCCGTCCTCCGCCCTCCCTCGTACACGCGCGCCCGAGAACTTCTTGCACCTTGCGCTGGGTAGCTCGAAGCTCGGTGCCTTTGCTGTCGACTCCTCGCTCCGTCACAGTTGCCGTCGCAGTCGCAGATGCCGTTGCGATCTGCTTCTAAGCCCATGCTTGCTCCTACGGCTCCTATCTGCTAGACAATTATGTGGCGGCGCACATATCTTTTTCTCATCCTGATCCGGCTGTGGTTCGCCTTGTCACCCAGCTATCTACACCCGGACGAGAACTTCCAAGGCCCCGAGGTCATCGCAGGTACGCCAGTCCCTCTCTTTGGCCTGTGCGGCCCGGCTCTTTGTTATGATATCGCAGAGCTGGCCGTGCTCCCAGCACAATGCGCCACCATCCATCTTGCGCGCGGCCCCTTGACTCTTCCAAAGAGCACTCGCTAACCAGAAGACTTTCCATCTGCAGGTCAAATCTTCAGCTACCCAGTCCGACACACCTGGGAATTCACGAGCGAGAACCCGATCCGAAGCGTCTTCCCACTATGGCCCGTCTACGGCCTCCCCATGCTCCTGCTCCGATGGCTATGGATTGGTAACGGCAAAGATGGCGAGATCCCCCCGATCGCAGTGTTCTGGACCCTCCGCGTCCTCATGTTCGTCATCAGCTTCGTTTTGGAGGACTGGGCGCTCCATGAGTTGATCCAGTCACCCCGGCACCGCAAGATTGCTGTCCTGCTGGTCGCTTCTTCCTACGTGACCTGGACATACCAGACTCATACATTCTCCAACTCGGTGGAAACACTGGTGGTTGCGTGGAGTCTTGTCCTGATCCAGCGTCTCTCCGATGCACGGGTTCGTTGTGCCCCTCAAAATTTTGGTCCTCGAGTACAAGTCAGCTGACAAAACCAACACGCAGCAACGATCATGTGTTCTATCCTCCACTATTCTTGGAATAGTTGCTGTCTTTGGGGTATTCAACCGAATCACCTTTCCAGCATTTCTCTTCATCCCTGGGCTTCGGTTGATCCCCGTCTTCTGGAAAAGGTGAAATCCTCAGATGTACTTCCCACGAGAGAACCCCGACTAACCAACCTCGCTATAGGCCCGCATCTCTTGCAGCCCTGGTTTTGGCAGCCCTTACGACTACAGCGATTGCCATCGCGCTGGATACCGCATTCTACCTCCCTGCTCCTGTTACCTGGAGCGGTCTAATCAGCAAACCCGTTATCACCCCTCTCAACAACTTGCTCTATAACTCAGCAACCGAGAACCTAGCTCAGCATGGACTTCATCCTTGGTACCAACACTTGGTCGCAAACCTGCCGCTGCTGCTGGGCCCCGCAGTAGCACTCCTTGTCTTTGAACCCGACTTCTCAATACGACTCTACTCGGGGATTTCGGGTCTCGTCGTTTTATCCGCTTTCCAGCACCAAGAGGCGCGGTTTCTCCTACCAACTGTGCCTCTGCTACTTTCGTCTATCCACATGCCCAGGAACAAAATCGTCTTGAGCATCTGGTTGACCACTTGGATCATTTTCAACCTCTTCTTGGGGGTCCTGATGGGCATCTATCACCAGGGAGGCGTAATACCAGGACAGGTATTCCTAAGCCAGCAACCAGACGCAACTCAGGCGATCTGGTGGAAGACATATACACCTCCAATATGGCTCCTCAACGGTAAGAACGAGGTTCTTACAACCAGAGACGTCATGGGCTTGAAGGGTGAGTTACTGCTCGAACAGCTGGCCCAGCTTGCGACTTGCGACACTCCAGCCGATCGACGGAGCCAGGAATATTTGAAGGAGAAGAACGGCACATACCTGATGGCCCCAGCATCAGCGGCGTGGCTGGATCCTTATCTCCCCAACAAGGGACTAGAAGGACTACGATTTAGGGAGGTTTGGCGTTACAGGCAACACTTGAATCTGGATGATTTGGACTTTGAAGACGACGGCGTTTGGAATACTCTATCAAGAGTGGTAGGTCGGCGGGGTCTGGTTGCTTGGAGAGTCACCAAAAGCTGCCCCAAGTAAAACGGGGAACAGAATATACGCATAGACTTAATTAATGACCACATAACTTTTGAATCCTCGGGCTGCCCATGAATCCACTGCATTTGCCACCCAAGTTTTGCTTTTGCTCACTTCATAATCATAACGGTGTCATGTATCACTTTCCAGCGAAATTATATCATCACAAAGGTGTCACCCCTGTCGCGGGACTCATTTCCCCGCGAATTGCTCACATTTTGTGCAATTACACCGAGTGCCTGCAAACCCCCATCCATATTATTCAGTGTGGAGACCAGACGCTGACCAATTCTTCAACGACATTTTTGTCCCCTGTCTCGCTTCGTCAGAGGTTCAGGGCATGGGAACCGCGGTGTTACATCGACAACCGGTCCTTCCGTGGTTCATGCATTCTCCAGTCATTAATTCCAGTGCATCGTGTCCCATTTTGTGAGAGGCGGATGAAAAAGACAGTCCATCTTTGGGTCATGAAATATCATCTTCACAACTTCTTATCAGTCTTCTAAGCATGTCACAGGGGAGGTATAGACCATATGATTTTGCCTGAGAGTGTGTATTTTCCTTAATGACCTTGATTCCAATCTATGCTAGCTCCCGCATTTCAGCTGACAGAATCCGCCAGACTAGACCCAGATTCACCAGGTACACTTAGTACAGACGCTTGGGAGGGGACATGGTAGCCTTGATGGTCAGGCTACCAACGTTCTGCCAGCCCTTCTTGAGAAGAGAGACCAGGTAGTTGATGGCAAGCATGATGTTACCAATCAGCTGCTCCTGGGGCATCTCGACGTTTCCAACGGCGACACCCATGCAGAGAACCTTCTTCAGCTGGAACTTGATGGTGGACTTGACTTCGGTGATCTTGCCAGTAAGGTCGTCGGCGTGGGAGACGGGGGTGGGGAACTTGCCGGCTGCGACAGTATTAGCAATGCATCCGGACGTTGAAGAGGTGGAGTATCTTACCCTTGGACAGACCGGGACCGAGGAGACGGGGAATCTGCTTGATGAGGGCCTCGGAAGCGATGAAAGCATCGTACTTGCGGGCGAGCTTCTTGATGAGCTTCTTGTTCCTGTCGACGGGTCAATATTCATTCCTTCAAGGTAGGTCGTTGGGGATCGTACTTGTTCAGCTTCTTCAAGTCATCAGAGGACATGGCGTCGACACCACCGTGCTTGGCACGATCAATATCGTGCTGGTCACCGAGAATGCTGCGCAATTCAATTAGCAAGAGTCCTCGTCTCGGCGGTTTTCCTTCGAATCGTACCAGATAGCCATGTTGGGGCGGGGGACAGCGGGCAGCTTGATGGTGCCGGAGAAACGCTTGTCACGCTGAGGGTCATAGTTCTTCAGGCCGATTTGGAGCTCGACGGTCTCGAGGAAGTTGCGCTTCTTGGTCTCGTTGGAGTACTCCAAGAGGTCAGCGACTTGCGTCCGGACATTAGCTGCAGAGCAGTTAGCAACAGAACCGTTCGCGGCGACGAGGGCATCGACGCTCCAGATGATGGAGGCCAGTGCCAGGGGCAAATCTTACCGACTGTGATCTTCGACATCTTGACAGTCTCCCAGTAGATTTCACGAGTATCTAATGGTGGTCAGGAGCGTATCGGTTGTTGAGGTTCGAATTCAGGCGAATTTCAAGATTTTCGGAAATCGAAATTCAGCGAGTGTGGGACTCGGTAGTGGTGGGGCACTGCGGGAGGGCAAAATTTTCTCACGAGATCATGCACGTGATGTGGGCCTTGGAGCTCCTTGCGCAGTAAAAGCCTACCACGCCTGAGGACTAGGTCAAGGTAAGGGTCGCCGACAGCTCTGAGTAAAGAGGAAATCTCTTGATCGGAGAAAATCAGGTACTAGAAACCCTGCCGCTGTTCATTCAGGAAAGTGCAGGACCGACTAGCTTGCGGGCTGCACCGGAAATTTTGTCATCGCGATGCGGGACAACGCCCAGCAGGTTGACGACTTAATCGCCAACTCGAATCACATCTCAAAATGGGTTGAGGAGCAGCCAACTGAGAGCCAGGCCAGGTGCGCATTCCGTCCGAGTGTTCTCCGTCATGTATTCTAAGAAGACGAAATAGTTGGGCCCAGCCAATCTTTGCAAAACTGCTTGCGAATGCCGCACAGCCCAGATCGGCTTCGGGGAACTCCTGCGTAAAACTGTGTGTCTTTGTGGAACAGGCTTCGAAATCTCGCTCAGAGGTCCTTCGGATGTGGTCTTTCAACAAGGATGTTATCATTGAGCTTTTCACATTCTACGTTGAATGGAACGAATCAGACAACCACCGCTCGATGAGATTGGTTCTGGATTTGCTACCCCGACTTATAACGAGGAACCCAGATGAGGAAGCATCACAATCAACCAAGAGAGCCATGCTCGACAATCTTGTCTCTATCATTACAGGCATATCGGCCAAGCCACTCGCCAAGTCCGCGATCAAGGCCTTGGATCATCTCCTGACCAAGAACATTGTTTCTATGGATGAGATCTATTCAAGTTATGTAACTCTTCAACAAAAAGGAACCCCAAGCGATAGTCTTGCAGTTTGGAAGACTTTCTTCTTTGAAATGTTTCACTGGATGAGATTGCATTTTGTTTGTCCGGCTGCCGGGAGGTTCATCGTTGTTTTATACCGTGCCTTGCGAAGACAAACCCCCGGCGGCAGGGCAGCGGACCTGAGCATTGAGACCTGGCACCAGTGGTTACTGGAAGTATTGGCTGAGGATGCTTCCATCCTGGAGTCGATCAAGAACTACATCTTTCTTTCTCTCTTCCGGGCTGATAAGTCCGAGGCCCTGCTCTTTTTGAAGAGGATGAACGACTATGAGGCCGTCTCAGCGAATGTCGGCTTCGACATGGATATCCCAGCGCTTTTGCAACTGGCTGCTCTGGAGACAGGGAAGAAGGTTGGATTAGTGGAAGAACCAGGTAATGCGCCTTATCTACGACTCAATCAACATGCTAACGATGACAGCTTTGAGTGGTGATCACAAGACAAGCGATGAAGACTCATCTATTGTACTAGATGAGAAGGTGCTAGAAAGAGTTCTGGCTCATCCTTCACATGAAGTCCGATCATTTGCCTTCTCCCTTCTAATCAGCTCTCCCCTAACTACTCGGCCATACTCTTCCAGGGCACTGGATCTTTTACAAAAACATTTGGCGACCTTCTTCGCCGAGTCGGATGCCAAATTTCGGAATGACGTTTCCAGCAAAGTTCGAGACATGTTCAAGAGGGTCAGAGGTGCCATCTTCGTACTAAAGCGAAGCATACCTCGGGCTGCTGCTCAAGTTCAGAAGGACAAGGAAGCGCAAGGCAGCTCTTCCCTCAAGTCAAAGCCTGTCATTTATCGCGCCAACTTGATATCACTACCCGAAGCACAGTTGGTCGAATGCTTGGAGTATCACGAAAAGTTTATGTTCTGGTACATCGGGTTCTTGTGCAGCGAGTTGACCCCGACAGCCTCGTATCAGAGGCACATTGCATCCCTAAAGGCCGTCAAATTCATGCTTCGCATGGAAGGAGAAAAGTCGAAGACATGGGAAACATCTGACGACCAACGCCTCTTTTTCGATCGATTCGACAGCACATGGTTACGGGCTCTATCTGACTTGATTATGGATCCGTTTGATGATGTCCGAGACCATTCAGCTGCAGTACTGAAGGAGATCTTCTCTGATGAGCGATACAGACAATTCACTTTAATGTCTCCGGGAGGCAAGGTCAACGCATCCGAAGAACTTGCGGAACTTCTACGGAGAGCGGATGAACTTGCGCGTCAAACAGCTCGAGCAGACCACTCCGATGGTGTTGCTAGGGTTTCTCAACTCCTCTACAGATTCTCCAACGGCGAGCAAAGTCGACTTTCTCTTTTGTCGACTCTGGTCAGCGGGCTCGAAACCAAGCTGTCGGTGGCTGAGAAGGACCTTGGGCGAGCAGTCCTGGAAGCTCCGCTTCACGGCGACTTTGCTTCTTTGTGCTACACCTGGCAGGTGGTCTCAGAATTGCAGTTCTCTGAAAGCGAATTGCAATCTGTGCAAGCTCTTCAAGACAGACTCGTGACATGCGGCGAACGCGTTTGGGTGGCTGTGCGAGACATTCTGTGCGATGACTCCCCGGAAGGTCATTTGCCTCAAGACTTGGAAGAAGTCGACGGTTTGGACACCAAAGACATTCTGAGCTACAGTTTCCGAGCAATCCATGAAGCAAGGTACGTACTGGTGCATTCCCCGGCTATTGCCATCATCACTAACAGTGAGCATAGCAATCTTATGCGAGCTCTGGTTCTTTCCATCAAACAGAAGACTGGTCCAGGGAAAATCCACCCATCAAGGGCGGTGTATGAGAGGATAGGCAACCTATCTTTTACTCAGCTATCAAACCTGAGGCATAGAGGCGCGTTCACAACGGTAGCACTGACCTTTTCAACTTGCTGTCAGTTTGTCAAACATCTAGATCAAGGAACCGAGGATCAACAAGGGCCAACCCTGCTGGAACAATGGTACAATGGAACCATGGACGCCATCTTCGCCCAAGTGTCGACGACTCGAAGATCTGCTGGAATTCCTGCCATGATGACCGGCGTGCTCTCCGCCAACGCATCCAGCCCTTCCTTCGAGCAAGTAATGGCAAAGCTGATGGAGACCGCCGGCATGGAAG
Source organism: Neonectria coccinea (assembly GCA_019137265.1). NCBI lineage: Eukaryota > Fungi > Ascomycota > Sordariomycetes > Hypocreales > Nectriaceae > Neonectria > Neonectria coccinea. Next base: position 67,879 of record WPDF01000139.1, on the reverse strand, counting down.
CCCGTGTGTCCGAGACGGATGGCACCAATCTCCCTCAGGTGCATGCCTACAACTGCCTCAAGGACATATTCAAGAGCTCGTACCTCACCGCAGCTGGCAATAAGTCCGAGAAATACCTGCTACAGTGCCTCGAGCTGGCCGCGAATGGCCTCAAGTCCGAACTTTGGGCTATTCGAAACTGCGGTTTGATCTTGTTGCGCAGTCTCATCGACTGCCTCTTCGGTTCCCATGAGAGCAAGTCTACTATGGAGGCTGGATGGGATGGAAAGGCCAACCGCATTGCGTACCACCGCTATGCCTCCCTTCCCCACGTCCTTCTCAATCTCCTGGAGTCGGGGCATCAGATCATGGCATCAACGGCCACGGGCTCGGCGGCGGCCGAGTCCGTCTTCCCAGCACTCGATATCATTCGACGAGCAGGCCCTCCTGAGTTACTACGAGATGAACTCCAGGTCCATATCGCCAAATACCTGGCCAGCCCAGTTTGGCATGTTCGGGAGATTGCAGCCCGGACCCTTTGCTCGTGTCTCTTGCATGACAAGTGGCTTGATGTAATCACGGCGCTGGCTGCAGAGTCCGTACAATCCACAACTGGGAATGCACAGAATCATGTGCACGGTATTCTGTTAGCCCTCAAGTATGTCATCGAGAGGCTTCATGGAGTCATGCAGGATCAACTTCAAGGTAAATGTCAAGACCCTCAATCAAAAGGCTTGGGGGGGCTAACACAGACACAGGCGACATCCCTAGACTTGCTCAGTTCCTTACGGAATATAGGAGTCAAATACAGGCACTCGACTCTCCAGAGATCGCTGCTGCGTATCTCGAAGTCGTGAACATGGTTCGGGCACTTCCACGACCAGAAGCTGTTGACCATATCCAGTTCGAGTACCCAACATTCAGCAAGTCCGAGAGCGCGCTCCTGAGAGCTCAACGGGTTATTCATGAAATCTACTCTGCATCCGAGTCTGGAAGTTCGGCCGAGAGCCTTCGGACTCTGCTGTTAGCCAAACAACTCGGCGTGAACAGCTTGGTCACTGGGTTAGAAACAATTCCTACACTCTGGGATGCGTCGAAGCTTTCCGACGCCTCCGTCTCTGACTTCTGCGACCTTTACATGGAAGTTTGCTTGACCATTGGTCCGGCTGAGCCGCGAGTGGTCGCGCTGCAGAATCTCACCGAGTTGCTTGACCATTCACTGAAGAGGAATAGCACGGCTGCTCTTTCTTCGGCCTCGCTCTCTCAGATCTGGAATAGCCTGCCTTCGGGTTTACTGAACCCTACCCTCACTAATGCTGTCGTCAGAATCAGCGGCTGCATCATGGCCGTTCTAAGACAGCGGCAAGGCGTTTCTGTTTCAGGCCTTCAAGCATGGGGACATATGATGGCCGACGCCGGGTCGGATGACAAGGTTAGTGCGGTTCACCCCTGCGTCTTGCTGGTATAATATTGACAATTTTTCAAGGATTTCTACACCCGGCTCGCCTCGGCGGAGTCCCTTTGCTCGTTCTTTAGCGTTCAGGACTCAACATGGACGGTCGAGGAATGCCTGCCAGCTCTGGTGGCCCTCTACGATCTCCTCAACGACGACGACGATGATATCCGTGACGTCAGCTCGGCGGCCGTAGCAAACATCCTCGATCAGCCCCTGGCCCCTATCGAAGCCGCGAACCGACTCGTGATATGGCTAGCTCAGCACTTGGGCAACAGCCCAGCGTTCCGTCAAGTAATAACTAGTCGGATGATGGGAGATACCAAGTACCCCGGCCTTGACAAAACAAATACCAAGGTCGACGTCGCAGATCAGCTTAAGGAGGCCATGAAGTTCGACGACTCGCTGTTCGTCATCGAAGAGCACAACCTCTTCATCGACGAGGTCAGGGAGTCCCAGCGCTGGACGACCGCCTTTGAGAGCCTGCAATGGAGCCCGGAAGACGACCTTCTCAAGAGCCTGACGGCGTCCGTGTGCAGAGGACTCCTCCCAATGGAAGCCCTCGCCAGCAAGGAAGATGGCCCTCTCGGATACGCCTCAAAGCCGCAGGTCTTCGCAATCCTGTCTCGCGTCATCCGAGCTGCTGTCGCATTGATGAAGCATCACCCCGAGCCCAATCAACGCGCGCTTGTCGACAAATCGAGCCGCTTATTAACAAGCGGGAAAGGTCACATATCGGGTCTACTACTGCACCCGTTGAGGGAGGCACTGAGTGAAAAGGACCATGTTGAGCCAGTATAGAAAAATTCAAGCAGTTCATATTTTCAAGTTGCTCCCAACGCCCCGCAAACCCCTAACGCTTCTCATTTATGTTACACATGAATCGTTTATTCTTGGCCTTGTCGACTATAACGCCAGCGACGTCGTCTTCGAGTCGGCCCCCTTTAGGCTCTTGCTCGACGATGAAGAGTCGGTCCGGTCCAGCAGTCCCATCTTCCCCAGCTTCCTCACCAACATAGTGTTTTGAGCCTGGAGTTCGCCAACCTGGATGTCGAGGATTTCAATCTTCCGATTGGCAAGATCCCGCTCGGCTCGGACTTTCTCGAGCTCCAGCGTCATGTTGGCCTTCTCCTCCCGTTCCTGGGCCTTGCGCTGCCGTTCCTCGACCTTGCGTCTCTCGCTCTCTCGCTTCTCCTCAAGCTTGCGCACCTCTCGGCGATACTTTTCTTCCTGTTTGGCGACCTCGCGGTCGTGCTTCTCGCGCATCCGGGCGATGGACGCGGCGTCTTTTTCCTTTTCGCCTTGTAGTTTGTTGTTTCGGCGCTCGACCATCTTGGATACCTTCTCGTCCAGCTTGCGCCGCCGCTCCTGAAGCTTCTTGAGCTCCCTGTCACGGTGGCCGGGCTGCTGATTGGACTTTTCAGACTGAGTCTCCGTTGTGCTTTCCGGGGACTTGTCCTCGGTCACGCTTCTCTCCAGCGCGGAGGCGAAGCTTCGGATGGACGATGTGTCGCTGGCGACGCTTTCGTCTTCGCGGTGCTCTTCTTCTGCGGTTGGGGCATCGGAACCGCTTTCGTTGGAACCTACATCAGAGTAGGCGCCGATTCTAAGGAGGCTGGACGAGACCAAGGAGCTAGCCGCCCCAAATGCCCCAGTGATGATGCCATACAAGCCATTGCTGCTAGGAACCGTTTCGTCATCCTGGTCCAGTTGCTCGTTGCGGCGGTCGACGTTGGTGGAGATGTTTGAGATGTTCGGTGTGGTTATCGTCTTCTCCTTGACCAGCTCGGCGCCTTCGGGATCCGTGGTGACATCATCAATGGGTTCCGAAAATCCTTGGATAGATTTTGACGTAACCCATTTCACAAACTTCCCCGCGTCACCGACGATCCCGGGTGGGGTTCCCTTCTCGATCAAGAAGCGCGGTACACTTCCTCCGGGATCGCTTCGTGTGATCATGAGCCACTCAATAGCCGTGGGGTAATCGTCTGCGGCCGATACCGAGGCGTCGTGTTTGTCGTTGCCATTGACGGTACTTCGTCTCTTAGACTCGTCCCTACCCAAGTCGGCTGATGAGAGTGATCGTTTGTTGGCCACCATGTCGATGGGGATTTCTCGAACCAGCTCGACGGATTCATAGTAGCCACGGATGATGCCCTGGCGCGGGGGACATGCTGGATGGTCGCATGGTTTTGAGACAATCATGAATTGTCTCAGTGGCCGAGACCCATCTGCGGGCTTCACCGACGTTTCGGAAGTCAAAAGCAGGGTCACAAAATCTCGCGGCGCAGTTGGGCCCGGGAACTGGGCAGATAGTTGAAAGACTGCATTGGCAGGGTCAGCATCACGAGCCAATGTGTGAAGCGTGGTAACTTACCCTGGAGGTGGCCAGCACCCTCGACGGTTTGATCCTCCACGCGCTTATCGGCACCGATGCCTCGAATGTTGCCGCTGCCCGGTGATCCTTGGATCTTCATCGTCTCTGCAAACTCCATGTCGAGACCCTTCTTCCAATCGTCAAAAGACAGCCCGTCATGGACGCTCCGCCGGGCAAACCAGGAACCACGGCCGTCCTTGGCTGAGAGCTTGTAGACATTTATCCCCAGAGGATTGTCTCGCTGGTTAAGCTTCACCTCCTTCCATTCCTTGCGAATATCCTGTGCCTGGCTGATGGCCGCAGCCGTCTGTCGCTGTGACGGCGCCCGCTGGATGTCGCCGATGACGACTGCTGACTCCGTCTTGGACCGAGCCCGGCCAGTGGTCGTGGCGGCGGCTGCTTTCGCGGCTGGTGCTGGGATGGACTCGACGACTGTCTGTGTCTCGGCGAGGATATCGTCGAGGAACTCTTTGATTTCGTCTTGGGGCACGGCTTGCCAATCGACAGGGCCCATGGCCCCGAAGGGCTCGTGATGACTCGCCATGGTGCTGCTGGTGACCGTACACTCTCTGGGAGCTCAGTAGCTCATGTGGTACGACGGCGGGGGAGATACGGGATGTCAGATCCAGTGGAAATGGGACAGATCCGCAAACGTTAAAGAATCAGGGGAAACCAGCCAAGGATCGAGTATGAGCCAGAGATAGTAGGTTGTGAAAGAAGAAGAATATGACCAATTCATGAGAACAAGGCGGCGACGGGAAAGTCGGTCGGAAACCATGGAAGAGCAGCCTTCGGGATGGGGCGCCTCATTGACGTCAGGGCATGCGGGCTGGTGATGTGTGGCGCAGGTCAAGGATCCCTCCGCTCCGGACCTTTCGGTCCTGCTGAGTTAACGCCGCGGAACTGTGTCGTACCGCACTTCGTACCGCGCATATGGTATTCGTATCTGTCAGCGATCGGCAATCCTACATGGTTAGATTCAATCCCAATCTCCGTAGACTAGATGCAGTATAATTTGGAATAATCCATTCACGGACCATTCGCATACTCCACGCTACAGACTATTACGAATGGGATTCAACATTGCAACCATAAGACTATCAATTTATTTTGCTCTATTACTAACAAACATAGCCACCCCTGATAACGCCATCAACTCCTTTTACCATACCAATCCATGTATGCATTGCTACTCAATTCAACAAAATACATTGGCCATCATTGCCCTTTGCTTCAGTCTTTCAACTTCAAACTGTAAAAATAAAATAAGAACGAATGCTTCATCCAACTCAACACGTCCACCTCCAACAGCGCCCAACAAATGCGGTTTATACTACCCTGTGCCTCGCGCTTACACCATCGTAAGTTTGCGCTCCCTCATCACGATTTGATGATCAATCCTACAGCTTCCACAGTGGCTGTCGCGCCACTCTTCAAGCTCTCGTCTTCGTTCCGATGACATCGCTTCCATCACGTTCTGTGGACTTCCACCTCGCTTCTTCTTGTTGTCGTCCTTCTTCTGCTTCTTCTCCGACTGGCTCCGTAAAACCGCATCCAGGTCATCACAGAGAGACTTCTCGTCTATCAGCCAGTTCTCCCACTCCGATTGAAGCATCTCCCGCTCCACGCTGTTGACCACCCTCATGGCCACAAGTAAGTCATGTCGATAGGACCCAAGTCGCTGTCGAGTCCGCCGTAGTCGACGAGCAGTAGCCTGGCTCGAGGGCGACGACAGAGCCGCCCCGGCGTCTTCCCAAGGCGAGTCCATGTCCGTAGCCTCCAGGAGTTCCCTGAAGGTATCAAAACACGTACTGTTCTGCGGGAACGACAGCTCCTGGCCGGCTGCCCCGGATGCCTCGCCCAAGTCGGCGATATAGATGGCCCGGCTCATCATCGTGTTTGGCCGGATTCCTATGTTCTGCATGAATCCTGCCGCCCTTCGCTCACCCCACCAAGTCGAAACCTCGCTTGATGTTATCAGGAGGTTGGTCAGGGTGCTGAAGGCGAGAAGACATAGGATAAACCCATGTGCCGTTACCACATTGAACAACTTCCGTAGCACAGCAATGGCCCACATGATGAGTGACGATACTGCGCTCTCCCCAAAGGACCGAAGAGTCTCGAAGAGCATGGCCGTCAAAGTCCGTGGCTTGATAACTTGCTTCTTGGTTGACTCCTTAGTGGCAGGTGAGAACACCACTACCTCCGTCTGCTGTCCAATCTGGCCGTAGACCTGGATGGCTCTGTTCGTGCGGCTGCGCGCGCCTAGCTTGCGGACCTGGTCTGTTGCAACCTCTGCCAGCTCCTCCGCATCGCTTGCCGCGTCATGGAGCGCTTGACGTTCCACCAGATTCTTCGATAGGGTCGGAAGCTTCGACCAGTCGATCTTGGTGTAGACTGCCAGCTTGCACTTTGATTTCGCCACATGCGTGATGACTATCTTTGTGATGACCTTGAACCATGACGAATGTGGCAGATGCCAGGCCGTCTTGACGTGCGTCACCACATATGTAACGTGGTCACTGAAGATCTCAATCACCTGGTAGTCATCGACATCGGCCGTCTTGGACCGACCAAGAACATCCTTGTAATCAACCTTGAACTGGAAGTCACGTCTCATCCGTCCTTGATCAACTAGGACCCACGGCCCCTGTGCGATCTGCTGTGCTCTCCTCTCAAAGTACAGCTTCGGAAACACGAAGCTCTTGTCTCCAAAGAGAACGTGGAAGCACGCCTTAGCACTAAGCTCAAACGTTCGTTCAGCCGCCATCTCAGTCATGCCCTCTGGTTCATACACAACGGTTTGAGTCGGCAGGTAGAGCTTGTGGTCCGGTCTTGTTCGCGATTTTGAAGGGCGCAGATGTGGGCTGAAGTCGTTATGTCGGCGGCCAACCGGTCGTCCGGATGAAGTCCCGTCGTCGATGGGGGTTTCCGCCGACACTTCTTCCCAGCTTTCCACACTTGGGCTGGGCCGGTCGAACTCCTCCTTTTCCAAGTTTAGCAGGGCAGCGATGATCGCTTCCACCTCCATTGGTTCTTCTGCCTGGAGGTCATCCACTAACAAATTAAGACGGGTATGGAGCAAGCCGAGCTTCTCCAAAAACACCTTGATAGTGATGCGAGTGTACCCTGTCTCGTTGGCATCGTCGCCAAGGTGTAGGAAGATGAAGTCACAGTCCTTGCCCGGCGCCGCTGTGACCTCGGTGATTATGTCAAGACTGATGCTGTACGCCGTGACAAGACCTATTTGCTGGCCGTAGAAGTACATGTTGTCAGGGGTGACATAGATACGGCCATCTCCAGCCATGTCTGGCTTGCCGTGGCCTTGTGATGGCGCACTGTTCCAGGCAGCACAGAAGACCAAGACGAGTTTCTCCTCCAAAGGAGCGTCCGGAAATAACAGTCGGAACTGCGCATGTTGTGCTCTCAACTCAGGAGGGTAGTTGCGTGGGAAAACCTCACCAGACTGCGACCGCTGGGGTCCCTTGCCGAGAGACGCCTGCGAGCTCCCTGGCACAACTACACCAATGGGGTCATCATCGTCTAGCCTAGGTAAGACAGGCTGTGGAGGCGAGTTGATGGCCCCCCAGACATTACTTCCCCAATAGTTCGCCACGACCGAGGCTGGTAGTTTTCTGTTATTGCCGACTGGACGCCGCTCTCCGGCAGTCATGACTGCGATGCGACTTAATGCTGTCATGGAGGGGGGTTTGGCGAGGGTCGAGGGAGCCAGGGTGTTGAGGAACGTATCCACGGCCGGTAGCATGTTAGGTGTTTGTCGAGGTGAACTAGGGGCCGCAAAGGTGTTGGGATATCCAGGTAGCAGGCTATTGGTGGAAGAGATGAGACCAGCCGCTCCAGGTGATGACACTGCGGCGCTTCCATGAGCGGCCTCGACATTGATACTGCCGAATGTGGCCTTGCGGTGAAGATCAAGCCTCTGGATGATCCTTGCTGCATGCTCTCGGCCGCTCTCGCCTTCTTCTCGAGCCAGGTCCCGTCCAAGTGCGGTGATCGAGCGGCGAGTTAAGCTGCCATTAATATCGAAACTCTGCCTTGTACTGAGACCACCCTCAGGACCCGGCACAGGGAGGGTACTCGATCGATCATAAGCGGGCCCAGACTCATCGGGTACATTGGGCTGGGCATCGAGTGTCTTTGCGGAGAACTCAGGAATGCTCGGAGGCGTGATAGAGAAAGCAGGATCGACAACACCGGGAACGTTGGTGTTAGGGCGATTCATGGTGTTTTCAAAGGCGCGCTTCTTGGTGACTTCGAAGACCTCCAGCCACTCCGTAAGCTCGCCTTGAGTCTCGGTTTGAAGGAGAATTGTCTGACTCTTCGTCTTGACTTCGAAACAAAAGCGCCTCTCCTCACCCACCGCCGGCTTCGCGTTACAAAGCAGAACGCCAATCTCGTCGCCCTGAAGAACTCCCAACGGACCTGGAATTAGCCAGCCAAAGATGCCATCCCGGCAGTAGTACCATCTCCTGACCCAAGTATGCCTTGCTGGCTTTCCAGAGAGCGTGCGTAGGAACAGCCAGCCCTGTTTCTCGGAGACAACACTGGCGCCATCCTTGAGCCGTATGTTGACAGGACCGCGGGAGCCGAGAAAGGGGACGGTTGATGTGCTGTAGTCCTCGAGCTCACGGGAGGGCTTGAACCCTGCAAGCGCGCTCTCTCCAAGATCCCTCCGGGCAACTTGCAATTCACGTCTGAAAGTACCTTCTGACGCCTCCATCTCCTTGGACCACCCGTGAATACGGTCCATCTCTTGATTCCACTTATTGGCGTTGTTTCCTGCATCTCGCGATCTCTTCATCTCTTTCCATCGTTCGGTACATATCTTGACGATCAGTTTGTCCATGGTAAACCGCAGCTGTGGCGCAAGCTGGCAGTAGTCCATAGCGGATTTGAGATATACTTTTCGGGTCTCGTACACGGCGAATGCATCCTCGCGAAGAGCAGACGGTTCCTTGGTCTTGGACTGGCTGACATAGCGAGCCAGGGTCGAGTCGAATATCCTTTGCGAGTTGTCCAACGCCTTCCTGCATTCCTTGAAGTGTCGCAGGTCACCAGTGATGAAGTTCCGGATCGGCTCGACAATGGTGCCATCCATCTTCTTCATATTGCTCAACATGTGCATCCAATAGTCGCGCCAGCTGTCGCCCACCCTCTTGAGGGCCAGGAACGTGTAGTCATTGTCAACCACGCCATCAGCGGCGGTAGGTACCGTCTTGGAGAGGTAGGTGTTTATCGTCTCTTCGAGGGTGAGGAAGTCGTGGAGGAGCCTCGAGGTGGAAGAAACATAGCCATTCAGCCACCGTTCTATGGCATCGACCTGCTCGGCGAAGTTGGCAGCAGTGACACGGAAGGTCGGGGAGTCGAGAGCAGCTTCGTTGAGGCCAACGGGGATTGCGCTGCTGGGCTGGGCTGGGGCAGGCGCCGTCGAGCCCGCTGGTTCGGGCATGGTAAAGGATGCTTGACGCCGGACCTCAGCTACAGCTACCACTGCGCTGGAGTCTCGAGGCGGGAAAGGATACAGCGGTAAGAAATGGAGTGATGTTGGTACAAAGAGACGGTGATGGAAGACCGGGCCATTTTCCCATGTTGACGTAGGCTACGTAGGTACCTACCACCGCGGCCTTCCCGCCCTCCTGCCTACCCCAGCACCTTCCTCGCGTCGCACTCGTACAACGGCACAACCCGACCCCCACATAAGCTCAAGCCACCGCAAAGAGCCAACCTAAATTGAGCCCGCAGTTAAATCATACTAGTACTACTTCGTAAACAATACTTACAAAATACGCGCATTTCGTGCTCGTACTCTCTTGTTGTATAAATACGTATAACGAACCCGAGTTAACCAAAGACCAATTACCAGTACGGAGTACAAGGCTCAGAAATCGACAGAACTAAGCCATCGGGTACGCTCATTTGCAGGGGCTTCTACGAAGACTTCACCCCTGTTGTCACAGCCCCTTTAACTCGAGACTACGTACGTACGTACGTACTGTGTACGATGAATCACCATCAGGGGGATGAATGGGCTGGAACAATTTGCCAAAAAGCAAACGACTAGTATTTTGTGGACTCTCCGCATCGCAGCTGCTCCTCGACTGCCATCATAATATGATGGATGAGCCCGCAGCGCACACGTCGATTCTACTCCATGACAGTGGATTCTTCAGCCCAGCGCAATGACGATAGCCTTGACGAACCCTCTAGTCGCAGCACCGTATATACTCCTTTTTTCTCATGGTGGGGGCTGTCGGTCAGTGAGGCTCATGCTTAACTGCCAGGGTCAATGGTCGCATACCTTTAATTCGCCCACCACAACTCAAGAAGCCGTCATCATTGTGCGAAGTGGACTTGGTCGCGACACCTGGTTTTCACGATGGAGAGACGCGAGACTGTCACCCCCCATCAGGCGCTTTTGAGCCGATGACATCGGCGCGGCATCGGCAGACCTCTGCGCCTCCTGGCGCCTGGCACTGTTTTCGTGCGTGGACGGTTGAACTTGAGTTGGTCCCTCGCTGGTGACGAGGGGATCCGCTGGTCAATCTGCTTCCGAGTTAGTAACATGGCAACGACCAATCGTCAACACGCGTTACTCACCGTCGTAGTAATCATCGTCGTCACTGAGATCAGCTAGCTGCTCAAAGTTGACCTTGTATCGAAGAAGGCCTCCGATACCACCGAATCCCTTGACGAACTGGTTGCCTTCGGTGGATCGGTCGGAAACGAACTCGAGCGTCGTACCAAAGTCCTTGTAGTGTTCAGCAATCCATTCCAGGAAGGATTCCTGAGAGACAATATCCATCTCCTGGCCGGTCTCCTTGTCCAGAAACATCTCTCGGCTGGCCTGCTCCTGCTGCTTGGTGGTGTGCAGAATGATCTCAGCACCGTTGCTGTCCTTGAGAATCCATCGGTTAATCTCAAGGTTCTCAAAGACGATCAGTACCTCAACAGCACCGAGTTCCAGGGCCTTTAGAGTGTCGTCGATACTATAGCAGACCTTGCCGGTATCCTGGCTGATCTCCTCAAAGTACTTGCCAATGAGTTTCTTCTCCTGGATGAACTTGACGTTACCGAGGGTCTCGGAAGACAGCTCGATAGCCTGGTTGAATCCGTTCTCACCACCGTAGGAGACATCGACGACCTTGATGACCTTGGTGGCCAGACGGTTGTCGAACATGTCGGAGGCGTTGAGGTCGTTCTTGAAGTCGGCAGAACCAGCGAGAATGATACCAGCAACATTGACTTTGTCGGCGGTAATAAAGTTTTGCACGGCCAGCTCAGCAACCTTGCGGACGTAGTTGTGACGCTTTTCCTCACGGAGACGGGCAAAACGGAGGGCGGACTGACCACCACGACCGTGCTTCTTGGGAAGATCGACGGAGAACTTGTGGACGATTTCGCGAGTATTTCCGCTAAGGGTTCCGAAGAGGGCACCGTTACCATCCATGATGATGAAGCCAAACTTCTGGTCCGACTCGAGAAGCTCGGCCAGGGCCTCGGTATGGAATTTGTTGTCGCAGAGGTACAGAGAGGTGTTGATGGGCTTGAAGGGCTCGAAGTCGATGTTGACCTTTCGCTCCTTGCCTTCAGAGGTCAAGATTTCACCACAGTACACGACCAGTCCATTTGGGGGGACCTTGTTGTACAGCTTGAGGCGCTGCTGGGTGGAGGTAATGGCGGACAGGACGGACTGTCGGTTGACACGGGACTTGATGTTGGAGGCGGTACCCTAAAAGAGTGTCAGTATTCCCTCGTCGAGGTATCTATGCATCGCGGCGGTGTCGTACGTATTCTTCAGCCAACATTTTTGCCGCTCGCGAGACCTGATCTTTGGGCGCTAAAAGAAGCATGTTAGTGCGCGGTTTCCACAACATGACGGCATCAAAGGGGCTGGCTCACGAATGATCAGCGAAATCATGGAGGTTCCATTTCCTCTGGCGGCCTCGAGGCGCTTGATCAGCTTCTTGACCTTCCAGATCTCGATCTGTCGACGGGAGAGTGTTAGCCATCGCGAAAGCTGGGGTTGAGACAACGACTCCCCGAACGCGGGGCAGTCAGACTGGCGAAGGAGGGGCTGCCCAAGAGCGAACGAGAAAAAAATCCAGGAAAAATGCGCAACTCACGTTCTTCTCAGCCTCGTTCGCCTGGGGGTCGCTCATGTTGGCGGTGGTTTTGAGAGCCTTTTGCGAGGGATTGTTTGGCGTGATCTCGCGGGTCTGGGCGCCGGGTTGCGGTGTGTTCAGAGACCAAAAGACTCCCGAAAGTTGGATGTTGGTGCCAGATTTTTATCGTGCAACAAGCGATGACCTACAGGCACCCACACACACACGGGGTGACACACACGGGGGTGGCACCCCTACGTCGTTTGGTACCCGAGTGGGCCGCTGGCACCGCCACACTTTGGGAGAGATCGGGTCAATTTCGGGGGAGGTCAGAGCGGTGTTGCCCTCAACGCCACGCCTTTGGACCTGGCTCCTTTGCGCTCTTCACCGCCCGGCAGTATCCACAGACTGATCCGCTATCCGGCGTCACCACACCCTCGCCGAGGACCCTCGACGACATATCTCCGGCCGACCACGATTCATCCCTCAATCCTTCCGACCCCCGAGCACGATATCCCAGTCCATCATATACCCGCCTGATCGCTCTCCACAATGGACTCTGGTGCTACGGAGCTCGCGGCTACCATCCAAGCAGCGCATATCAACAGACACCCAGATCCGAAGCTCGACATCAACCCGTCTACAGCCTCCGCAACCAGGGAGCCGGTGACGCTACGCAGCTTGGGGCACGCCAGCGATGACGAAGTAGACGACGAAGATGAAGAAGACATTCCCTACAGTGTCCTACAACCGACCCCTCGGTCATACAACCTGCCTCCTCTGCCAGATCTCCGCTTTGAACAGAGCTACCTCCGAAGCATCTCCAAGGCAGATACATGGTGGAAGGTGGCATTGATCACAGTTAGAGACCAGGTATTTAACACAATAACTTCCCATTTCTGAACTTTAGCTCTAACTTACCCTAGATTATGATGCCTTTAACGCAAGGTCTAGTGTACAACCTTTGCCTCTGTGGCTGGCAACACTGGAACAGGAATGCCCGACTACACGGCAACACAGTAGGGGCCCGCGTCCGAAGATGGTGGTATGAGGTAAACAATTGGCCGATACAGAGCCGGACCAACAGGAAGAGGTTGTAAACATGGAACACCAAGCAAGCAAAAATGTACATAAATCTTGTAATTTGACCTGAAGAGTACCTGTTGGTAGGACATTCGGTATCTTCGAGTCGGACCTGCTTCGTTCGTTAATCGGGCGATGAGCTCCGAGAACGGTCTTGTCCGATACTAGTCTTGTTAACCAGCACCACGGGAGCCTTCCATTGAGTTAAAGTCAATGTTCCTTTCGGGCTCATATCTATTCCACATCCATAATTCCAATCATTTCAGCGACAGTGACTCTATGCCATGTATCCCCTCGTTCTCCCCAACTCCGACAAAACAATCGATTTGTTCATTACCCCTTATTCTTTAGTGCAGACATCCAGAGGTCGGGGAACTGGCTTTGCGTGTGGCTTCTCTGGGCTTCCTCTAAAAGCAAGAGGAGTCGCAAGAATCTTTGAAGTCTCTGTTTTTTGCTCTGGGGAGTGCTGGTTTTGGCCCGCCAGAATATCGGGGTTTAGGCCAAGCTCAGTATTGGCAGTCTTTTTGATCGATGCTCCTGTTGAGGCGTCCTGCATCTCAACGAGTGGAGCATCTTGTTCATGTGGCTGTTGGGAGCCCGATGGTGGAAGAACGTTACCAGCTTGCGGATTCGATGCCATTACTCGCTTCAGGTGTGGCGGCGTAACCGACAATTTCACAACCAAGCGTTGCTGTTGGTCATCTAGATCATCATCAACCATGGCTTCGTCTTCATCGATTTCTTCCTCGTCTTCGTACTCCTCGGGGACGTGCTCATCAACGTCTTCTTCGTCGTCCCCAAAGTCGGCCTCACTCTCATCCTCTGAGTCGTCGGTGTTTCGACGGGAACGGGTACTGGCTGTGCTGGTTGCTGGCCAACCAGTTTTTCCATGATTCACAGCTGCTGATCTTCGCGGTCGGCCGGTTGGACCGACTGAATTCTCCTTTTCATGCTCAGATGTATCGCCCTGCACGCTCCCAGGAGCGCTGCTCCCTGTAGCTGCGTTTAATCGGGTCGATGCCCTGATCTGTCGCCCACTCGAAGTTGTGGCTAGCCCCGACTCGGCTGGGGTATTGGTTCCAGTGTTGCGAGCTGAGCGTCTGTTGGTAGAGTCTGAGTAGATTTCGTCTTCTTCGTCTGAATATGTGTACTTCATCTTTTTGCCACGAGTGCGGCCCTCGTACAATGAGAATCCCGGTTCTGGTCGCTTGAACTGTTCTTTCCGATTCAGGCGGTACTCGCGACGCTTGCGTTTCTATCATGCTGGTCAGCACAAGATCATATACCAGCCACCGGAGAAGGCTGGGGGAAATGATACTCACATCCTCGCCGGCTTCGAACCGAGGAATAGCCTGCTGCATCTTTTGGCTAAGCTTATTCGCCTTGGGCCCCCCATCCTTTGTCTCGAGTTTCTCGGCCAAAGCTTTCAGTTCATCAATCGTGCCAGCAACACTCCACCACGTTCGGTTGGTCGCAGCAGGATTGCTTTCTCGATAGACACGAAAGGCTGTGTCGTCTTGTCCCTCGATCAGAAAATACCGACGCTTGTTGCTATCCGAGCCCCATGGCTGCACTGCTCTTGGCTGGTTCACATCGTCTTCGTGGCGGTTCTGTTTATAAGCTTGATTAATCAGGCCCTTGACGGAGTCGGACGACGAGAGAGTCCAGAGAATGAGAGTTCGAAGGAGGGTAAGCTGTAAAAGGTGTCAGTTCGCTCAAGTAGAGTGATTCAATGCATAAGTAAACGCACACGTTCGGTGGGGTTCATCGAGGTGAAAGTCCCGCCACCAGACAAAGGATTTTTGTCCTCCCAAGCCGCCGCCCATTGGTTCTTGTGGGTGCTGATCGCATCTTCGAGGGCTCGACTGTAGTGTCCTGGTCTAAAAACAGTGATTGTTAGCATACTGCCGCTTTAGACTACGTAGTATTGCGATCGTACTTGACGTCTTGCTTGCGATTCAGGAGTAGTCCCAGTACCGCGCAGAGAAAATGTTCGACTCGATCGCCAGGAACAGGTTCGACAACGTCTCGCTCGAGCTCTTGCGGTCCGAAATGAGCAAGGGATTTGGGAAAAGCGTCGGTGAATCGGCTTCGAAACATCACAATGAACTGCGCCAGTCAGCAGGGGTTCCATGACGTTTGTACGCGACTTTGAACGGTTTGTCGCGTCACAGCCGCAGCAGAACGCGCCTCGCCATTCCATTCTCGTCGGGACGCGCAAAAGGGGATCCAAAACATACAGCAATATCAGGATTGTCGGCCAGGACATATTCGTGCGGTGGCGACGGGGATCGTTTGCGCGGCGGCGGTGACGGCTCCTTAGGCGTCTTCTCTGAAAGCTTGGGGAAGAACTTCAGGATGCCGCCCTTGGACTTGGGGGGCTTCTCATCGCCAGCAACATCCAGCTCGTCATCGGACGGCGCAGGCGACAACGAGGACAAGGACGAGAGCTCGGAGGAATCATCGTCGGCAGACATGTTGATGGTGCGCGTCGTGGTGAGGTTGAGATGAATGTGGGGGAGGGAAAGTCAGGACCAACGTAACTAGGTTCTCAAGCGGATTGGCATGCACTAGGCGAAACAACGAGCCGCAAATCAGGCTTGTGGATTCTGATAGGCCAAGACGTAACCTCAATCAACTTGGACAGGCGGGAGCCGCGTGGGTTAAGGCTTCGTGAAGGCGGGAAACAAAGAGGTCCTGTGCTGGGCATACCGCAGAAACAACCCCTTTGCTGCTCTCCCCACACGTTGTCCGTTGCTTGAAGCCGCGCAGATCGACACAAGTCAGCGCCCCAAAACCCATCTCGTGCCGGCTACATCAACGTAGAGCCTCCACGTATTTGAAGGAAACGGCGTATATTTTCACACTAAGTGTTATGAGAGCCCACTTCGAAAGGCCCGAGTAGAGGCAAGAAATATCACCATACAAGATATAATGCGGGAGGCTCAACGACGCCATTTGTCTCGGCCTGACAATGCATGAGGATGCAGGTCAGCTATTAAGTTGGTTGAAGCTCCTCGTTTCTGACTTGCGTCGTGATGAAATACAGCACCGTACTGTGCAAAACCCGATGGAGGATCGGCACGGAGACTCTCGAGGAGTGGCGCCGTTGGCTCAGAAACTCGACGCCTTATGTGTCACGTGATAAATGTATCACTTTCATTGCATGCCTGTCCTCTGATAGGCCTGGGCTGTCCATGATGCAGGTCGCTTTGTGGCACTGCCATTGGTTTGCATCATGTGTTTAAGTTGGCATCGGTTCGACTTGCAACATCGACTTTTATTTAGTACTACGAAGATCACCGATGCAGTGAAATGGGCGATTTTCTCTAATAAGATCTTAGGTGTATCATCCAATGACATCGAAAATTTTCGTCAGTGGCGGGAGCAAATCATCTCTTCCAACTGCAGCGCGTTGCTGAGAAGGACACCAGAGATGACGAAATTGGCCTAGCCGTGGCTTTTTAACACCCCTCTCTACACGAAGAATTCCATAGAGCAGAGCCAGAATTCCTCTTCAATTACCAAAAGTCCGTCTGGGGGAGCCTTCCCACATATTAGCGTCTACTCAGCATGATCGGCTCCTCAGGATGGACGCTAAGAGTAAAGAGTAATGCTAGGCAAAGGTTAGGGTTGGTTAATGGTTAACACGGTGTTGGCAATATTATCAAGGTTAGGATTGGCATACAGATTGTATCTTTAAATATTTCGTTAAACTAGATTGTGGTTGTGATTAATTAGTTCTGTCTCTTCATTGATACTTATGCTAACTAGAGAACAACCATCTCTAATTTTCGTCAGCATTAGGAGATTGAGCAGGTGGATAATACGGAAGACTTTCGGTTCACCGACTCCCAAACGAGGCCCTCAGCCACCTGCTTACTTAGGTAGTAGGCACCGTACTAAGCCACTAGTCTATACAGCAGTACAAATACGTGCATCGGGGTTGCGATAGGATGAGGGCGGTTCAAATTGCGGGCTGGACACAACTTCGTGAAAAGCTGGGGCCACCTTCATCAACGACAGGCCAGGTCCACTAACAAGGGGATGCGACTTTTGGTGGCTGCCCCACAGGGTCGTCTGAGCGAAGTCACGTGCTAGGGCTCCTCCACAGTATCGACGTGCTGCGCACAAAAATTTATCAGCGAGGTGCACTGGAAGGCCCTCTTTGACAAAACACCAAGCGGCCCAAGCCAGGTAAATTTCACTTCTCTCCCCTCTGCCCTCGACCCTCCTCTAACCACAGCTTCACAGCATCTACCCCTTCCTATTTTCACCCAGTGAAAACAGACGCCATGGGTAGAGTCATTCGCAACCAGCGCAAGGGTCGTGGATCCATCTTCAGTCAGTAGCCGATCGAGCCTCCGAACGAAATCAACATCGATATACTGACGCTCAGGATAGCGGCCAACACGCGCCTGAACAAGGCCCCCGCCAAGTTCCGCAACCTCGATTTCGCCGAGCGACATGGATACGTCCGAGGTATCGTCCGCGAGATCATCCACGACGCTGGCAAGTTTCCCGACGAGCTTCCCGGAGCAACCACAATTCGTGCACTGGGACGACGACTAACAATGAATCTTCTGTGCAGGCCGTGGTGCTCCCCTCGCCCGTGTTGTCTTCCGCGACCCCTACAAGTTCAGGCAGATTACCGAGACCTTCATCGCCAACGAGGGCATGTACACTGGTCAATTCATCTACGCTGGAAAGAAGGCTGCCCTGACCGTCGGCAACATCCTTCCCATCGGTGAGATGCCCGAGGGAACCGTCGTCTCCAACGTCGAGGAGAAGATTGGTGACCGTGGCACTCTGGGCCGAACCTCCGGCAACTACATCACCGTTGTTGGCCACAACCCCGATGAGGGCAAGACCCGCATCAAGCTCCCCTCTGGTGCCAAGAAGGTCGTCCACTCCAAGTCCCGAGGCATGATCGGAATTGTCGCCGGTGGTGGCCGAACCGACAAGCCCCTCCTGAGTACGTGTTCCTCCAGAGATGACTAGGGGCCAATCAAGGTTTCCTGCGCGTGTGTGGGAATCAGGTTCTAACAATCGATACAGAGGCTTCTCGCGCCAAGCACAAGTTCGCCGTCAAGCGTAACAGCTGGCCCAAGACTCGTGGTGTTGCCATGAACCCCGTCGACCATCCCCACGGTGGTGTAAGTACTCCCTTGAGAGTAACCCGGAGTGCAGACTTGCTAACGAAGCGTGACAGGGTAACCACCAACATATTGGTAAGGCATCTACCATCTCCCGGTACGCCGTCCAGGGACAGAAGGCTGGTCTTATTGCCGCGCGGAGAACGGGTCTCCTGCGTGGTACTCAGAAGACGAAGGACTAAAGTGGCTGGAATTCATGGTCTCATTGGGATGGTGTTATACTGGCTTGCTTGCAACGGTTGAAGGTACTGCTGAGGGCAGAAGGCTGGTAGCTCCGAGGGCAAGTACTATGGCATTTGGCGCACAAAATCTGAAGGCCGTTCTCTGTGAAGATGTGAGATACCAGGAATGCCAGAAAGAACCTCGTATGGAGAGGCTGGTAGAAAGGTAGAAAGGATGTGATCCCGTTAAAGCCAAGTCCAGCCCTGCCGTTGACGATTTTCCTTTTTTTCGCTTGTGCCGCCCACGCACCCACTGGTCATAGCTTGTCGTTGAATTGGTACGCAACTTTCGGACAGTCCATAGACTACGAGCGCTTGTGTTTTGGTAAGGTTTGATGGTTAGCTGTGGGACTTGATCAGGTGAAGGGAGCGACAGGGTCCGGTCATCTGCCAGGTCATGGAAGCATCGGAGGGGTCATTAGTGCATCGTATGATGGGCAGTTTTAAAAGCTTCATATCGCATCCTGCATCTTGATTCATTCATCACCAGCAACATCAGAACTGCCTACCATTCGACCACTGCTAAATTAGGAGGCACCTACCTACCTAAGTAGACTACCTACCCGAATGCCGACCAAGTCGTCCAGTCCATCCCTCCACTGAGTACAAGCATCACGCAAACACGATGGCACCCTCATTGCCCCTACTAGCAAGGCCCGCCGCGGCATTTGCACCCGGGCTCCCGTCCCTCATTTGTCGCACGTGGGTACGTCCCTTCTCCGGCGTCGCTGCCATTCGGGCGCCGAGAGCCCCAGCCCCACGCTGTCTCAGCAACCCCTCCAGCTTGAACCCCGCCATCCCAATCTTCTCCTCCAGATCATCAACTGCAAAACTCTTCAGAAGACAATTGAACACCATGGCTCCCGCTAAAGAATACGCCCTCCTCTGCCTGGAGAACCCTCTGCTTGGTATGTATCTTTGCCTTTGATTTGACCTTTTTCTCACGCCCAATGCCTGCATTTGCCTCATCTCCCGGCCTCCATTCTTCCCTCACCCGGATGGCGTGCTGACCTTTTCTCTCTCTCCCTACAACAGACATCCAAGCTTTCGGCGACCAGGCCCTCCTCGACAAGTATGGCGTGAAGGAGAACGATGCTATCCTCGCCGAGGAAAAGCACATCCCCCTTTTTGAGGACCTCCTCAACAACTATGATGCCAAGCTCATCGCTGGTGGTGCCGCCCAGAACAGTGCCCGTGGTGCCCAGTACATCCTTCCTCCCAACAGCGTCGTCTACCTGGGCGGTGCTGGTGACGACAAGTACTCTGCCATCCTCTACGATGCCGTCAAGGCCGCCGGTCTACGAGTCGAGTACCGCGTCGACCCCAAGGAGAAGACTGGTCGCTGCGGTGCCATCATCACCGGCCACAACCGATCTCTCGTCACTGACCTGGGTGCCGCCAACCACTACGATGTCGAACACCTGAAGAAGCCCGAGATCTGGAGCTTGGTCGAGAACGCCGAGGTCTACTACGTCGGTGGCTTCCACTTCACTGGTGAGGACTCCAACAGCTAGCTCCCTGGTCATGATTGAGAAAGAGCGTGCTAACCACAGGTTACGATACGAACAGTCTGCCCTCCCGCCATCATGGAGCTTGCTAAGCAGGCTGCCGAGCACAACAAGACCTTCGTTCTGTCCCTCTCCGCCCCCTTCATTCTTCAGTTCTTCAAAGACGTTGTCGACGCCAGCGCTCCCTACTGGGACTATGTCATTGGCAACGAGACCGAGGCCGCCGCCTACGCCGAAGCCCACGGCCTTCCCAGCAAGGAGCCCAAGGACGTCGCCAAGCACCTCGCCAACCTTCCCAAGGTCAACACGCAAAAGAAGCGCATTGCCATTGTTACCCAGGGCACTGGCGCTACCCTGGTTGCCGTTCAGGGAGAGGACGAGGTCCGCGAGTTCCCCGTCCACGCCATCGACAAGGAGAAGATCAACGACACCAACGGTGCCGGCGATGCCTTCGCTGGTGGTCTACTGGCCGGTATCCTCGAGGGCAAGTCCCTCGAGACCAGCATCGACATGGGCCAGTGGCTTGCACGACTCAGCATCCAGGAGCTTGGGCCCTCGTAAGTTCTCCCCGAAATATCCTTGTTTCCATTCTACTGCTACGCTATCGCCGTCTCTCATATGACATCCGTGGCATCTCAGCAGGGGGACCGGTCCCTAGAACACACAGAGTTCCATATTTGCTAACCCTTTCGCAGATACCCCTTCCCTAAGCAGACTTACCAGGCCTCCTCCTAAAGTCTCCAAAACAAGTCATCTTGCATACCTTCCTGTAGGACTGAATGTGTCTCGGCGTTGATGGTAAAGGGAAAACGGTTTCAACAACGGCGTTTTGCAATCCAAGGGGAGCGTGCCTAGATGGGAGGCTCCCTTTCGCACAGCGGGTGCGGTGTCCTCCACGATACCGCAAGTATCTCATCGAGCAAATTTTCGAGAAATATAAAGAGTGTCTTCTTGTTTGCAAAAAGCCAGTATCCGACTTGCCAAACTAGCACACCTTCAACTTTTTCTAAAAGCCATTGTTTACTATATCACGGTAAGTCGAAATCCACAAGCCGTACATGGATTGGGCATATTGGAGGCTCAGTAGATCCGACATCTCCACCGCACCAATCAAATCGTCGAATGTGCCAGCAGGGAACCTGTCAAGGCTGCAGGATCCCCCAGCAACCACTTCAACTATGTGCTAGCAGCGTATAGCTATGGTAGCACGCAAGTGTAGCAAAACAGAGCGTTGTCCATCGTACTTAGCCAAAGTGAACATCCTGAGAGGCCAAGCTAGGGACAGGATGCAGACCAAGACGGCTGATCGTAGGCACCGTCGTCCAAGAGGGAAATGAATAATTCCTAAGAAACAAGATTCCCTCCTACTTGTTGCCGTACAAGGCGGCCTGGAGAATGGCCGCGTCGTAACTCGAGGTTGTGTCGTCCATCTGGAAATGCCGACTCGAGGACAGAGGGTTTTCCTGACCAAAGCCGTGATCATTTCGATTCGAAGAGAAGTGGCCCGGTGCAGGCATTCCAAAAGCTGCTCCGTTGGCGGGGGTTCCTTGGTAGATGCTGCTCGGGTGGGAAAAGCCAGATGCCGAGGACATGGCATGTACATCCAGCGGCTGAAGACCCCATGGCGACGCCACTGTTTCCCTTGGCACACGTGTGGTGTTCTGGCCCCATTGACTGAAGGCCGATGTCCGAGGCGCACTCGAAGCTTGAGCCGTAAAGGACTGCAGTAGACTATTTCGATGGGCTTCTTCGGCAGTAGAGGGAACGCGAGGGCTTCCCATCATTCCACTAGCCGGGCGATGGCCACTTGATGCCTGAAATGTGTGTTCAGGGGTGGTGAAGGGATCTTCAAGACCGCCGCCCACCTGTGCTAGCTCTCTCGACGCGTAGCTAGGACTAGCCGGCCCGTCAAACGCATCCCGAGCCATCGACGAGGAGTGATCCTGGGCTTTGTGGGGCGTAGGTGTGTAGACCCAGTCCCAAGGCAGCGGCTCGAACTTGCCCGAGGGAATCGAGCCCGTGGGGCTCGGTTCGGGTGGGAACATGCCAAAGATCTCATTTGCCGTCCCGGTATGCATTCCATACGAAGATTCGTCCAGAGGTCGAAGATGTTGGTTATGGTGGGAAGGCTGAGGTGTTGGTGGTTTGAGGAAAGGAGCCAGCATGTTGATGACGGTATTTTCAGCATGTTCAGCAGCGGTAACTGGCTCATTAGGCTCAGATGCCAACGTCGAGTTGAAAGAGAGCCCGGGAGCGGGATTGACCACAGATCTGCTGACGGATCGAAAATTGCCAGATGCAGTGCGTTTCTGGCTCGGCAATTGGCGTTCCAACTCGCGCGTGGGAGGGCTGGCTGTGTTTACCACTTGGCCGAGATCAACAGGAGCAGCATCCAGAGGCGGCATCGTTTCCTTGTACTCGAAAATGAGACCGCTGTCTGTCACCGTGTGTGACATGGGGACAGCCGCATCTTCGGAAAAGAAATAAGCACACCGAAGGATATCCAGAATTCTGGCCAACGTCTCTTGGAAAGGCTGAAGCTGCGTCTCCTTCGACGGTAAATGAGGCTTAAGATCTCCATTATTTCCAAAGTAGGATCGACATGCTTCCGGAACTTGGTCCGGGGAGAGAGGAAGCAGCCCGCGGGTTTTGACATCCTCTGGCAGCAGATATGGGCAGCTGGCCAGGTTCTCCTGGGTGTATGTCTCGGTGCAAAGGAGACTGAATACCTTCGCAAGGGCCTTGACCATGTCAGGGACGACAGGACCAAGAGCCCCAGCGGCCCCAAAGATCTCATGGCGACGCGCAGCGAGCCACATGGTATAGACGCGTAGGAGGGGCAGCAGGCATTCAATAGTAGGTGTCGTCTTTTCCGGAGCCGAGTCATTGGAATCGTTGCCCTCACGATTGACAATGTTCGCAAGATCAGCTTCGATTGCGTTGCTGAATGTCAAGATAAACTGGGCATTCAGGCGCAAGGTGTTCTGGCAAAATCGGGATACTGCAGCGGATGGTGTTTCTTCTCCAGTAAGGATTAAAGATTGAGTCAGGGGTCGGGGAAGTCAAGAACTTACCGGTGTATTTTTGTGAGGCAACGTGGTAGGCCGACATGTTTATCAACATCATTTTGAAGAGGACCTCGGTGTGGGAAGTGCCCTTCGAGGCCATGTCGAGCCGATGCAACACCTCTCTCTCCAGTTCGGAGCTCTGCGGCAGCATTTCACCCTTATAGAAAACCGCGTGGAGCCTGCCAAACCAGGTGATGAAGGCATCTGGCGGAGTGCGTGCGCTCTTCCTGGGCGGCTGGTTCTTATCCGGCTGCAGGATGGCCTTGAACTTGGACTCAAGATTCTGTTTCGCATTAGGATGAGGATCGGCAACGGCGATGCCTCGATAGAAGTAGTAGACGACGTCAAGGTCCTTGTTCTCCTCCAGGCTGATAATGCCCATTTGGTGAAATGCAAAGCCAGAGTCCGTCTTCAGGTCGTAGGCGAGGCTATAATATGCCATGGACGTGTCATAACTCGACTTTCTAAGCCCAGCTTGTGTCTGATAGCGGGCCAAGTCTCCCAAGCAGATCAACGTGAAATGGCAGGACTTGAGGACCATGTGATAAATGTGGGCGGGAACCGGACTGATGATGTCGGGGTTGAGTGGTTCCTGGATGTCGATGCCCTGGGCGATACGCTTCAGCTCCGGGATGTCATATCTCGCCGACAGCCTCTGGATGTAGCCCTTGTAGAACTCCTGAGCAATGCCTAGGAAGGCGAGGTACTTATCCCCGAGCTTTCGCTTCTCCACATTGCGTTTGTCGCCCTTTGGCTTCTGGGGGCTCTGTTTGTCGGCCTTCTGCTTGTCCCCATTCCGCTTGTCGTTCTTCTGCTGCTTCTCGGGGGTCTGGGCCAGGTGTTTGAGGCGGCCAAGGGTTCGTCGGTATTCGTGATTAATGGATGTATGTACCGTCCACAAGATGTGGTCGGCGCGCTCGCTGATGGCGTACTCAAGGTCGAGGAAGATGGTTTGCACACTTGCAAGTCGGAACCTAGTCACGAGTCTCAGCCTGTGCGCTCGAGGGTCGGTAGAACGGGACTCTCGGGCTTCTCACTTATCCAAAACCGAATCTATCGCCTCAAACTGAGAAATGTCGACACCAGAGCCGTTATCTTTGGGGAGCTTCTCGATTTGTTTGGTCAGGAGCTTGCGCAACTTGACGGCGGAGCTAAACCTCGCAAGTCAGCCACGGTGCGACGGGGAGGCATCGCGCACCACCTGCGGCTGCGCGACACGGCAAATGCAAGGCGATAGGGCACGGGACATACCGCCAGGCCTGTCTGGCCTTGCCGGCTAGGTCGGGCTGTTCGGGAGGAGGCTCCATGGTAGCGAATAGCGAATTGCGAAGTCGGGGAGGGCCAAGTCGGGCAACTTTGGCGGATGCTCGGGAGCGTGCAGCGTGCAGGCGAGACCGGCAGGGAGCGAGGAGGGTGCCGCGCGGGGCGGAGGGGAGACGGTCTAGACGGTAGAGGGCGGGCTATATGGATTCTCTTTCATGCTTTCTCGAGGCCGGATCACGGAGTTGCAGACCGTCCATAACTTGGGCGCTGGTCGGGTTGTGCAGACTGGGGGCGGCCTCGGCTCGCGAAAATGGAATCGTCGGCCGAGGAGAGACACATTGGCGGAGAGGGAAGGCGGACGAAGCAAGCTCGGGGGGGGAGGGGCGAGGATGGATAAGGCGGGAGTCAGTGAATGCGACAGAGGTGAGTGCGTGGTGAAGAGATTCTGAGCCGCCGTTGACGTTGACGTTGACGTGACAGGGTCGAGAACAGGGAACCCCTCAAGCTCATGATCTTCCGTGCTGGTGCGGTCACTGGTGTGCAGTGGTGGGAATACTTCGGGACAGGACCAAAAAAAATAAACCCACGATCGACTTTGGTTCATCCGTCCTCCCTCCCGTCACCCATCACCAAACACACGGCAGTTTGCCAGCCCAGTCCATCCAATCCAATGGTCAGGTACCCGTGGTCCGTGCTCGACCTCGCCTGAAGCCGCCTAGAGTTGCCCCTCTAGCCCCTCACATATTCACCCGCCAGCCCGTCCCAGGCGCTCGTCATAGCGAGCTTCAGTGGCCCCCTGTCGCGCAACCCCACTGTGTTTTCAGGGACTACGAGGTACATCATTCACCGAACTGCTGTCCAGGCTTTTTGTCGACATAATAACCCACCTCACCTGGCAGTCTTGGTCGTGCCTTTGGGTCCATAATACCAACTATCGGAGCCTCGATTCTTCGCTTCTATTCTTCCAATATCTCATATCATTATTATCTCCCACCTCTTCCTCTTCGTCCCCGGAACGAACGCTCCTCTCAACTGCGAATTGCACACCATTTTGTTCTAGAATCCGACCTCGTACCCCGCAGCCGTCCTCATCCATTCTCTCTCGCCTTACCGCTCCTTCGGTCTGATTCAAGTAATTCACTGTCCCCCACAAAGCTCACCGCAAATAAAAGGATGAAGCGCTCACGAGAGCTCGAGGACGAGCTAGATCCGGACTCCCTCGGCGCGGACACACGGCCATCCTCCACAGTTTCTCTACGGCCGGTAGCAAAGGTCACCCACCTAGATTCCGCCATCGAGGACGAGGACGACCAAGAACACGCCGTCAACATGAGATGCTCCCTCCCTCCCCACAGAGAACCATTGTCCTTCAACTCGTACGACGAATACGAGGTCCATTACAGCAAAACTCATACAAACCGGTGTCTCGAGTGTCGTAAGAACTTTCCAACCGAACACCTGCTAGGCGTTCACATTGAAGAGTGCCATGATCCCTTGGTGTTAGTCCAGAGAGAGAAAGGAGAGCACACAGTACGCAGCGAGCCTCATTCCCCTGCCGGTCGGGAACGCTAACACGGGAGCCAGTTCTCATGCTTCGTTGAGGGATGTGAACGCAAGTGCATGACACATCAGAAGCGGCGCATGCACCTTATCGACAAGCACATGTATCCCAAGAACTTCTTCTTCGGGGTTACAAAGGATGGCATCGATGGCAGAAGGTCCCTACTTATTGACAGCGGTCATCACCGCCGTCGCTCTTCGACTAATACTCAGTCCAAGGAGTCACGACGTCGCGCAAGTCTATTAGACGCGGCAGGATCACAGTCACAGGCACAGACGCAAGTAGGAGAGACAACCGAGGCTGCCCCCGAGCCATCGCCACCCCGAAAGGCTGAGAAGGCGACAGAAAACACATCAAAGACCGGCGGGTCAGTGGACGCGGACATGGCAGATCTTACGGGGGCCATGTCAGCGCTGCACTTTGTCCCCCCGAGTATCCGGTTCGGGAGAGGCAGGGCCGGTTTTGCCAAAAGATAGGGGGTATCAAAGAGGTTTCAAGCTGGGTAGTTATGATCAGCACGACGTTATGAATGGCATGAACTGGTCGAATAAAGGATTTCTACCTCGTCGGATTCCTCCATCGTCTCCCAAAGCCGTGGGCCATGAATCCGTCTCTTTGTTTTCCCTTGCGCCCAAACGCCGTCTCTTCGTAAACCAACATCCTCGAATTCAATGGCAAGCACATCTCTAGGTGGTTTCGACCGTTCCACTGTAGTCTTCTAGTCGCTCGAGGCGCAGCCTCGACAGCCGCAACTGACGCACTCGATGTCTTGCTCGTCTTTCAAATTCGCTCGTGGGACTCGGCAGATACAGGTGCTGTTGAAGTTGGTCTCTTTCGTCTGGATGCACCTAAGACAACAGAGCTAGCGACCGAGTTAGCATATTTCATCAACCACCAGTTCCTCATCCACAGAGCGACCTACCTTCTCGTAGCCTTGTTTCTTCCACTTCGCGATGAGCATCGCATCCGCGTACCCGTTCTTCAGCAACCAGTCGTAGAGCTGCTTGCTGATGGCCTCCTTCTCATAGTACAGGTCGTAGACGTATCGGCTCCGCTGGTGAGCGATCTGGAACACCTCCCACTGCGCCTGGTGTTTCGGTCCTGGAGGCGGCGGCTTGTTCTGGGCGTCCTTCATCTTGTTGGCAAAGATGAGCAGGTCATTCTCGATGTCGCTGAAGCCCTCTGGCGGGGGCTTCCGCTTCGATGAATGTCGGATCGCGGGCATGGTGGTGGTTGGATGGGCGTTTTTTTTTTGTTGGGTCGTGGTACAGTGTAGCTTGACAACCCCCGAAATCGCAGGGTGTCGAGAACAATGTTGATGCTCCGTTCGCTGACGAAAGGCAGCCTCGTCAGTGGGGATTTGCCTCGTGGCGGAGCCTTAGCGTGTGGCGCGCGCATCACGTGATCCCTCCTCGGAAGCTGCGTTTCGTGATCTCGGCACGATTCCAGAACGTCAGAGCAGCGTGGTTTCCGAGATCAAAGTGCATTGACTGCCCAGCATGGCCATTACGCCGACCGAGTTTGCGAAGAAGACGGCGCAGTGTCAGTCTACTCCCCGAAGCAGCTTCAGAGACTATGCTAATACCCGAAACAGCGGCCAATTGGTCTGATGCGAAGCGCCGAGTGCTCTCCTCTTACCGCGAATGGATCCGAGCTGTACGTTTGACGAATCCCCAGGCGGTCCCTGCGACTCCCTTCGAAGATATACCGATATATCTCGAGGGGACTACTTACGGCTATGCACTCCCTGTGGGTAGACTGGCGGTTAACGTGTGAGAAATAGGCTCCTGAGGTTCAGACCATGTACAACATGCCCATGCCCGTCGCAGCGATCCGGACCCGAATGCGACAAGAATTCGAACGAAACCGATTTGCCAACAAGCTGTCCGTCGTAGACGTTCTTCTGTTCAAGTCCCATGCGGAGTACCAGGTATGAGCAGGGCGCTGTGAACGAAGACCCTCTTCCAGGTCGAGAGGGGCTGCCGGCTAACGACAGGCTGTGTTTAGGAAACCATGAACTTCTGGAAGCAGACCAACCACATTATGGCCTACTTCAAGGAGGAGAACTTCCGAGGCGAAAAGCGATTGCCTTCCAGCTTCATGACTGGTTTCCTAGAGGTGAGAAACGGCCAGCCCTCCCTTGATTTGGGTCTGTTACTGACACGATGCCAGGGTCGCAACTAAGGCCAGCGGCAACGATTGCTCGTGTATAAATCTCATTTGAAGCTCTAGCAAAAGGAATCCCTTAGAACGCCTTAAAGTCCCCTACGTTTCAACGTGATGTCTTGGGAGCAAAGTATCCCATCCAAGTCTCCCTGTTTTCCATCCAAGCCCACCAAACTCTACCGCTCAATCCCGTGCTCGTCGTTGTATGCCTGTCTCTTCGCCCAGAACTCATCTGCCACCACGTCACAGACTTCCTGGAGATCACCCAACCCCTTCTTCAGAGCATCAAAAGCGGTGCCCTCTGCAAAAAGTAATGAGCATCCACAATGCATCCTGGGGGATAGGACGTAGAACTCACTGTATGTCTGGATTCTGATGTTCATCTTGGGTTCGGAAGGATGGGGAATGGAGTACGCGCAGAACTCGACGTCGGGGCTAAACTGGTCAGTCTGGTTCACGAATAAAACGGCTTGGTAAGAGCGTACTTCTTCATGATGATGTATCTCAATGAGTTGCCCAGCGTGTGGTCCTCGTCGATGAACTCAAACGAGGCAGCAGTGTCTGTTGAACCAGGGAGCTACATCTCAGGTTAGTCGTGCGAATGCCACACAGTTTTCCGCATATGATTGACTCACAATTTTGACGCGCTGGGGCTCAACCTCTTCCTCCTCTTCCTCCTCCTCCTCGGCATCCTCATCGATAACATCCTCAACCTGCGCGGATGGCGGGGCGTCTTCCATGTTGGTGTCCTCTGCGGGATCCTCCTCCTTCTTTGTACGGCCAGGCATTGTGAGATAGAAGAGGTGGGAATTTGATGAGCACGGTTGGCTGCTTAACGAAGTGTTCTACGGGAAACACAAAACAAGCCTGGCTCAGAGGTAGCAGTTTGTGTTTTCACCCTCGAATCTAGATCTTCGCGGGCCGTAACTGGTAGAAATTTTGACGACAGCGGTGGCGGGGCGTTGTGGCGCAAAGCGGTCATTTGAGCGGGGAGCCACATGCTTGTTAGTCCGTATTTGTGTTAGCGCCAGACTGAAATGTGGCGTCCACTGATTCTCTTGAGAAACCCTCCAAATCAAATTTAAGAAAGCTCTAAGAATAGGATTCAGCTACTGTGTTCATTTATGTAGACTCTATATGCTGCATGCATGTATCATAATGTTATATTTCCTGTGGCTCTGGGGTTGAGCTGATTTATAATCCCTGTTGCCCGTACCAACCTAACAAAGCACAAGGGTGGAGTGTAGACGACTCCCGTCCATGGACCGTTTTCGTCCCTCAGTATGATATCTTTGCTGCGGTGCGTAGTCTTTTGCATTTATTCAACCCTTCTTGTGCCAGGTTTGATCTTGAAGGAGCGTTTTTTCTTTCCAAAGGGCGTCCTATTTAACCGACAAAGGTTGGTCATGCCAGTGCCACGCGGCACCACGCAGCACTATGAGCGCTGGGGTGCCTAGTGTTCCAAACATATTGATCAGCATTCATCGTAAAGTGCATCTTGAAACCTCGTCTTGGCAACATCATTTAGCACATGGTAAAAGCCAGGTAGAAATGGGCATCAATAGCTTAGAATAAATTTCTGCGCAACTCAATTGAATCGACCGTGGCAAGTAAACGTGTTGTGGCATTTCTTGCATCAGGATGTTGCAAAATGGTGCAGGGTTGTGGTACTGCGTTGCTGAATTAGGACACAACTTCATGGTGGCTGACTTAGGCACACCGGGCCCGTTTAGGTAGTGCAACGAGCAAAAACCATTTGCTTGTGCATGACATCGTAAACTGCGGCGGACAATATGGCAATTCCAAAGTTCCAAATATAGCTCCTCGTCCAGGGTCCCGTGTCGTACACGACGGCATAATCATATAAAGTGGCATTGCGATGCGCTAAGCACCTACATCCGCTCTTGGATGGGGAATATCGACGTTGGCCAAATATCCATGTCCACTGAAAAACCGCACAGCCTTCCACCTGGACTGTAATACCTGGCCGTAGAAACGACCGGTTCTGCGTCCATCACCAACGTTAGCTGAGGGACAAGACCGGGAGGCCCAATGCGTCGTTCGGCTACAACGGCGGAAGTCGGGCTGCTGTTGACGTCGCATGAAATATGGAATCCTCCACATATTGATGGCACACCCGCGCGGCCATCAAATTGGTCAGCAATGATATGGTTCTCGGACACGGCCATTTCCACCGGGATGTCCCAGCGTAGCCCACGAGGTCGGCCCAAGATTTGGTAGATGCGCAAGGGTGCACTCCAGGTTGTCCACGTTGTCTGGCAAGCCCACCAGGATTTAGATTGACATGTACGAATAGTAGAAGCCGAGGTGACCTCGAAGAATCGCTTGAGTGCCAGTCAACCGGATAAGATGACCGATACGGTCAGCGTGATGCAGGAGCGGATGTGATGTGACCGCCTCGCGATGCCAACTCATGATGTTACGGTTACTATACCTCATGCCATGCCCTGAACCACTCACGACCGCTCGTTTGTCGAGCTTGAGATGGGATGAAATCGCACCCTGGAACCAAATCCTAGACTCAAGGGCGAGGCAGCCTGTCCATCGAAACACCAGAAACTAACCGAACCTGGGAAGTAGGCCAGGGCAATGGCAGCAGGACTGGTCGTGTGTTTGAGGATCTGGGAGCACGAGATTGCTGAGCCAATGAGCGGCCGAGCTCAACAAGGCCATGAAACATGGTCACACAGTCGATCCAATCAAGACGCGAAGCAACCCTTGATACCAAGTCTCCAAACGACGGCGCACCGACGATTGCTTGGGTGTGTGGTGTGGTAGCAGCGTAGTTCGAGGTGGTGCAGTACTGCCCCAGTGCATGTAAAAATGCAAATGGAACCACACCCTAACATCGCGACCTGAGACGGCGTCTCAGGTGAGGTGAAGCACATCCATCCAGATTTTCCACGGAGCCGGAGCCGGACAGGTGAGAGAGGGGGAGGCAAAAAAAAAAAAAACACCCCTCTCTCTCACATGCTCCGCGGTGAGATGGAATAAGTAGGTAGTCAGCACATGTTATTACTCCATCAGCATGAGCCTTGCGAATAGCAATGAATACCGGCAAAAGCCACCGTAGGCGATGGCGGCGACGACCGTTTCTTCATTTCGCAAGGATGACATTGGGATTTTGGCTGGTCAGCAAATGGCGCACCGAGAAATGCAGCTGCTGCATGCAAATTATTGGTTTCCGCTTCGGGCGGGCAGCTCATCATTTTGGGAGTGTTGGGAGTGCGTCGGGGAGGACACGATGAATTGTCTCAGGCCACTGATCTGAAGATGTCTCTGGGTGTGGCTCAGATCAGCCCCCCCCCCCCGATGCAGGTGGGACTTGATCTGCACCGAGTCGTAGCAGCCAGCAGAAGAATCCTTTTTGTGTTCGTCGCCGTCGCCGTCGTCGTCGCGTACGAATACAACACTGTGCTGTACGGACATGTGGCACCAGACTGGACGGCGCAACAGCCAGGCGTTGGGGAACCTGGCCATGCAGCGAATGGAAAGCCAGAGTCGGGTGACGGCAGCGAGGCCATCAGAGACAGGGGGATCTAGCAGGGGTTGGAGCGAAGAAAGACCATGGCTCTTCTGTGCGGAACTAGAGCGCTCTCATCTTGTTCGTTGTGTCAGACAGATCTGCCATTGCTTTTTCAGAAGCACGAATACTGTGATGGGTGGGTGGATGGATGGATGGATGGATGGCCGGTGGAGGGAGTATCGTGTTTGTTGGAAGACGTGAAGGAGGTCGGGGGATCAAGAGCAAGACCGTGGCTTATAGGGCGCTATATAGAGAGGGTTATTCCAGCCTACGCACCTCGAAGAGGTCCGTGATGGTCGCGACAAGGCGGCTTCTCCTTGATGCTGGAGATTGGCACCTGGCGTCGACGGAGAATGGGGGGGAGGTGTGGTCGTCAACGGTCTCAGCTGAGGGAGGGTGTGGGCATAAGGGCCTGGGGGAGTGAAAACGGTGGGAGTGCAGATGGTGCAGCAGATGCAGGTGCCAGGGCCAGTGAGCTAAACCACGTTGGCCGCAGGATTAGATAGTTGATAGGATGCTAGGCCCGTGGACGTTTTTTATATTATATCGTAGACGGTAGATGGGAGAGGGGCAGACGGCAGACGGCAGACGGTGAGAGAACGGTGATGGTGGGACATGATAGCAAAGAAACAGGCCACGAGGGCTTGTGAGGCCGTGAGGCCGTGAGGCCGTGGTGACCCGGGAGGCAGTGACCCGTCAGATGCTATTCGGGAAGGTCTGCATCCCGTCCTTTCATCTTCCTCATGTTGTGCTTCATCGGCCACCTCATCGACATCTTCAAACATGGCCATGCTTGGGGCTCGGGACGAAGCGGTAGCAGCGGTCACAGCGGTCGTGGTGAGGGTCACGCAACGCTCTGCGCCGCACTTCGTCTGCTGGAAGGATTGCGACCGGAGATCGTCAGGGACCTGCTGGGGGGGCGTGTGTGTGAGGGGCAGGTTTCAGCAGGTGGGAGCGGGAGTGTGTGAGCATGGACTCAAACCAGCACTTCGCCCATCGAAGTGGCAGTACGGAGACCAGTCCGTCGCAATGGTGCGGATGCCTCGTGATTACTAGCGAGTGACAACGGGGCAAGATAAATGATGGAGGGGAATGATAAACCACGGCGGTGGAGAGGGACGACCCCAGCTTTTGGGCCGTGTGACCGAGAAAATGATGATCTGGGGATTTGCATTGCAGATTGCTGGGTTGTTGCTTTTGCTTTTGCTTTTGCCTTTGATCTACACTACGAAGCACTAGTAGCAGCACCATTGATGATGTGGAATCAGTCTTCGTTCCAATATTACTCCGTAGTATGTAGCGAATTGATGGATTCCAAAGTTACGAGTTACAGATGCAACATCGGTTTCCTTCAGTTCCTTGGAAATAGGCGAATGCCTCCAGTTATTGGGATTCTGCTACAGCAGTAACAGCATCCGGCATCCGTGGTTACCTCAGGTAGGTGCTACATATATGTCATCATAGCACCTCAAGTAAGGTAGGTAGGTAAGGCAGGTCTAGTAGCTGCCTTGGAAGGAAGGATGGAAGGAAGGAAGGAAGGATGGATGGAAGGCGCAGATGGTTGATTGTAGTTGTGGAACCCTGGTCTTTCAGGTTCAGCCCCCAAAGAAAACCACTCTCTAACGGCCGTCACGCAACAAACCATCCATCGCCAACTCCGGGTCCGCCTGGGACCGATCTCACCAAGACGACATCTGATCCAGGCTGAGCAACCAACCACAGACCGCCAACCAGAAACCATCAATGAACTAGATACCCCTTTCTCCTCCTCTGGCGTCGTATCGAAACACGCGGGAGCCAGAGTGGATGCTGCAATCGTTGATCGCTGACGAACAAGTCCGTCGATACTGTCCTTCCTTATTTTCTAGTGGCCTGGGACTGGCGGCGCTTCATCTTCCAACCACTAGCTTACCACCGCCACGGGGTGCTCCGATCTCTGCAGCGGCGGCCAGGCAGCTGGAGCCCAAAGGCGGGACACACTCCATCCCATCTGGGTTGGTTGCAATAGCGGGCTGCCTGGCAGGAGGAATCCACTGCACGGCGGCCCCCGAAACCACTTGGCACCCACAGTGACCGTGGCACGACGCACAGCGCCTCGGCTTCATTGATGAGGGGACGGTGCATTCACAGCGTCGATCATGGGCAACTGCTAGGGACTGCACCAGAGTTTCCTGCTGCGTGTCTGAGATTAACACAGAGCCAGAGGATGGACAGACACGAAGCGGTCAGATCCGGCTGGGGATGGACAATCCATCTCGCCTCTCACCGAGGGTAACCCAACTGCCCACTCTCAATGTGCGAATACTCTCTCCGTATTGTTCGGGCCCGACTGCACGTCAAGAAGCCCGGCAAGCATAATTACATACAACGGACAGACACACGCAACAACAACACAGTGCATGGCATGGCAGCAGCACAGCTTTGGTAGCACATCGCAGCATCATCATGACTGGCGAGTTTCGTGAAGGGGACAGGGGGTAGAGGAGAGTCCAGACGAGGATACCCAATCAGAAACAACAGGGGCCACGTCGCAGCATTTGTTAGCATCAATCCAAAACCGCCAACGACGGTGAGAACGATTCCGGGAAGACCAAGAACTGCAAGGAGTGGCCTATGGTTGGCTTGGCCGGCCGGGGTCGCGTGCAGAAGCAGAAGCACCCTTCAGGTGGGTGAGGGGAGCGACTGGCTGGTGGATGGGTGGCCCTGTGTTCGTGGATAGTGGGCTCCATTGTCTGTCCTCCCACTCACAGTACTGTACGGTACTGGATGTAGGAGCCTCAGAGATGGACCCGTGACCGTCTGGCGTGCGTCTCGCCGACTCCAGTCTGTTAGCGAGTTCGTTCGTTCTCTGTTTCCGGGCTGGGTGTCGTCCCGTCTTCTGAAGTTCTGGTCCGACTCCCCTGCTCGGGTGAGAAGTACCCATGGAGCAGAGGATGAATCGTGGCCCCGCCTGGCCTGGGCACCGAAACGTTCAGAGAGTGTGGCCGGTGGCTTGGTGGTCTAATCCGGCCGTCCTTTTGGTGCGCACGCCGTTACGAATGCTAGGTGCTGTGCCCCCGTTGGTGTTGACGTTGGCGTCGGCGTCGGCGTTGGCTCTGGGTCGCTCGTCCTCCGTCTCGACGTGGAGTCCCAATGGCACGGTTGGGTTGGGTTGGCCCGTTGCGTCGACTTCTCGTAGCTGGTGGTGATAGCCTCACCCCCCCTGATTGCCCATCCCTACTCCGTGCTACTGGCCCTAGCCGGGCCAGGGGCCCCCGTTTTCCTCTTGCTCGATCCCAGCTCACGGCCCCCTTTGGCCCCTTTGGCTTTCGTTTCCCTGGGGGATCCATTGCTTCAAGACACGAACCGGACGCCATGACTGTGTCACTTTTCCCCGTGTCCCCTTTCATAAAATACAAGGCATGAAATAAAACATCACCAGGTACCCGACCCCTCCTCGCACAAGGCGCCCTCTCTCTCTTTTTACTTCACCTCATCCGTCCCGCGAGCCTCCACTCTTCCTCTCTCCCCCGCTCTCATCCTGTCCTATCCTAAATCCTGCTGGTTCTGCATCTTCTTCGGCTTCGTCTGAGCCGTTGCCATTGACATTGACATTGCCATTGTCCGTTGTGGCCTGTTAGCGATCGCCCGCCGCTTCTACTTCCGCTTCCGTTTCCGCTCCCGCTATACTCAACTTACTACCACCACCACCACCACCGCCGTCGCCGCCGCAGCCCTCCGCAGCCCTCCGCCGCCTCGTCACATCTGCTGTCGGCTGCTGGAATCCCTTCATTCGCTAATCCACCCTCGCTGGCCCACGGTCCTGCATCCTTTGCTGTCGACTCGGCGCTTGAGCTGTACTTCTGCTTGGCTCCTCATAACCACTGGGTTCCCAACACCCGGCCACACTCGATCGCTTTCTTTCCCTCACAGCCCTATTAATTTTGTCAACCATCCCATTCGCTTGCAACGCAACCCCCCAGCATAAGCATCCATCTGTCCTACCGCACCACGACGCTACCACTTCGCACTACCGCCACCATTACTACGTACCCACCGGTGGGCGAGAACACTCGGACCTGCCGACTACAACCAACCCAATTTCAAAGTCGCCAGTCGACCGACCGAAGCCATCCAAAACCCCCCCCCCCCCCCCCCGGCTTTGCTCCTGGTTTCCACATTCCGACACTATCGGCTGCGCGTCCTCAGCTCGACGGAGCTCTTAATTCTGCTTCCCTTTTTTTCTTCTGCACTGCATCTACATCTGCTATTTCCCTCGCATCTCGCTTCCCCTACACTCCTTCGCTACTTGCTTTTGGGGACTATTTTCAGCATTGACGCAGCTGAACCCCCAAGGAGATCCGAAACGGGAATCCGAAACGCCAGCCTTCGAGTCGAACCACAGACCCAGACGTCGCAACTCTTGCCGTGTTTGCTTTCTTGTCTGTGTTGCTGCCACAGAAGTCGATAGAACATATTCCACAGCGTCTGACTGTTCGTCTCCATTCCTGATCTCGTCGACCGATCCATTTCCGCGCCAAATTCGGCCGGCTGCGACTCAAGGGCCCAGAAAACCCAGCTTCTCGGCCCCATCGGTGTCCATCCGATCAACTTCGCGCAAACCTCCCACAACAGCCCTGCTTCGCGCACTCACTTCACTATGAGTGCTGCAATTGCAATGGCTCCCTCTCCCGCTCCTCACGAGAGGCCCTCCTACTCCGAGCTTACCGCTGCGCCGACTTCTGCCGCCTCTCCTGCACAGAGATCTAGCGCTCCCTCAGCCGCACACAATATGACAGCTCAATCGTCCAACAGCAGCAGCCCCAAGGCCGTTATCACTGCCGCCAAGTCATCACCCCCCAGCGCGTGAGTTTCCACTGCCCCTTGCACACTATCGAGTAATATGCTGACCTGGCGCTCTGCCGACAGCTCCCGTGCCGGTGGCCTTGCCCCCAAGATCATCGTCAAGAAGGAGCCCGCATCCCCCAGTATGCCCAACTCACGACCCCGACCCAGGAGACTCGACCTCTCCAAGAACACCTCCAAATCTAACCAACCCGCGACCGCACGGCCATTGACTGCCCGCGACAACCTGGGCATCCAAGAGGTCGGCATCGCCTGCCTTTCCCCCGGCTTTGTCACACAGGATCCTGTCATGAAGGAGCAGCTGCAGCGAAGTATGTCGGTTCGAGAGCAGCAGCGACACATCATCGAGGCCAGACTGCACCAGCAGTCGGCCAAGGGCGACGGCCCTGACAAGGACTCCATGGGTGGCTTCGCTGCTAAGACACCTGGTATGTCGCGTAGAAACAGGGCACCCCCAGGCTTGTCCATCGTTGCGCCCTCCCACGAGCAGTTCGCAAACGAGCGAGTTATCCAATCTGCGCCGCTCGGCCACAGCTTCACCGGCCGACAGCACCCGGCACCCATGACCCGTCACATTGCCAACCAGCCCTCTAACTTGTCGAGCACCTCTCACATCCACCATGTCCCCGCCAACCAGACCAACAACCGGCTGCCACCCATTAGCGACGTCTTCGGTCAGGGCCTCTCGGCCCATCCAGAAAACGCCCCTCAGTCTTCTTCTCTGTACCCTAACCTCGGAAGCGCTCGAGGCCCACCATTGGCGTCCCCCGGGCTCCCGCCACCTCAGCAGGCGCAGGTCCCAACACCCGGGCGCCCTCGCGAATACCGATCTGCTGAAGAGGCCCAGCAAGACCTAGCTGGCGGCCGACCCGAACTGCTCCCCAAGCTGGTCCATTATGGCGGACACCAACCCCCCACTCCTCCCTCCCCCGCGCCCGGTATGCGACCTATGGAAGCATCCCGAAGCGCCAGCAAGCGAAGAACACGGGCTGAATATGAGGATGGCAGCCCCCCTCTGGGCCACGGCCCGGCCGCGACCCGGCGTGGTCCCTTTGGCGCTGGTCGCGATAGCCCCGAAACCCAAAAACAGAAGAAGGAAGAGTTCATGCGGTTATGTGACAGAGCTTGGGACTTGTTTCACTCCTGAATACCATGACGCAACTACCGATGATGCTTATTGCAACTATAATTTACCTCGGATTGTTTAGAGTCTAGCCCTCATTCTTGTCTATTATTTTCCGGTTTTTACGTGGCTACTCCGAATTGATACAAAACGGTATGAGGGTCTGGCGGTTAGGGGGGGGAGGGGATTTATTGAGCCGGATGTAATGTCTTTGTACCTACGACGCCACGAGTCTTTTGCGTCGACGCATATGGGATTTTCGAGAGTGGAGGGGGCAAAAGGTCTGGGAGACAAGCCTCCTCATGGATTTTATTCTGAAATTGGACGGGCAACGATGTCGACTGTTGGGACACGCTGAGCGGATGTTACATGCAACCTATATTTTCTTTGGATTTTCGCAGTTCTGAACATGGGCGCTCTCTACTCGGGGTCCCATGCATAGGGAGGAAAACTGGGCTTTCTATCGTTCCCTTGGATAGGGCTTCGAAGGGAATTGGGGTGTAAGGTCTCGGCGGGGGGTGGTTGTGCTTGGTTTTCTGGCGGGCGTCGTGTGAATGCACACGGCGTCTTATGCTGTTGAGTCCTGGTGGATGGAGCGTTTCTGGCGCGTCGGGGAATGCCGACCTCGCAAACAAGGACGAGCTTTATGTGGGAAGACTCGAATGAGATATCCGCACCTACCGTATTGCGTATGAAGCACTCTGCTCCTCAAAATACCGTGTCCTTGTTTCCCCGTGTTTCTTGTTCTGTTCGTGGCGTTGTTAGTCTATACTGTCCTGGATAGGTAGATAGCCAACTACCCATTGGTAGGTAGGTAGTCTATACGTTTACCATCCCTGCCTTCCCTGCCTAGTAGGTTAGTTAACTGAGGGCAAAGCATGTTCCCGCCTCTCGTCACCACGAACCCGTCCACCATTCCCCGGCCCACCGCCATCGGCCTCAGCCCCGTGTTAGGCCGCTGGAAAACTGACTCGAACTAGACGAGACAAAAAAAAGTGTCGTCGGTCCCGACCGGTCGGATTCGCGCGAGCGGAGACGGGTCCAGACCGGCCGAGCCGACTTGGAGGCGTCATCAACACCCGCGAAAGAAACAAGAATGAGGCGTCGTGGGGCTGCGTAGCGTCATACGAGTCCGAAATGGCCGGACGCCGATATTGCGGACACGTTCCCCGCATTTAATAGACACTCGGAGCTTGAATTTACTGTTTTGGGTGGTCTGGGCCATGAGATGGGCGTCGAAACGTCCCCCATGTTGAAGAGTAGAACTACTCCCGTCTCAACCCATCTCACTCTACTCACTCTTTCGAGCGAAGAACAGCAAAGCGAGTGAGATTATTCAGAGAGAGAGAGAGACAGAGAGAGAGAGAGAGAGAGAGAGAGAGAGAGAGAGAGAAAGAGACAGAGAGAAAGAGCATAGGAGAAACAATAGTCCCCCATCCGTCATCATCCCGCCCAACGCGCCGCCCTAGATGGGCTTCCTATTCAGCGGTGTCCCCAGCTTTGCCCGCGCTTGTCCGGTTCCCTATACCCATTCCGACAGACGAGGCCCCCAGGATTTGCCCACCAGGAATCCATATCCAATCCTTTCAAAAATGTCCATTTTTGCTTCCGTTCTGTGCTGTTCTGCCTTCGAGAATGCGCCCATCCGACACGCCGGCCTGGAGTAGAGCGCCGTCCTTTGCTTGTAAAGTGAGTTGAAGATGTCGTCAAACAGAAGTGAGCCTGCCTCCCGTGTCGCCAGCCAAAAGAACCTTGGCGATTTTGAGAACTACCGCCCACCCCTTTCCCTCTTGTGATCGAACCAAAGTGTGAACCGGGAGGATGTCAAAAACGCTCAAGCAAAGACAGCCATGTATATAACAGATGCGCCAAACACCGATGCTGGGTAACATGTGACAAAGGAAATAAGAAAAGCCTTAAATAGACGTAAGTCATTGAATCGTCAGCCGGACAAGGGCAGAGAGAGGTATGAGCCAAACCCGTCCGTTCCACGGCAAGACGGGGAAGCGTCCCGCCTCGACAAGTCCCCTGAGGAGCAGGGGCTTTCTTGAAATTAACATCTCCGCGCGAGACCGCCGGCCTCTGATGGTCGTCAGGAGGGTGCCGGTGCGGTTTGTTGGAGTGCGCAATCGTGCAAGAGGTTCGGTGGGGGTAGTATACGACCAGACTACCCACGGTAGGCGATATCCATTCAAAGACCCTCCTCACCGGCCTTGCAGAGCTTGATCTCGCGAACCCACTCCGACTTGAGAACCTGGGCAGCTGTCAAGCGACGGGAAGGATGAGGGTCTAGCACCGAGTATATGACGTTACGGCAACGCGCCTGTTCCTGAGTTAGCAAAACAACGGGGCCAGTTCGGGAAAGAGAAGTCCTTACGCGATGGAGAGACTCGATAGGCCCATAGCCCTCCTCATCCCGACGGCCTTCTAGGTACCTAGCGTAGAATTCATCGTCGTCCTTCTTGGCCAAGCGCCAGAGGTGGCGACCGGTGCGCATAGCCATGTAGATAACGCCACAGGCCCAGACATCGACGGCTCGGGCATCGAACTCCTTGTCTGTGTATTCTTCTGGGGAGATGTATGGCGCGGAGCCGCATAGACCCGAGACCATGTGGGCATCCGTCTCCCAAGCCATTCGGAAGCATTCTCCGTTGCCGAAGTCGGTAATCTTGAGGCCTCCGCGGGTGGTGAGAAGGAGGTTCTCAGGCTTGAGATCGCGGTGGGCAACGCCCATCTCGTGGAGGTACTCGACACCCCGCATCATTTGCTTGAAGAAGCAGTCGGCCTCCTGGACCTCGAGCTTCCCACTTGACAAGACCAGAGTGTACAGATCACCGCCGGCGCAGAACTCCATGACCTCGCAGTAGTCGCCCTTGGAATCTTTCAACAGATCGAGGGTGTGGATGACGTTTGGGTGTCGAAGAGAGGAGGAAATGCAGAACT
Organism: Neonectria coccinea; assembly: GCA_019137265.1. Taxonomy (NCBI): domain Eukaryota; kingdom Fungi; phylum Ascomycota; class Sordariomycetes; order Hypocreales; family Nectriaceae; genus Neonectria; species Neonectria coccinea. Next base: position 27,463 of record WPDF01000139.1, on the reverse strand, counting down.
CGGCGGTGAGGCGCTTGCTATACTTCTTCTCCGTCTCCTCGGGTCTGCGACGGAACTCCTTGACGGCGAAAAGCTTTTCACCGCTGCCGCCCACCTTCTTGTGGGAAATTCGCACGATGCCAAAGGCGCCTCGGCCAACTACTTCCTGGCACTTGCCGTATTTCTCCACAAGGGTCGAGGTGGCGTTGGGACCGCCCTTCTTGTCACCGGCCTCGTCCTTCTCTAGCCTTAGTGAATCGACCCAGTTGGAGACGAGCGACAGGTCGTGGTCAGGGGCGGCCTCCTGCTTCTTGCCAAGAATGGCTCTCCACATGTCGGAAAGCTTCTCTTGGCGACGACTCGATTTGAGATGGTGCTCATGGCCACCTGGAAGCTCGTCGTTGACTTCAAAGCGCTGTGGGGGAAGGTTGGCGACGGGGGCCTTGGTGGTTTTGGCGGCGGAAGAAGCCTTGTCGGTAGGCTTGGTCGCAGGCTTCTCAACGCCCTTCTCGGTAGACGAGGCTTTGCGGGCAAGGGGGGAGGTTGCACCGTTGATAGAAGTGGCCCTCGGGCGCTGTGCGAGTTCGGCGGGGTTTGGGGTGGATGTGCCGGTGCGAGAACCGTCCTTGGAGAACATGCGAGTGAGACGTTCCTTGACGGACGCCTTGTCTGAGGGCTTCAGATGGGCATCGGGGGCGAGGTTGCCGTTGGTGGCGATGCTACTCTGCGGGGTGACGCTGGGGGACTTCTTGACGCCATCCTGGGACTTGATCGACGAGGGCTTGGAGCTCGATGCGGAGGGCGGCTTGATTGAGGAGACGGGAGGAGTTGGCATTTTCGTAGTAAGGGCGGCGTCTCAGGCAGCGAGAGGACAAGACAGGGAGAGGAGTATTTCGAGATATGGGTGTGTGCGTGTGTGTGTGTGTGTGTGCGTGTTCGTGTGTGTTGGCGGGAAGAGAGATGCGCGCGCGCCAACAGGTGCAGCGACGAGCAACGAGCAACGAGCAGCAACAGCAGCAGCAGCAATGAGCAACTGTAGCAATGAGCACAGCAGCAAAGCAAAAAGCACGAGCAGCCAGGTCGATGGAAACACCAGTTCAGCGCACGACGCGGCACAACACGAGGCGATGTGTCGCGCAGGGGTGAACCAAGACAAGACGCCGGCGGGTGCGCAACGATGATGCGAGTTGCAGGTCGTTGCAGCGGTGGTGCAGCGCGGGACAGCAAGCGGACGATGATTGTAGGTTGTAAGGGGAGGAGAGGGTGGTGACAGTGGCCGGGATGGTGGCGGGGTGGTGGAGCAAAGTTGGAGGGCAGTGCAGCTGTGCAGTTGCGTGCAGTGAACAATTACTTCTTAGTCTAGGTAGTGTATAGACTAGGTAGGCATTGGTAGACGTCGGGGCCCTTGGACGATGGCGAAGAGAGGAAAAAAAAAAAAAAGAGGCGAGTTGGTCGGGGCGGATTCTTGGCTGACGAGCGCCCAGAGGCCAACTCTTTTTTTATTTTTATTTTTTGGCGACGGCGATGGCGATGTGGACGTCGTCGATGTTTCTGAGGACGAACCGCTTGGCGGGCGGGCGCGGGGAGGAGCAGGAGGAGGAGGAACCTGGAAATCCGAGGACGCTCAGTGGCGCAGAGCGCAACAAAACGCAGAGGAGAGAGACGCGCGCAGAGGGGACGCCTCGGGGCGTGATGGGCTCAGGCCCAGCTGCTGCGAGCGCTGCTCGTACCACGGGCAAAATGGGGCGATTTGCTTGCCACGTCGCGCCAGAAGACCACGGGGTTCGAGGGAGGAGAGAGGGAGGAGGGGAGGAGGAAGAGGAGGCGGAAAGGAGCAACAGAAGAGCGGGAATTTAAGTCTGGGAGGACGACGGGGACGGGGAAAAGTTGAGTGAGGGCTTTGAGGTAATGTACTTATTAGTGGTGAGTGAAATGGGAAGAAGTGCGAGGGCGCGAAGCGGGTAGTACCTAGCTAGGAGTAGTAGGGTCGAGGGTCCAGGTGGGGAACAAGACAGACAGATGGAACAGACAGACGACCGGCTCGGCCGCTGTGCTTTGTACGACACAGAGGTAGTGAGTAGGTAGGTACCTAGGTAAGTCGGTAGCAGGTGGTACTTACTGACCTCTCGTGCGAAGTACATATGTACGAATGCTGCCCTGCACAGTACTGGACAGTTGGGACGGATGGAAGCTTGTACAGGAGTGGTTAACACAGGTACCTGCAGTCGGGCAAGTCAAGTCTCGAGGCTGGAGGCTGGAGACAGGAGACTGCCCGCCCGGGGACTGGGTGGTGCCGGCGGTGGCCCTACCGAGCACTGTACTGTACGAACAGTATAGAACACCAGAACAAGCAAGGACCGTAGATACCTACATTAGGTCGGCTACTAGGGGTCAGAAGGACAGCTCAGACCGTCTAGCTGGGGTCGGTGGCTGACTGACTGACTGACTGACTTGTTCCCCCCCTCAACTCATGTCATGCATCTCATGAGCGAGGGAGAGGGAGAGTAGGGCAGAAACATGCATGGGGACGGGATGGATGGGAGGGATGGATGGGAGGGTAGGTAGCGAGCCCAGTTCTAGCCGTCGCCACGGCGGTGATGGACGAGAGTCCAGAAGCAGCCAGGTCAGGGCTCATCACCACCCACCCCGCCGGCAGAAGGACAGAACAGAAAAGCCCGTAAGAGGGACGGCAGGGGGGTGTGCAGTGTAAGAATCGGAAGAGGTGCCTGCTGTACGAAATACGAAGTTGGTACTGTATGATAGACGGCGGATGGTGTTGCTGGACGGGGATGGATGGGATGAATGCATGGAATCACCTACAGTGTAAGTTGTGTCGGACCATCGAGGTACGGATACCCGAAGCGGAATCCACGCCAAGTACAGCGCGAGGGTGGCCCCGGTCCACGAGGTCCCTTTTCGGCCGGGCCAAGACGGCAAGGTACCTTGGCTGCTCGCCCCGCCAAGCCAGGCTGCCGAGGTGGAGGGTACGGATCAGGTATGAGGTACCTGAGGTGTTCTGTACGAATAATAGTCTGTGCCTCCAGCCAGGTGTAATAAACCCCCCCGCCACGAGCCAGCACAAAAAGCCAAGCTTTTTTGAGGCGAAAGGGAACGTGCTACCCCCGACCCTTCACAACCTCAGCCCCCGGGTTTCTTTGAAGATTGAACAAGGTACGCACACTCCAATGGGCTGGCGCTCGAGCATGAGACGAAGGAGGAGACTCGGCAATAGAAAAGAACAACTGCGGGACCGAGAGGCCAGAGAAGACACATTGGAAAGAATGTCCAAAAAGTAACTAGTCTAACTGCGGGGACAACAGAAAACCCCCGGCAAATAAGTCGAGGCTGCAAGTCAACTGAGGGACGGGAATCAAAACCGGCAAACAAACAGCAAGCAACCTTGTTTTAGTACATACTTCCATGTACGGCGAGGCAATGCAAAGGCAAAACGCCAAAGGTAATGCAAGGCAGTGCTGGACAAGATCATTTCTTGGCTTGGCAACTTGGCTCGCAGCCGCGCGCGTGGCTCCATGCTGAGGGGAAGATGCGTGACGATGCGAGATCAGCGGCAGTGACAGCGACAAACGACTCATGGTCCCTTTCATCAAACATCCACCCAGTCAGGGCGAGACAACCGTACAGTTAAAAGATTTTAGTGCGGGTGGAATGAAGAGGTGATGCGCCGCGCGATGAGGCCCAGTGCGAAGGCGGGCCCGGTGCGCACGGCAGTGGATCTTTTCTTTCCGTCAGTTCGATGATGATGGACGAGGAGGAGAAGAAGCTTCCGGGCCTGACGGGAGAAAGAAAAAGAGAAGAAAAAAAGAGGGAGATCCAATGGGACCAATGGCTTTGGATGTCGTCGCCGGTTTCGTCACTTTCCATCCATGACGCGCGCGCCCGCTCGGAACCGGGACTAAGGGCCTTTCCAGGGGCCAGGCCGTGAACGGTACGACGAGGGCTACTGTACCTAAGTAGGGAAATCTGCGCGCGCGCTCATGCTCATGCTCATGCTCATGCTCATGCTATGCCAGTCAACCGGTTGTGTCCTTGACGGGCGGCGGTGCGGCGAGACCCCGAAGCACGACCTGCCGTACTCGGATACGTTCTCTGCCCGTGATATCCGTTGCAACACGTTGTTGCCGACATAGCCATGGATGGTGTTCCGGTCCTCGCCTCCGCCGCCATCTGCGAGTGCCGAAGCTTCTCGCAGATGCCACGCCGTCCGAGTCTCGTGTTTTTTTTTTCTTTCTTCTTTCTCCTCTCCCTCTTCCGACTTTGGGGGGGTGTTGGTGCTGCGAAGAAGCTTTGTTCCGGGGGCCCGTTTTGATGATAAATCCGAGGGAAAAGTCGACAACTACACCCCCCGGTCTGCCGCATCAGAAAAGTGCCAAGCATAATGGCGCATATGGGTCAGCGCTGATGATGCACGGCTTCGAGCGCCAGCAGCCCAGATGGACAAGATCCGGCTAGACAGGGATGCCCAAAATGTGGAGAGAGAGCAGGGAAAGAACTGAAAGTCCACAACCACGGCCGGCCAGCCCCACGCCAAAAGTGGACGAAGGAAAACACGGGCTAGGTGAAGAGACCGTTGGTCGCTGGTACTCTGCTAATACGGTACTAGCCGAATGGAACTTTCCACCCGAACAGCCGGTAAGAGTTAAACCGACTCATCGGAATAAATAATTAGATTAAAAAAAAAAACTAAGAGGAAGATGTCAATTCGGTGCGTTCGTACCAGGTTCGCCCTCCCGGCATATGAGCAATTTTCAATTTCAATCATACCGAGTTTAACATCCAGGATAAATTGTGTGAGGCAATGGGATGGATATCTTTTCCCACCACCAACCAACCCCTCTTGGCAGCGCAAGCCGCAAGCCCCGGCCGGGCGGCCGGGTGGTGGGGAGAAGCTCGAGCCTTGTGCACGCACACACAATCCATCCCTCGGTGCCATGTGGAGTGCCAAGTTGCCAAGGCGTCTTTCTCCCTTCCAAATTCGGAGCAGAAATTCGGAAACCGGAAGGGCCCCTCGTGGGAATATCACATCGCAGCCAAGCCCGATCTCGTCTGGTCTGCGCACAAAATCCGACATGAAGTTATAAAAAATAAAAAATAAAGAATCCTGCGGGAGTTTCGATTCTTCTTTTCCGTGCCCGCCGCCGCGGCGGCGGGGATGGATGAATGGATGGATGGGCCGAGGTTCTGCAGCGGACGGAACTGCACTGACTGCATCAGCCCAAACCCGCGGCGCTGGCGACGTCATCCGCTCGTGACCCGAGACAAATCGAGGGACCGACCAGGTGAGGGATTGAAAAAGAAGAGAAAAAAAAAAGCCACTGGGGCTGGATTGGAAGAAGCAGACACCTGAGACATCCAGGGATCCTTTGTCCAGCAGCGCCAGCCGAACCGCCAGCCTGGACTTTGGCCCGCAATGGCGCGCTAGGTTCGATGACTTGTTCGTGCTGCACAACCTCCAGCTGCACCTGCACCGCTTTTCGGCTTGCTCTTCGCACCGCAGTGTATTCGTAGCAGATACATGGCATGGCATGGCATGGTCTTGGGGACAAGGCAGCAATGGGTAGCTTAAGACGTAAAGAAAGGGAAATACCTGACATCTGAGCTAATATTCCACTGTTTAGTACCCACGAACGGTTCATCATCAGTCATTCCATCAGTCAGTCACATTCATCGTTCCTCCACCGACTCTTCTCCAATCCACAAACCCACAAACCCACTAACCGCTAGGTGCCTTACCCAGGTAATTAACGCCCGGGGAACCCCCAACGGTCACCCTCCCTATGGATCCAATGGATATGGATCTCTCCCGTCCATACCTCGTACCTTAGTCTAGCAGGTCCATACCTAGCTTCTCGACCTTAATTTACATCCGTTCATCGCAACCCTCTCATCCGACGACGTCTGGTTGGTGTTGGTCGGATGGCCCGGTCGAGAGGGAGGTTCGCTTGCTGCGGTTCACAGAAAGTAATAATATCAATTGCCTACCAAAAAGGTGCCTTCAAAAACAGACACCCGAAACGTGCGTTGCATATCATGCCTGGTTTTTTCTTCTTGTCCGTCCGTGCCTACAGCATGCGCACCCGCAGCCGTCAATCTGCTGGATGCATGTAAGTCAACATTTGAGGTTACAAGGGAGGGGACTTTCGTTTCTATGTACTTCCTCTCCTCCGCCCTACTGTCTACTATTCGGCAAGTTGATGATAATGGCCCTGAGCAAGAACTCGAGCTTATTTATTTTATTTATTTATTTTATTTACCTCTTGTTGTGTTTATTGACAACGTTTGCATCCGCCCGCCCAATCCGACTCGACCATAAATTCGCCGAGGTACCGGTCGTCCGCCATCCCGTCACGATTCCGACCGAATCGACCCCCCGCGAATCGGCCCTGTTCGCCAATTGGGATTACATATGAGGCATTTCCGCGCCCGCGCCCGAGTCTATGAAGCACGCACAGCAACTGTATGGAAGTGGCAGAGCTCTTTTCCATCCAGGTCTAGTCAGGTAGCAGATTAGCAGGTAAGTACCTACCTTACGTACCTAGCAGTCTGGGTCCTCGGTACTCGAACGTGCATTTCCGCGTTGTCTGCGAGGCGGCTGCATGCAACCAAAGGCCGCCAAGCTGCCAAGCTGCCAAGATGCCAAGATGCTAGCCACCCTGGTCCCAAGTTACATTCGTAGATTCCGAGCTCTCGAGCAACTTAGCAAGCGCATCTGGTGAGGCCTCCTGCCGCGCCGCGCCGTCCGGAGCCCGTTGTCCCTTCTCCCTCCGCAGCGACCCACCACCACCAACAGCCGTCTGCAGCCTCACAACTATTCTTCTCACCTCAGACTTTTTCTTCAATTTTTTTTTTTTTATTTTTTTACTACGATACGCACATGTGAGTTCACTAATTAATCAGCGCGGTCCGTATTTATTCGTCAGCCAAGAATCCCGCTGCCGAGAGCCCGCCAGCCGACATCCGTACCCGGCTTGGCCTCCCAGCTCCGTCGTAGTTGTTAGCTTGCGCGGCGGGAATGTCCTCACGAAGAGGCATCCCCCAGAGCATCTTTCCACAAGGTCAGCTACTATCTCAGTCACCGACACTGCGGTACCGAGCACGAACCAGGTGGGGGGGGGGGGCGCACTCTGCCCATGGTGTAGTATCTGTCTATTCACATCCGTTGCCTTATTAGGACAGGCACTCACTCCTCAACGCCCGCTTTGTCCTTGGTCGGTCACTACGGTATTAGTTATCCCAGCAAATGCTTGCGAGTTTCATCTTGGTCAAAATACTCTAAAAAAGACAGCCAGGGGTAGGGATAAACGACCCCCTTGTTGTCTTTATTCTTCACCGGCTTTTGTCCCCACGAGATCCCCACCTCGTTCAAATGCCCACAACTGCCAGTGATCGTGAACAGGGAGGGTTTCGTTGAAATCACACCAAGCTGCGTAGACTATCAGTATCCGTCGCTGGATCTGCATGCATGACAAGATAGGTAGGTATGGTACGCACAGCCCCCGGAGCCTCATGTCCTACCTTGGTATAATGTCCTCTCTGTGTACGGAGTATCCGTGATATCAAACAGTTGCAACGTACCCGTACAGTCCTATGCCTATCCACGCGCCTCTACGCCGGAGCACGTTGGCCTCGCCGACTAACCATGCAGTCAGTTCCTGACGTCACACCGTCTGTCTCCTTCTGCCTCAAAGTTTGCCCTGAACTTCACCCGAACGAGTCCTGTTCTTCTTGGCAATCCCCGATGCCGCCCGCCGCCCGCAGCCCCCCTCGTGCTTTATCGCGGACACCTGACTGGCTCACCGACTTTCATCCTGCACTGGCCTGGAGCTCCCTGGTAAGCCACACCTCGAGCTGACATGGTACAGTACAAGCGGAAGAAAAAAGAAAGAAAATTTCCATCTCGACTCGCGAAAGAAGCTCTCGGAGCTCCAGCTGTCGCAGGAAACCATACCCTTGTTCCCATGCCCGCGCATGTCTCACGGCAGCTTCCTAGCTACCTACCTTAGGTACGGAATCTTGGGCGGACGGTTGTACCTAGGGCAACGCCTCCCACGTGGCTCTAGTTATTTTCTGTTCTCCCGCTTATGTACGGATACGGATCCCGAACTTATCAACTTTTTCTCTCCGAGGACATGTGTCACTGAGCGACAACCGAGTTCGAAGCGGGCGCAATATCCCGTCTGTACGTAGTTCTGTGTCTCGCCAACCCATCTCAGTCTTAAAAAAAAAAACTTCAGCTCCAGCCAGGTTCATACTCCATCACCGGCAGTCAGCCCTCTCCCCAACAAACCTCAAATGTCCCCGAAAACATGGACAAGTTGACAACTCATGATGGAATGAGACACTTCTCCCACCGCCCTGACCCTGGCTCACCGTGCCTGCCAAGTTTCGGTTAGCTCCACACCGCGAGAGGTACCAGCGGTGAGCTCTCCTTTGCAGCCATCATCATTCGTTGAGGTGGAACAGTTGTGCGTGTCTATGTCGTGCTCGGGGCGCAAAGTGACAGGTTATAAGCTCCGGAGTGAGCGCCATCTCTATTTGTAGCTCCTGCTACCCCGGCAGGCAGCATGCAGGGCTGATCGTCCAGTCTAGGGTGCTGCCGTACCCGGTAATGGCTGCATATAGGTGTGTGGTTCATCGGGGAATATTTGTGGATGTTCCGACTACATACGAAGTACCCTTATCTGGTGGCCCCCTACTCTTTCTGCCCAGCCTCCTTTGGCCTCTACATGCTCGTGGTATCACTGAAGCAACCTGTCCGACTCGCCATCAATCTGAATCAGCCGTCCGTTTGTCTCTCCCGGAAACGCCGTTGTCCTCGTGTGGTATCCAAACCCGCCAGCCTATCATGTCCTTGCAATCGCGTCTATGTCTCTGGCCAGCTGTTCAATTGGCCGACCTCACTTGCTATCTGATACCCCCAACTTGGAGACAAGCTGTGTCAGTGTCCCCGGAGAAGGGGCCTCCTGTGGTTCCTTTGGTTCGGCGACCATTGCGGGCGTCCCTGAAGCTTCTGCAGCCGGCTGGTCCTCTCCCGGCAAGTGTCGCGCGTCATTGACAAACTTGGTCAGAAACACGGTAGGTTGCTGCGAAGTGTGCTGGGCCGAGGTGATCTCCTCCACCGCATTCTCGTACGCCCGGTCGTAGACGTTGAAGTCGACCGCGGTAGGAGAGTCGGAGACAATGTCCGGCGTGGCCTCATCCATGGCGAAGTCATCTCTGGCCCCGGTACCGATTCCAAGAAACTTAACCTCCTGCTCGTTGCCGTCGCGGCCGGGGCTGTCGCGGCCTGGACTCTTTGAATCATTGCTACCGCCGCCGAGAAGACTCCGGACCTTTCGTCTCTGAGAGAGCAGCGCTGTAATGACCTCTACCTTGGCAATCTCCTTGGAGGCGTCGGTAGAGCCTTGGGGAGTGACAGAGCTCGAGCTTGATGACCGGGTCGCTGCTTCGGAGCGTTTCCTAAGGAGGATGGATTTGAATCGATGGATGGATTTCATGACACAGAGCAAGTGGTTGAACTTTCTCGTCAAGGCGCGACTGACCTCCAACTCGTTTGGGGGCCCGACGATCTTTGCGCAATTCTCCTCAGTGGGAAGTAAAGGATCAGTTCCGTTGCAAGTCACCCAAGGGTGGTTCTATTTAGCCAGTTAGTATTCGGGTCCGAAGACATGCTATTTCATGAAGGGCGGTTGCAGTAGGGGGGTGAAGGGGCAGACGAACTCGAATCTGCTCCATTGTGATGCGCGTCTCGGGGTTCTTGTCCAGGAGCTTCTGGATCAAGTCGACCAGTTCGGGGTTCTCGTCTTCAGGAATCTGCGGGTCGTCCGACTTGATGGCGTCGTACATGTCCATCATGCCGTCGCGGTTGAAGGGGATCCGGCCATACTTGAGGCAGAAGAGCGAGACGCCCATGGACCAGATGTCGGCCGCGGTGCCAGAAACATCGCCATGTTTGCCACAGAGCTCTGGGGGTAGGAAAGCAGGGGAGCCGGCGGACTTGGTTATGCGCATGTTGTGAGGCTTCTCGAATATCTCCGAGACTCCGAAGTCGACGACTTTGAGAACGTCGTCGTCGGACAAGAGCAGGTTGTCCGGCTTGATGTCCCGGTGGATAACGCCCTGGGCGTGTACTATGATGTGGTCAGCCACCCAGGAGGATGCCAGCTTTCCACTTCAAGGTCACTTACAGTACTCAATGGCCAGGACGAGGTCTCGGAACCAGAAGCGGCATTTCTCCTCGTCAAAGGGCTCAGCCTGGTCATCCAGCCCGACCTTCATGACAACACCCCGCTTGCACATCTCCATGACCATATAGAGTGAATCCTCTTCTGGGTCGTCCAGAACCTCGATCAGTTGAACCAGATTCGGGTGATTCAACTTCTTCATGATGGCGATTTCCTCCCGGATGAGGAACAGCGCATCCTTACTCTCACTTCTGCGGATGCCGGCACCCAGTGCCAGTGGCGTCCCGGGGCCGATGCGCCTCGGCCCGCGGGGGCCCTGCCGGAGAATGTTCGACTGGGCGCGCTTTCGCAGGCGGGCTTTGGAAAACTCCTTGACAGCCTAGCAATAGCAACGCAGTGTCAGCCAGCCCAAGTCAAGCAAATTGTCGGGGGACGACTCACGTATTCATGGCCGAACTGGTCGGTGGCCAAGTGGACAGCGCCGTAGGAGCCTCTCCCGATTTCCTCCAAGATGGTGTACTGGTTTACGCGATGGTGGGTTCTCCCGTCGGAGTCTTCGTTGGAGAACTCGGTCTGAGCATCCAGCGTCTCCTATCGTAGCCATGAGATGAGCCTGTGCGATCGCATGCCTGCCAAGGGCTCTCCTGCGCACGAGACATGTGACGGGTCCGTACCTTGACTTCGCGACGGGCGCTTGGAGTCCGCTTATGATGCCGCATAGGGCTCGCGTATCGATGCATCCCGGTGGGCTCGGAGCTGTCATGATTAACGGGGCGCAGGTTAGCCAGGCTTCGCGACGAGGCTGCTGGGTGGGAGGCCCCGGCTTACAGGTGATGGACGAGCGGCGGAGGAGCATCGTCGTCATTGAAGTCGTCGCGGGGCGCGAGATTGTCGATTCTAACCTGCGGCGATGACAACGACGACGGAAACGTAAAGGACGGCTTGATCTCGGGATCGGGAGCGGACGCGTCTTCGGGAGGCGGGTCCATGGCGGCCATGAGGCCCGGCGCGAGGCGCAAGGCGGGGAAGGGAGGAGAAGAGGGGGGAGGTTGAAAGGCGAGATTTTGTGTTGATGAGATTTTGTGAGGAGGATAAAAAGCGACGAGAGGGAATGTCAGGGAGGAGCAGTCAGTCTGGACGGCTCTTTTGTTCAAAGGGATTGGGTCCCGTCGCGATTGCGTTTGGTGTTTGTGCCCGCCAGTTGGTGGTGCCCCGCTCAGCTCAATGGCTCCCGTCCCCCCGCGGTGGGATTTATTAGATGCAAACGTCACACACGATTGGGTTCAACTCAGAAATGCACGAGGATTGCGCGAGGATTGTGACGGTGCCGGCGATGCGGATGAGGACGAGGACGAGGATGAAGATGAAGAAGGAGAAATTCGTTTGGGGAATTGGGGGCGAGAAGGCAGAAGTTTAAGCTCAGGTCGAGTTAAGTCAAGCCAAGTAAGTGGTCAGCCTCATCTCCTCCTAGACTCCTAAAAGGGGACCACGGGGTCTACCTTATCACCTAAGACGCGGGGGAGCAGTGGAGGCTTACCTCTAAAACTTACTGCATATTCCCGGTAACCAGACCAGTAGGCTAGATCATTCCGCATAAAATAAGTAGTTGAATGATCGCACTTCTGGCTCTGTCGCTGAGATGCCAGATGAACGGTACTTTGGTAAGTAAATATTCAAAATACCTTAGGTTACTACCACGTAGTGGGGCCGAAGCTCGGGAACTGCTCCAGCAGGATCCACCAGCCAGCGTCGCATCATCCCAAGCTACAACATCTAACTCACAGCCAACATCGAACACCACTTAGTCTACGCCGACACTCGCACCGCCACGACACATCCCCCATCCTCCTCCTTCTTCTCCTCGACGGCTTCCTCCGACGGCCGCGTTCCTCTAAAGAACCCTCAAAAACGCTCATATCCTCCCCCGGATCAGGTACATCCGCAGCCCTGGTCTCTTGATCAACGACATCATGACCGTCTACTCCTTTCACATCTTCGACCGCCACAGTAGGACTTCCTCTCCTCCCCCTTCCCCTTTCTCCGGTCCCCTTCCACCTCTATTCCCTTTGCTAACTCTCCTCTCCAGCCGAGTGCGTCTACTCCAAATCCTGGCTCCCACCGCCGCAGAACCCGGACACCAGGCCCCTCAGCTCCGGCAGCGTGGCCACAACCACGACCATGGCGCCGGCTGCGCAGCCCTCGGTAACCTCTTCGGACGACGCGAAGCTCATCTTCGGCACCATCTTCTCCCTGCGCAACATGGCCCGCAAGCTCGGCGGCGAAGACGACGCCTTCATCAGCTATCGCACCGCCCAGTACAAGCTGCACTTCTACGAAACCCCCGCCAACCTGCGATTCGTCATCCTTACCGACACCGTCACCCCGAGCATGCGCAACGTCCTGCACCAGATATACATCAACCTATGGGTTGAGTACGGTACGTATACCGATAGTTCGACTTCGGCTCGGCGAAACGCTTCACCTATGAGTTGAGAAGCGGCAGAGAACCCCCATAAACCAGTTAGAAATAAGGACGTGGGTGCTAACGTTTATAACTTCATAGTGGTAAAAAATCCATTGGCACCGGTCGAGCACAAGGGCGGTAACGGCGTCAAGAACGAACTTTTCGAGCTGGGCCTAGATCAGTTTATCAGGGGCCTCATATGAGCTCTTCCATCAACTCACGAGTTGTCATAGGAAAAACCACACCCTTCTCAGGAACCGACGACCAAAGGACGAGGGAGTTAGCCCATGCAGGAGACCGACACGAGGAACCTTGAGCGCGCAACGATGGGGTCCATCCACTCCATCACTTCTCCGGTTTGCCACTCGTTGGTGTCGGAACCCCTGCTCCGCTACACTCGGCCTGTCCGGAGGTAATCATGTCTACGACATACTGGCATGTTTAATTGGGGGTCTAAAGAGACTACGTCAAGGGGGCCCGTCCGGTCGGCGTCGAGGAGGAGGAGGCTTCACAGGTTCTAACCGAGTTTAAAAGAAGTGAAGGAAGACAGGAGAGAGATATACCCAACGCCGAAAGTCCCCGGCACCCATCTTACACGGGACATCCCAATATTACCCCTATAAAAAATATCCTCTGCTCTAAACCAGAGTATGTGTAGGTATTTATCCAAATGTATCCATCCAGTTGCTGCTCCTTTGTACTACCCATCCATCCCAAACCGGCCATGTCGCCCTGCGTTGAATATACATACATTGCTTGTTGCCTCATTGTTGATCGACGGCACGAGTCCACGCGCTCTCAAATCCTCCCTGGTTATCCACCATGACAATGCTGGATTCACCCTGACTCTGCATCACCTTGCTGCTCTGTACCGTCGAGGCGCTAACGTCGACGGCGCTCTCCATCAAGTTGTCATCGCGGATTTCCGTCTCCCAATTACTTGAGTAGACGACGGCGGCAAAGGCCTCAAGGTCGCGCACCGCCTCCATCCGTTGCAGGTACTCGTTGGGCATACCATTTCCAATGACGTGTGCCTGGCGCGTCAGCACCGACATAATCTTGGGTAGTAGGATGACCTTGCAGCGCTGCTGGTCCTTGAGCTCCGGGGTAACGATGCCGTCCGTGGCGGGAAGCTGGAAGGCTTCCGTGGCCAGCTTGTTATCGACCAGGTAGGAGAAGCCCGAGTCGAGCATCAAGGTGAGAACGTGGGAGAATGAAGGTGATTCGATGAGGTCGGCCGTCTCGTCGAGGAGTCGCCTCAGAATGGCAGGGGACGAAGGGTGGGATCCTTCAGCTGGAGCATCTTCGAGAATGCCCGACTCGCGAATCACCTCGTCCTCCTGATCCTGAGGCGGGAGAAGGAACTTGAGCCAGTTGGTCTTCCGGCGCTCATCGATGGTCGCTCCCTCCACCAGCTTCCTCACTTCCATCGTCAGGTCCGAGAATCGCTCGAAGCTCAGCAAATCGCGGGGGCTTAAGCTGCCAAAGACAGTTCGCACGGCACTCTCTACTCTGCGGCTGAGATCGGCCCAGCCCCTATTCAACAGCCACCAGCTGAAGGTCAGGTACTTTCGGTTTGTGCCAAAATCGCTGCCGTACGACTGCTCCGTGTTGTCGTCGTCATTGTTCTCGAGATTGATGGTGGCCTGCTGGGCACCCGTCGCCAGGGCTACCACACTGGAGAGATAGCTCCTTCGGCCGAGCAGGTTGAGTTGCACCCGTGTCAGCAACGCCAGCAACGCGAGCGTATAAATCAAGGTGAAGGCCCTAGTCAAAGCTGCTCCATGTCAGAACATCGCACGGGTAGGTGGGAAGCCTGGGGAATAGCTACTCACCGCTGATGGTCACATCATCCCACAGCTGCCTCTTGGTCTTACGAGTTTTGGGGGCTCCTCTATCCTGCTGGCTATTTTCTCCTCCGGCATTGAAGGGCGACGGCGTGGTAATCTGGCTGGCGTGGATTCCACTCTCGCTCTGCAGACTGGCACTGACCATGCTCTTGCCATCATCCTCGGTCAAGGTTGTGTCGGCAATGCTCGGGGGGGTGGTCGACTCGGCGGCACCATTTTTTATGGCTTTGGCGGCCTTCATCTGCTGGATCTCGTAGGTGATCTGCTCGGTATTCATAGCCTCGAGGATGGCAGTAGTGGCAGACGGGAGGAGGGCCAGGACAGTGAAGGTGCAGTCCTCCTGATTCTGTTCGAAGCGGCGGCGGAGACTGCGTGGAGATGTGATTAGTCGATTGAACACTGGGGAATGGCGGACAAGGGCGGTAAGACGTACTTCTCCTTTGCGATGCGGTCGCTGCTCATGCGCTCGCGCGCGTCGTTGATCTTTGTGATGACATACTGAGTGGCGACGTAGCCAGCACCAATGACACCGACGCCGACAGCAATGGGCGTCCGGTTATGGCGCAGCCACCGCCGAGCGGACGAGAACATGGCGTAGACGGCGGACGGGCGAGATCGGAGGATGGCTAACGGCCCATGGGGGAGCTGTAAGCTGAAGTTGTGTGTATTGTAGAAGGCAAGGCCGTCGACGAGTCGAGATGGGGGCGGGAAGGGATGCAAGCACGTGCGAGAGCAGCGAGGACGCTGGGTTTTGGATGGGACGAATCAGCCGTTGATGGAGGCGGTGGAAGTTCGTGTGCGGATGCGTTATCGAGATGTGTTGTGGATGCGCGTGCGAGAGGTGACGTGGTGGAGTTTGGTGGTTGTCGTTAGACGGGAGTTCGTTTACCAGTGGCAGCCAGTAACCGTACCTCGGCCCCAGAAAATGCAAGCGATATGGATCGTGGATGGATATGATGTTATGGAGTTGTGAGTGTGGGGACCGGTCTGGAGATGCGTGTGGCTGGTGCTTGTGTGGGTCTCACCCCCTGACCTCATCATGTGCAATTGAGAGAAAGCGAGTAAGCCTATCTCTTATCTCTTATCGCTTTTCTCTGGCTGTGGCTGGTGTGTCACCCCCCACACCCAGTTAAACCTTCCACGCAAACCTTGCTCAACGCGGTCAACTGTGCCAATGAAAATACTAAGTACCTAGGTACGAAGTGGTGTGCATGCCTCGCACCTGCTGCTGCGAACTGCGCGCTGCGTTAAAG
Organism: Neonectria coccinea; assembly: GCA_019137265.1. Classification (NCBI taxonomy): domain Eukaryota; kingdom Fungi; phylum Ascomycota; class Sordariomycetes; order Hypocreales; family Nectriaceae; genus Neonectria; species Neonectria coccinea. The sequence continues at coordinate 11,715 of WPDF01000139.1, read as the reverse complement.
GTACTTTCACTAGTAGCGAGGTACTCACGCCACCTGGATCTCTCCTGCCCACCTGCCACCACTTGCCCCTCCGGAATGTCAGCCCAGCAAAAAGTGACGTTGCGAGTTTTCGAGGACAGAACCTCAACTTGAGTACTTCACTTTCTCAACTACAACTACATTTTCTCCTCCCAGCAAACAATGATCGTGGCCGCCCAGACTCGCCTTCACGACACATCCCACACCATGGACCAGCAAGATCCTCCCGAGTTCATACTCGACGTCTTTGCCGATCCCCGTTCGGTTCGCGACGTCGTTAAAGGTCAGCTCACCCCCTCTTGCCTGCCAGTTCAGCTACCCTGTACCATAACCCCCGCAATCCCGAGATCCCCGACTTTGACCTCATCTACTCCGGCATATGTCGCATACATCTCATGCCGCTTCTTCTCGCCCTGAAATCTCTCGCTGACCTGCTCACCTAACTAGGAATCCTTCACACTATCTTCTTCCACCGGTTCTTCCCATCCCTTATTCCACAGACACGCGAGGTCCTCGACTTGACCCTCCCCTACGTCGACGATGACGAACTCGAGACCATGATCGAGCAGCGCGCCGCCACTCTCGAACGTCAACTCGACGCCCAACGCTCCTCCTCCACCGCTGGCAACCCCAACCCCGCCAGCAACAGTGGCACTGCTGGTGGCGGCCGTGGCCAGCTCGTCGTCCAGTTCTTCGAGAAGCGCCGTCGCAAGGCTTGGCTCTCGCGCGGCGACGAGGAAGTTTGCTGGGAGTGCTGGACTATCAAGGTCACAGTCGCCGAGCCCAGGACTGAGAGCGGTGCGTACTGTCATGCGAACTGTTCCCCTATGCTTCTCGTCATTCTGATCTCGGTCGGGATGCGCCGCCTTCCGACTCCGGCGATACAAATCACTAACGACTAACCTTTGCGCCCTCCCGCAAAACTCCTCCAATACTGACTACTGGTGTCACAGAACGAGCTAAGGTCCGTCGTGCCATGGAACAAACCCTCCACACCACCGCCATGAAGATCGTAACGTTCGCCAATACTCATAAAGATCACATCCCACCGATCACCACTCAAGGCACGAACCCATTTCCCTACAAGATCAACCTCGACCAGAAAGAGACAAGCTGGGCTACCCGTATGCGGATCTACTAGAAGTAGGAGCAGTGGTGCCACTGCGGTAGAATGTTTGGAAGGAAGATGAAGCAACTGGGGAGATACTAAACGCGCAAGGACTAGTTGGGTATAGGCAAAGGGCTAATGAACGATGGGTCTGGCCGTTCTGTATACATAACACGGGGTATGGCGTAACAATGGCGTTCAGGGAAGCGGAGTCTCCGTCAGGGTTTTAATGGACAGTAGGAGATACCCAGTTGACAGGACTGACTTGGCGAATTCAGCGAATTACACAGGATGGAGCTCCGCCGGACGGGGTTGACTTGACCTCTGCGATACAGCAACTGGAGAAACATGGCACGTATCGAAATTTGGTTCATCTGACATCCGAGTCCGAATAAGATCATATAAAACGAGTTGGCACTAACACGAAATGGCCGTCATGGCGTTTCATACAATAAATGGCCAAGGCGGCGCAACAGTGTGTGGTGACAGCACTAAATAACAATGCTATTCAGTCCAAAAACACAAGAGATATCATGCTAGCCTAGTAATCAGACTTCCTTCCGTAACCCAAGCCGAGCCAATACACAAGAGCACGCGTATTCGGTCAATCGTATCCGTCACCCCGGCCAATCCAAACTCCGGGCAGCAAAACATACAAAAGCAAAAGCTAAGAAAAGCAAAGCGCAATCAAGCACAGATCCCAAATGAACATCAAATATCCCGAGTCTCGCGAGTGTGAGCGCCCGGACTCATCATTATCGTCAATAGCCAGCCGCGAAGCTATCGGAGAGCACGGCGATCCGTCGGCTCTCTTTGTTCTAGTCCAAAATGGACAAGCCCAACGCCACTCGCCGCAAGAGGGCAGCCAGACACGGCCATATTTCGACCAAATAGTTGTTTTGTTCTTCGTCAGGTCATTATTATTCATCATTATGCTTTGTTCGTAATGTCAGACGTGTCCGCGCTTAGAAAGCGGTAGAGTAGCTTCGACCCAAGCCAGGCTTGCTGCCCTTGGAGCCCTTGTTTTGTGAACCGGAACCAATCTTTTCGAAGCCCTGGAGAATGTCGAGACCTGAAAAGTCCGAGCCATCCGTGTTGTGATTAGAGATAAAGTCGACGGGATCAATCATCAAGGCGGGCCAGTCGCCATCTGCGGGGATCTCCAAAAGGTTGGCGAACTTTGAAGGGGATTGGTTTCGGGTCGGTGATTGCTGGAACATCTTCGACGGCGAGCCGAGGTCCTCAAAGACTTTGCTTGGCGTCTCGAGGAATTGAATTGGCGTGTCCGGGGCCTTGAGCAAAGGAGCAGAAGCAATGGGCTTCTTCATGGTGGAATTGGTGATTTCGCCGAGAGCTGAAGTAGAGAAGGACCTATCGAAGCGAGCACGCTTTGCCGAACGCTTGACGGGAGAGCCAGCGTCTGCCGAGCTTGTACTGGCGAAGACGTTCTCGTCCATGCTTGTGAGATCCTGAAATATGTCAAAGTCGGCGGTATTGAGAACGTCATCAAAGTTGTACGCCGTCTCATCGAGATGGAAGGCAGGGCTCCATGGCACAGCGTCGTCCGCTACACCAGTGACCCGGCGGAGAGGGGACTGAAGCATGTGGCGGACCTTGTCACGGTGGATGCGGAGGTTGGTGTTTGGCGAAACGGAGGGAGGTGGGCGGGCAGGAGGCTTCATCTTGACGACTGGGGTCAATGGAGGTAGCATCTGGTTCTCATGGGCTTGGCGGAGAGGAGACGAGGACACTGGCCCGAAGACAGAGTAAGATCGGGCCTTGGTCGGGCTGAAGGGAGAGGAGCCGCGAAGGCGTGCAATCTCCTCCTCAGCACGTCCCCGCTTGATTCGGGGTCGGTCGGCCTCGGAGGTGAGCAAAAAAGGCTTCTGATTTGGTCGCATCGCCGATGATTCAAGAGATGAAATGTAGCCACTGTCGTCCATGGATGCGAACTTGCGTTTGTGGGATCTGGTGATGGAGGAGGCAGGGTTGCGGGAAACGGGAGGTGGTGTGTTGCTTCGGGGCTGCATGTGGCGAGAAACCGGGGGGGAGGAATGCATAGTAGCGGGGAGGGGCGAGTAAAGGGACGAATCCAGCGAGAGTTCGTTGTCTCCAGCCTTGTCTGCAACATCATCGGGTCCAGCGTTATCGGAAATGGGAATGGTGGCATCAGAAGAAATATCGACGGGCATCGACATGGTCGCCTGTGAGGTCGGGAGGGGTGGAAGGGTGCCTTGGCTGATGGGCATTGGAGGCGGTAAGGTGGGTTCCTGGATGTGCTGAGCAGGGCGAGATGGTTCGAGACGGGTCGACATAACAGGCAGATTCTCGGCGGTGGGAGCGGACTTGCGAGTAGGTTTCTCCTTAAGGAACTGAGACTCGGTGCCGGGCTCAATGCCCCAGTAGTTGCCCTTGCCAGGATCGTCCTTGGGTCGCTCGATCTTGATGAAGTTCTTGTGGAGGCTTAGGTTGTGACGAATGCTATTTTGCCAGCCAGCATCGGTCGGGCTGTAGAAGGAGTAGTGGTCGCTAATCCATTTGTAAATCTGAGCGAGGGTGAGGCGATGCATGGGAGACCGAAGAATGGCCATGCCGATTAGCTGGGCATAGCTATGTGGTGGCTTGGCGCCGTCGTCGACGATGGACGGGAAAGAATCGGGGTGAGGGATTGAAGTGGCCTCGGTCTTGATCTTCTTGGACGGTCTCGAGTCCTTGATAGGGGCCGCATCCATGAGGCCTCGCTTGCCGTTGGGTTTATGGTGATAGTTCTCGATGGAGAGGTTGATGGTAGCAGGGGCAGGAAATATTTGGGGGTGGACATTCTCTTTCCCATACGCGAAGTTCATGTCTATTGATTGCCTTTGCGAGCCCGTCTTGAACTTGGAGAGGTAGGGCTTTTTGTGAAGCGAGTCGGTGTTGTGCCCCTTGCCGGAGGGAGGAGCCATGGCGACCATGTTCAATTTGCTGCCGTGGGAGGAGGCGAGAGCGGAATGAGGTGATGTCATTGGCCTCGACTTGAAAGGAGAGTATGCCTGGTGCGAGGCGGTGGGTGGGTTGAAGACGACGTTGGAGCTCGAGCTCGTCAGGGGGCGACGGTTAGGCTTGGTGACGGCGGGCATGGGGGCATGGCTGTTCATGGGGGCGGCGTTTTCGAAGAGATCGTCGTTGAAGATGCGTAGTGGCTCATTCGAGGCCGGAAAACGCGTGTTCCTGGCCATGTTGGCCTGGTCGGGAAGAACGGGGTCGATTCGATGGCGCAGCAATGGCGATAGTTGAGGCGTCACTGAGAGGGTCAGTCGAAGGCGCGGATGGAGAGGAGATAAAGTCGAGGACGAGGTCGAGTGGGCGGGATGGGTCGGGTAGGCATCGGCAGACGAGGATGGGATGGGGCGAGAGTGCATGAAGGCAAGGAAGAGAAGAGGAGAAAGGGCTCAAAGCTCACCTGGATGGAGCGAGTAATCCGTTAATGACCTGTGGGGCGTTCTGACAGGGCTATCGTGACTTGTCCAGAGGTGTTCAATAGGGCGGGCGGGTGCTGGGGCTATGGAAATGGATACGGAAGCTGAGCGTTGCGGGTGAGTCGAGGCGTGCAGAAGCAATCCGGGCGGTGACGGTAGGCGGAAACTGTCACGGGCCGGAAAAGCGTGGTGGACGGGGCGGACGGATAGGGGGAGGAAACGAGGGCGCGCGGCGAAGAGAGAAAAGAGAAAAATCCGTGATGTGTTGGTGTTGACGGTGAAATGGGGGGAGCAAGAGCGAGGGAGAGAAGGCGTCAAAGAGTAGTAGAGTAGAGTGAGAGATCGAGTTAACGCGAATGAGAGGGAGGGGAAGGAGGATGGATTAGGTAGTAGATGGGATGGGTGGATGGGTGGATGGAGGGATTGGATGGATGGAAGAAGGGTGGGTGTGAGTGTGGGTGGGTGAGTGAGTGAGTGAGTGAGTAGGTACCAGCAGGCAAGTATTCGGACGGAAGTGAGTTGAGTTGAGTGAAGTGGGCGAGCCAGTGAGTGCGTAGGTACCTACAGCACCGAGCGAGTGAGTTGAGTGGTCGACTGGGGCGCCTGCGGGTGGGTAGATGAACAAGGTTAAGGGAACGGCAGAGGAGACCTCAGAACTCAAGGTACTTGGCCCTCAGGTAACTCGGCACAGGGCTCAGGCCAGGTGGTTCAGGCTCTGGCTCAGGCTTCCGTCTCTCTCTCTTTCAGCGCTTCGAGTCTCCTCGGCTCCGTCCGGGCCCTGTCTCGACGGTTGACTGATGAATTGGTTGATTGAGGTGATTCAGCCAAGGCCCAAGGTCGGGGCCAGCGCAGAACACCAGCGTCGTCGACCTCTCACGGTCTCACGTCTGGGGCTTTCCAGTGTGAGGCCGAGTGGAGCAACCCCCCCGGTCTGCAGGGAGGATGGATGCTGCCAGGGATTGGGTGGGAGGCGTCCGGGCTGACACGAGAGGGACCGGGGGTGTGTGCGTTGTGTGTGAGGTGTGTGTGTGTGTGTGTGTGACGTGCGAGGATGATAAGTTGCGTGTGTGTGATAAAAGAGTGAGGATGTGAGTGGAGGTGGAATTTTCTCTCTATCTCTCCCTCCCTCTTTTTCTTGGGCTGGGTACGAGAGAAAAAAAAAAAGGGAAGAAAAAAAAAAAGCCACCCAGGGCGACGACGAGACGTACAAAGCACGCGTAGGAAAGAAACCACGAATAGAAAACCGTGGCAGGCGTCGATTGCGAAGCGTGAACGAAAGGTGGGCGTGTCGCTTCCAGACCTTAGCGTGGGGCGTGTCCGTTGGCGCTGGAGGATAGTAAGGCCAGGATTGGAGAGACGGTGGAGGAGACGGAGGAAAGAAAGAAAGACAAGAGAGGATTGGAGAGACAAAGAGAGAGCGGGGGTTTCGGAATGGGCGAATGGACCGAAAACTGACCAAAGGGAAACGTGCGTTGCTCTCTCTTGGTTTGGGGCCGGCTGTTGGTTCTGCTTGACTTGTGTCAAGTCAAGGGATGGATGGACACGATGCAGTGCAGTGATAGGCGGAGAGAGTTTCTGTTTGAGAGAGAGAGAGCGAGTAAGAGACGAAGCCGTGTAGTGTGTGCGTGCCGTCGCGGATGCCGCTGCACTCTGCACCTCTGCAAGCCTGCACTCTCATCATCTGCACCTCTACACTCTCTAACAAGTTACATGCAGTTTCCGTCCTGGTTTATCGGGCTAGGGGCGCAAGGGCAGTCCAGAAGCAGGGATCGCCACTCAAGGAGCCCTGCGTTTATGCACCCATCAGCCAGCCAGAGACTCAGCCGTGCAGGTCCGTCGACCTCTAGAGCCGTCGCCGACGCGCCCCGTGGGATTGCCTGTGGAGAGACGGCGCGAGCCAAGTACACGGTAGGTCGGGACGCGGTACGCTGTGGCGAGTGATGGCGGCCTGGTTCTAATTACGTCTTTTTTTCTTCTTCTTTCTTCCCTTCCGTCTTGTCCTCTCCCTTCTCTCTCTCCCTCCGACACTAGCTGGCGGATGATATGATGGGATGATGTTCAGCTGCTAACGACCGGCGACCCAAACACAGCCAGCCGGCCGGAGTGGGTGGGGGGAGAAGACAACCCCGTGGTGTGCGTGGGTTTCGGGTATGGATGGGAAGTGGATGAGTAGATATGCAGCAACGAGGGTTATCCAAAGTCCCAAAACTTGAATGCCGGGAACATGGTTAGGACTGTACAGTGGTGGAGCGACCGATCTCGATCTTCCCTCTGCCGGCCTGTCTCTCTCTCTTTGCACAAGCTAGGGCCTCGCAAGGCTTCCGCTCATCATTGACCACGCTGCCCAACAAGCCGCCGTGCGCAGGGCAGGGCAGGGCAGGGCAGGGCAGGACAGGACAGGACAGGGCAGGGTTGCAATCCAATCTGCTCCAGCACTGGGCAATGCCTACTGACGTTGGGAAAGAAAAAAAAGGAACAAAGTGGCGCCAGAGCTAGAAGCCCGATGACTGCTCACTCGTGGGCCTTGTACTACGTAATTAATGGCTTCGTACTTGTACTAGCAAGTAGCAGCGGGAACTGGCAAGCTGCGACGTCGATGCGAGAGACTAATGCCTTGCTGATACAAATATGCGATGCGACGCTGCTCACAGCTTCGGAAATCGGGATGCTCGTGCCTCGCTGTCGGCATGCAACGAGGTTTCCCCAACAAAAGGAGGAGATCGTGCTGAAATCCTGCTGTGCGACAGCCGGCATCTGCGTCTGCTAGTCGGAGGTGGTGAACTGGTGGTGGTGGTGGCAGGCCCACTGGCACTTGCGTGGACCATCGTCAGACAGTCGATAGTCTCTTTTCGCCAGATCGACCCGACTAACCATTTTGTCTCTAACGGATCATGGATCAGATCGGTGGGAGGGGGGCTTGTCCAGCGTCCGTATCGCACACACCGAAACCGGTTTGGAGAGAGAGGGAAACGCATCTGTCTGTCGTAGCCAGCCACATTCACGCAAACACCGTCTCGGATACGGACATCCTGGCTGTGCCTCTTTGCTGGATCTCTCGGCTGTTGTCGAACCCTGTGCCACTCGCTGGTGCCAGCTAGCGGACTTTGTGCTAAATGCCGTCCTTATCGATTCCGTCAGTTCCCTTCATGACGACCCAAGAGCGAGGCCAGGAACAAGACAGAAACTAATCAGACTGGCGGTCACCGTTAAACTCCTCTAGGGTCGCAGACCAGGTCTTTGCGCCAGAAGCCATTGGCCGCCGCCCAGTCATTTTTTCGTCGTCCCAAGGGAGAGAAAACGTGGGCAAAGGGAGCCAGAACAAAGCCGCCGCGAAGTCCGTGTGAGCGCGCGTGAATGTGGTTTGATTGCCTGAGCTGAAAGGCCACCGGTGGTCGCGGCCAGACCGGCCGTTCGGGGGTGAGGGGCGGAGGGAGGAAGGAAGGGAGACGCGTTTTTGGGGTCGCACCCGACGCGTCTTCCCTGTTGTTTTTGGACTGTGACGCGTCCGTGGCCAATCACGGGCCGTCGCAGCACCAGGGTCGGACGGAGCTGCACGGAGCTGCAACCGTCGGCTGGAGCCCGGCGTTATGAACGGAGGATCCACAGTTCAGGCAAGGTCACGGGCCATGAAAGCAGGTTTATCGTCGTCATTCTGACATTTATCCACGGTTCTGCTATTATGTACTAATTAGACTATTCACTACTGAATATTTGATAATGACCGGGGTGGCAGGGCAGGGAGGGAGCTCATGGCGCGCCGCGGCAGGAACGGAGCCTGCTCTCCTTGAGCGCTCTCCAGGCACCCATGACCGTGTGGTTCGTAGGGAGACAAGGAGACAAGGAGACAAGAAGGGCAAAAAGAAGGGGAGGCATGATGCCGAATGATGATTGATTCCCCCGCTCACCGCCCATCCCCCAAAAAGCCAAATCGCTGTAGCATCTTCCCCTGCGTCCGCGCAAGGTTTCCACATGGTCCCCGTCCCCAAACCGAAATTGCGCTCTGATCAAGCACGTAAATATAGAAATAGTGAGCCGCCTCAGCTATAACGCCGCCCAGGGTTTAATGAGTGGCAGCTGGGAGCTACTATAATAAGGCCCGGCCGGGGTGGAGCTGGCTTCTGGGCTCTTGTGTGGAGAGATGCCTGTTTAAGCAGGTGGGGAAGCGGGGCGGGCCAGGACGGCTCGGGTCTGGCCAATTAAGGCAGTTGGATCCCCCGGAAGCAACGAAGAGTGGAAGTTGGTTGATCAACTCACTTCATCAACTCTACCAACAAAAAAAAATAAAAAATTTGTGAAAGCCACTGCCGAAAATTAAAGTAGGTACGGGGAGGTAGGTACTTATCACATCGGCATGATTCACAGCTATTTTCACGAGTACTGGCAGCCTCGGTCAGGTCTGGGCCACGAACATTTTCGGGTATCGAGCACGAAACGTCTCACAGTCCGGCCGGCTTGCTTGATGAGTCTGAGTCTGTCTTGTCCGTCCGTCTGTCTTTCTTTCCTTCTTTCTGTCTTTCTTTTGCTCGGTTCCTGGTCCGCAATTCCTAGTTCCTAGCCTCGCTGCCTAGCCTCGAAGCAGTCCTTGCTTGACAATGCCTCGTCATTCATGGCCCATGACACAGCCATGATGGGGCATCAACCGATGACGGGCTGGCAGACTAACACGGGACGGGTTCCTCGCAAAAGCCAAAACCCTCTTCCTCAACTCAACGAAAAGGAACAGAATCCCTCGTCGATAGTATGCGCTCGCGTCATGATGATTTTTGCCGTTCGTTTATGAAGTATGAAGTGTACTGGATAACTCCATTTACGCTGCCATGAGCCGTGTTTCGCTCGCCCGTCAAAACCTTGTTCATTCGTCCGTCCGCCGCCGTCCTACGCCCCGTGTCAAGTCAAGTCAAGTCAAGTCAAGCCGCAGCCGTTCCTCCGTCAGCTGTAGTGGCAGCAGGCCAGTGATGCTTTGGCGTGACATCTTGACCACACCCTCCTCCACCGTCTTCATTCCCTCTCCGCAGACATTGCAATCGTGTTGCTCGGCCGGACATCAGTCGAGGAATGGGGGGGGTCGTCGGAAATGCGACCGGCCGGCCACGTCGTCTGGTCACGACGGCCGCGGCCCTCGTATTGTGTAGTCGTGGCCACCGTCACGGACAGTCTCTCATTGCCACTCTCACCGCGTTTCTCATCCTCATTCTCTTCGTGGTCGGCTGTTCAAGAAAAAGCTGTTCACGCCTTTCTTTGCTTTGCGCATCTATCCGGGTGAAACAACCCCGTGACATCATGGCCCACGCCCTTGGGCCACCGGCGAAAGGCCGCCTTAGCCCGGCTGTTGATCAATGTCATCAGTGCCGGGCAATGGAACGAGTCACGGCCTGATCTGTCACTGCTCAGGTCCAATCCCAACCCGCGTCGTCTCTCCCGTGTCCCGCGTTGGCTCCATCGTCAATCAAACTCGTGTCCACTCTCGACCACGCTCCGCGAAGCTATTCGCCCTCTATGTGTCTATGTGGACCCACGTCCACGTCCCAAGGAGGAAGCCGAACGAAGGGTAATGTAGCCGAAGCCAAGGAAGGGAAGGGAAGAAATCGTGCCCAAATATTTAGTGAGGCTCTAGACTCTACCGTGAAGCCTGGAGCCCAGAGCCTAGAGCATGGATCGCCGCATGAGACGCCAATCTTCCGGAACCGGGTTTGGGAGATTCACGGACGTGACAACACATCTAGCTCCAGCCTCGCCTCCTCCCTCGTGAGTCGTCATTCCCCCTGCACTTCGTAGTCCAGTATATCATTCATGCTGCGTACCTACTTGCATGTGTGCGTGCTGTGCATCGCTGCTGCACCACTTGCTGCACGTCTGATCTGAGCATCTCCCCATCGAGTCTTGTCTCCCCATCCCCATCCCCATCCCCATCCCCATCCCCATCCTCCAACCTCGTCTATTTCCATCCCGCCCACTTTCCTTCCCAGCCCAGCCCAGCCCAGCCCACGCACGTACAATTGATTAATTCTCCATGCACTTATGCCAGACGCCCCCCCCTGTTATATCCGAGCACTTAGACTTACACGTAATAAAGCCCGTCCCCTTCAAAGTCGAATAGGCATCGTAGTCTGTACGGAGTATCCGTAGACTAGAAAGCCATTACATCACAGGTGGCCTTTTTTCGGCCTCCTCAGATATGCTACCATTTCTTAACTTACTCCCCCGTTTCTACCACCTCCGCTTCCGTTTCCGCCTCCGCTTTCGTTCCCGTGCCCATTCCTATTCTCTACTCCCATTCCCACTGGTATGGCCCGCGTCGGCAGCCGACAGACGCGGGTGACATCGGTTACAGATAGCCAAGTTACGCAGCGATCCGTGCCCTCGACCATCACGTACGAAGCAGCCGACTCTTGTTTCATGTAGATTGTGCGCCCACACCATTATGACATGCTCTGTAATCGTACTTCGCAGCACAGCATTGAACCAACCATTTGGTCCATTTCCGGGTACGGAGAACTTCGTAATCCTGCAGTTGTAGACCCAGCCTCGAAAGTTGAAGAAGGAGACTCTGTATCCCGCTCCCTAAGACAGTGAATCCAGAATGGTTACTTCACAGTTGGAACCTGGCTGAGACACAGGAACTACACGTGTAACTGAAAAAGCCGAAAAACTCCTGACGTTGCATACGTACTACTACGTACAGAGTACAGTCGAGGACCAGATAAATGGTTTACAATTAGATATCAAACTGCTGGCAACGCAATTGGCCACGTTCCAGACTCACCCGAATTCTCCCTTCTCAGCCTCGCATCCCGCGTCAACTTCGCTCTTAGTGAGGGTCCAGTAGACTTAGATCGCCGACACAAAATCCCGTTAATCCAAAACGCGACCCGTCACAGCTGCACCGCTCTTGTCCTTCGTACTTGTCTTCTTGAGCGATTTGCCTAGCTGGATCTCGTTCAAGAAACCGGAGGGGCGTCCACCGGCGGCCGCGGCTCCGGGCGCATTACCGGGCGGAGGAGGGGGAGGAGCAGGAGGAGGGCCACCTGCGCCGGGAGGAGGAGGGGGCGGTGGCGGAGGACCCCCGGGAGCACCGGATCCTGGCATTGGGGGAGGCGGCGGCGGCGCTGCTGGCGCCGCACTGCCCGGCAT
>WPDF01000138.1:0-103892 GCA_019137265.1 Neonectria coccinea | reverse complement strand
GGCGCGGGCGATGGGGTTGGCGGCGCAGGAGGTTGATGGGGGGATGTTGGATGGGCCGCGGGAGGCGGTTGAGAGGGCGAATGCCGCGTTGGGGTTTTAGGAGGGTTTCTGTGGTGTATGCTAAGAAGGGTTGTGTCAAAATGGTGTTGTTTAGTCTGGTTTTAGTCGACTTCACGTTAGTTGTCCTGTAGTCTTGGAATCAAGACCGAGTTAGTTTCTCGGCCCAACTGAACCCCGACCTGACACATACCATCACGGTCCGCATTTCCAGGTTGGTAATCAACTCCACGCCATATCCAACGCCAGGTACTCAACTCCACGCCATGCCCAATGACCAGGTAACCATCCCATCCGATCTGGCAATGCTTATGCGGTGCAACGGGGAGACACAAAAGGTGTTGCGGCGGCCTTTTTTGCATTTGTCAGCTCTTACACCTGCGCCCCCTGGTTGTGGATTGTTTGTCGTGTCTCAGCTTTGTAACCGCATGAAGGAGGAGACTCGAGTGTTGCTCAGACTCAAGGAGCGAGACATGCTGAACAAGGAAAGGGGCATTTCGACTTCGAAATCAGATAAGCCAGCAAAGCCAATTTATCGAGTCTTCGTAGGAAGAAACCATTCGTAGATAGCCCTCAACTCGCCAAAACCCACCCTCTCGGATCTCGCGCCCCGACGTCCCGACTCCCGCACCTCAACTCCCTCAACGCACATCGGGCTCCACCTCGTCTCACGGGGGGACCGTGCAATCGGCCGTATTTGCGTCGTTCTGTCCGCCTTGAAACAAGGCACCGCTCGCCGGCTATTACTAATCCCGGCAGCATCGCACCCGAGGGAAGCATCTGGCAGGGTGGAGAAGGCTCGACGACGGGTTTGCATTAGTAAACACGAGGGCTCTCTCGTTCGGCGGTGAGGGAGAGAGGGCGGGCGAGAATAGGAAAGCGGGGGGTGGAGGCTTGATACAGGAGGAGGAGAGTCCCACGGAGTGACGAGCGGAGAGAGAGAGACGTATATATATGAGGCATCTCGGCCCTTCCGGAGACTAATACTGGATCCAGACCATCACGCAATCTACACTCCATCTTAAGCCATCCACACTTCCCATCCAACTTCCCACCCACCCGCAAACATGAGCTACACCCTCTACGACGCCTCCGTCGTCCTGGCCCGCGACGCCCTCAACTCGCTCTCCCACATCCTCACCAAGGCGGCCGCGCACCCCAACAGCGAGGCCCTCATCTCGGCGCGGCTGCACGAGGACATGCTGCCCCTCAGCTTCCAGGTCTTCGTCGTGACGGACACGGCGCAGAAGCTGGCGGCGCGCGGCACCGGCGCCGACCCGCTGGACCTGGACCGCAACCTCGACTCCTTCGACGCCATGCAGGCGCGCGTCAAGCTGGTGCTCGACGTGCTGGCCAAGGTCGACCGGGAGGCGCTCAACGCCCGCGCCGAGGCCGAGTGCTCCGTCGGCATGGGGCCCGGCAAGGAGGCCAAGATGCTGGTGAAGCAGTACGTCAACGGGTATGCGCTGCCCAACCTGTTCTTCCACACGGCCACGGCCTATGGTATTCTGCGCAAGGAGGGTGTGCCGCTGGGCAAGCAGGATTACCTGGGCAGCTTCATCGACCAGTACATATCTTAAGAGGAGTTGGAGGAGACTAAAAGGGGGATGACTATCAACTGGGAGGAAACAAAAGTCACAACGGCATGAAAAGGATTGAGGTGCAAAGTTTGCTTCTACTCTCCATAGCTTGGATGGCAAAATAAAACCAAGTTCAAGATCAAATAAGTTGCAATCAGTTATCATCAGTGAAGTTAAAGTTGTGTGCTAGTCTACGTGTAATTGCCAGTGTACAGGGTAGTTCATCGGGATAACTGATAATAGTGCATGTGCCGCCCATTGCCGTCGCCACCCCGCCATAATTCCATGCTTACATAGTCTACAAAGTACACGACCCTCCACTCAACACCAACATCTTTCCTCCCGACATCGCCAACGGAGGCTCGCCATGTCTGCCCACTGGTGGGCGCTTCGTCTAATCCAGTCCTTCGAGGTCCGCCGTCTCCCCATACCACCTCGCTAACCACGCGCTGACAATCCCCAGGACAAGATCGTCGCCTCGGTACACACCAACACCAAACCCAGCTTCACCCGCCGCCTCTCGCTGACACCGTCCATCCATCCAGATCCTCCGAATGCCCGGCTTCCACCGCGCCGTCGGCCAAATCCACAAAAAGGTCCACGAGGCCCAGCACGGCCGCAACCCGAACCAGCCGCTGGCTCCCGGCGAAGCGACCGGTTCGCATTACCCCCTTCAAGGGCGAGTTGTGACAAAGCTGATCCTGTTGGCGATAGCGGACCCCGGCGCCGATGATCGCAGACAGCGCTTCGCGAGGCATTTCTTTGACGAGCTGAAGAACCAGGTTCGCGGGAAACCGACCGACTTGCCGCATGAGCCGCCCAGGAAGTGAGACTGCTTCCGGGGACGTCCGTTGTATCGATACATTATGCGCTATACCCAACTCCCGATGTTACGAAACGAGCGAAACGAATGAAGGGAATACCCGAGACGAACAATTAAGGAAAAATATTATTTGTAAGAGTACGGAAAGAAAACCCCGAGGAACGCCGCGTCAGGAACATATATTCATTCTATTGGGACTGGTCGGTATTGTTTCTCAGGTTGCTGGAAAGACCAAGTCTGGGATCCTCAGATGGGAAGCCGAAACAGGTGTTCTCGCATTGGGACGAGAGGTGTTGGACCGCTTTTGAGGCTGCCAACATCCCCTGTTGATCTACGGTAGTACGGCTCGCCGTTGTATTTGTAACCTTGGATAGCTTGTAACCCGGCTTGGTCCAGATGGATCGATCGACACTATCAAATAGGTGCAACATCTCTAGCTGTCCCATACATCTCCCGCGACTCTCAGCCACTGCCCGAACTGCAACCATCGCTCCGAACACTCTCATCCGACCAGGCACCTATGTCAACACCGGCAACTTCGTATTTGCGAAACACCTTCAACGCTCCCGTCAATATTCTTATTTCTGTAGATAGTTGCCTGCGGCGACTTGCTAGTGACGGAGTGTCGCTGGCTACCTTGGCGATGATACTCTCGTCAGTGTTTCCGATCGTCGTGTCCGAGAATAGATTGCGAAGTCCCGGAATCAGGCAGTTTTCCACAGCCATGACCACAAAGGTATTCACCAGGTTGATGGTGCCCATCTGTGACACCTGTTAGTACATTTCCACTGCGAAAGCCTCCACGTGAACATGGATACTTCATTTAAACATACCTCTAAACACAGCTCAGCCAGGTCGACGGTCCTCGCCGCAGAAAACCTTTCCATTTCCAGAGGAAAATTGGTATAGGTTCTGTCATCCGTTGCATCTTGCTGCTCCGAGTTGTCTCCTGCCCAGAGACCCAAGCGCTTGGCGAGTTTATTTGACTGGGTCGTCAGCGCCGGTCGGTTGATCAGGCCGTCGTAGCAAGACGGGTTGATGCTTCGGTGTGCCCCCAGAATCTCCTGCCGCTTCGAGAAGAACCTGTTCTGCAACTGCTTCATCGCCGGCTTGATGATCTCTTTTTCAACTCCTCGTCGTACCCTCGCATCGACCGGCTCGACTAAAGCCAGCGTCACGAACTGTTTGACCGCTTGCCAGAGCGCCTCCGAATGATTGCCCACAATAGCCTCCCAGGGCGACGTTTGGATTTTGTAGACCTCCTTTGTCAGCGCTGTGTTGGTGTCTCCGTAGCCTTCGGTGCCTCTCCATTGTGCGATAAGCTTCAAGGTAAAGCCTTCCATCTCCTCTCGGGTCACCGACCTTGGTTTTTTGTGAGAGTAGAACGACAGTACGTCCTCCGTAGGAAGAACAGACGACGATACTTCAACGTCCGAGTCCGAGACTTCGCTGTCAAGAGCAGAAAACACGCGTGCCGGGCTCGAGGATTCGTCCACGTAATAGAAGGAGACATGGGTGCTAGTTCATCTTGGGAACCCTGCGAGTAGGTATCACGAAGCTGGAAAACCTCGCCCCGTTGGCCAGGCTCATTCTCGCCTACCTCTTCAGATCTAGACGCGGAGTCGTCGCTACCCGATTCTTGCTCGATGTTGAACTTTCGCCCTGCTTCTAGCATAACCCGACCAAATAGTCGGTTCATTTCCCGGATATTAGCACGGAGTCTTGCTTGTTGCGACACGGGCGAGCTGTCGCCCAGGGAGCCAAACAGCGCATTGTCGTACTTGCCATCCAAAGCTCGTTCTGTCATCTGTTGGAAGTTCTTGGCCATGAATGAAAGGTAGTTCCTCTGCTCGCGGTACGTCGTTAGAGGCACACCAAATTGTTTGCCTTCCATGATTCGGCGCCTTCTCGCCGCTGTGGTTTCCGCGATCAGCGCGGGTAGATGGACTCTGATATGCCCCAGTAGAAGCTCGCCCAGCTTTTTCCGAAGATTCTGGATCCCTTTGTCTCGATCCATTATCTTGTCCCATGGAGGCTCAATGAAAAATTGCGCTTCGACCCGGTCTCTGTCGGCATCCGTCCTTCCGTCTCTTCTTTCCACAGCAGTCCTGTTCCTCAAACAGTGCCAGCCAAGATTGAAGACAATGTCCTTGTTCAGTGCACACTTCAGACCTATCTCCTGTGATGGTCCACGTTCGGCAGCATACAGTCGGGTAAGTATGCCGAGAGTTCTCTTGCCATCTTTATCGTGCTCCTTGGCCATTCTGGGACCAGGTTGGTTCACTGGGTCGTGGGAACCATCCACAACAACGAGGATGATGCTGCGCTCGTCTTTTAGGCATCTTTGGACTATCCGGTTCACCGTTCTTATATCTTCCGTGGATTGGTCCCTGCTTGGGGATAGAAACAGTCCTGGCAGATCGACGAGCGTCAAATTGAGTAGGTCTGGCTCTGAAATCTCTATTCGTAAGACGTCGTCGCTGAGCCGGAGCTCTGTCGAGTTGTCTCCGTCTTCTGTTGGAATCCCCAAACCCATTTCCCTCTTCGCCTCCCTCGTCAACTGCGGCAAATCGTTCGGGTCGAAACTCGTGCGTGAAATCGTCGGTTCGGGCCGTGGCCCAGATCTCAGCTTGCCAGGTTTAATGGCTACCGTGACGTGACTTCGTGGAGCTCGGCGAAGAACAAGCTCAGTGGGGAAGCGCGTGCAAACGCCGTCGTTGATTTCAAAGCGTACTCGAGATATGGCTTCCAAAACTGAGCTCTTCCCGCAGCTTTGGCTGCCGACGACGATGAGCTGAGGAAGAGGTATCTCCCTGGGTGTTTCGAGAGTTCGTAGGTTGTCGGTTGCCTTATTTCGCTAGGTACCACTGCTCTCTCGGTCTACCTTGCTGGATTATCAGGGTCTCATCTATTGCTTGTCAGTCCATGAGCCAGAGATCAAGGGTACGGACGGACAGCACATTTCTGGTCTGCAGAGCAGATGTTCTGGCGTTGGCATCTTAACCGTCGTCCTTGAGTAGTTGCATTTGCTAAGTGCAAGTTGAGGGATTCCATTAACTGCGCGATTCGACCTGATTGACCGAATGGCCTCTGGGTTGGTAGTCTCACGCCACAAACTGCCCCCAGTCGCCCCAATTGATAGGAAGTCCGATATCGAGGTTCGCCTCCAACGCATCCTCTACGGCGTTCAGGTTGAAGCTGGGATCGATGTGCTCAAAGACATCTTGACCGGAAATGGCATCGATTAGGGAAAAGTCAACGGGGTTCTCGATGCCTGTCGCCATATTCAGTGTTGTGGGGTCTGGCATAGAGACCTCGGTTTGTCGCGATGTTGTCGCCTGGGATGACGACGGAGCAGAACCTGGTGTTTCGGGGAGAGGCGGCGTGACTTCTTTGGTGAGCGTTGTGGCAGCTCTTTCCATCTCTTTCAGTACGCGCTCGCCCAGCCCGGCCACGACGCTGGCGCTCCAAAAGTAGTCTCCGAAGTTCCTCAGCATTTCGCAGTTGCGCCTGAAAGAATGCATGGCTCTCGCGCGGAACATTGGTAAGCGGCTGTGTCGCATCTTGCGATACTCGACACTCAGAGCAAGGGACACGGCATACGGAACGAACGGCACGGGGCTGAGATTGTCACGCGGAACGGCGGTGGCAATGCGTTCAGCTGCGAGTGAACGTCGCGCGTTGGCCGATGGAGGAGGAAGAGTTGAGGCGGCCGTTCGGGTTCCAGGACGGGGAAGACGACATGATAGTATGATGACGGCATGGTAGAAAGTCTCAATGGTTGCTGCGACGAATGTTAGAAGGGTTGAGAGGATTCGAGAAAATGACTGACCGATTAGTGGCGTGGGAACCTTCAAAGCATCGGCGTTGACGATCATGGCTTCGAGCACGGGAAGGTCGATATAGGCAATCTTCTCAAAACCAGATGCTTCCGCGCTTGGTCCTGGGCGGTAGAGCTCAATGACCTGGTCAAGCCACTGACAGACAGAAAGAAGAAGACGGAAACAAGGGGGGCGTTTCTTAATGCACCCGTCCAAGTTGGCACCAATATCCCGCTCATGCATCAGACACGGTCGTCCGTAAAAGGCGGCGTTGATCCGATCAAGGGCCCAAACCGCGCAAAACAGCGTCTCAAAATCCTCGCCATTGTCCGACTCGTAGCGCAAGAGATGCAGGCCGAGGGTCTGGATGTGATGGATGGCCCGGCCGCCAAGCTGAGCAGGGAGATCGGCCTCTTCGGTGCTGTTGGGCTGAGTGTAGAGCGATAGCATCACGAGAGCCCTGACGTGGAGGACTCTGTCGGGGATAATGCTCGTCTCCAAGATAGCCCGGACTGCAGAGGAGAGCAGCTGCATAAATTCCTGACAGGGCAACACATCCGGGCCGCGGTTCTTAAGACGTAGGTACTGGGACATGGTGGGATCGGGAGCGGCGGCAAGGCAAACCAGCTGCCGCAGGACAATGTCACTCGGGCTGTCCGGAGACCCGTCCAAAGCGGCTTCCGGGATGATGGGGAAGATGGGATGAATCTTTTGCAAAAACACGCGCTTCAGCTCCCGATAGTCCTTCTTCGGGGGCAGACACGACAAGCAATGCTCTTTCACAAAGGGAAGCAAGAATTGGTCCATGATGGGCGGTGGCCGCGACGTGACGAACTGGGACCCTTGGCCGGCGACGCCCGACGCCGAGGAGAGCCAGATGCCGACATCGCCTTTCTGCGAAGTCTCGCGGATCGAGGCGGACCCCGTGGCTTCGACGAACATGCCCTCGGGGTTCAGGTCGCCTACAAAGCGCGAAGACTGCGGGTTGGGCGTGGTGATGGTGGATGGCTCTCTGGCTACTGAGGGGTCATCGTAGCGAAAGCCGGATGGGTTTGTTGGAGCTGTGTCCTTGGCTTCAAGGGCCGGAGGACGTGGCTGGGTAGATGAGTCTAAGCCAATAGATATGGGACTTTTATAAGGTGAGTGTTGGGTACACTAGATGAGAGTGGCATATCACTCACGAGGCTTGGCTAGGTGATTCCTTGCCGGCCGGCTCCTCCGCAACGGAGCCCGGAGCGGTGGGCAGCTCATCAACGGAGTCTTCCGCATGGATACATCGTCTCTAAGATGAATTAACAAGCGAACCACGCCGTAGAATTCTTCATTCCCATGGCAAAAGCATACCTTCTTGCGACGACACGCAGCGCAGGCGTGCTGGACCTGCTTGCGCTTGACGGGCAGGCCGCCGCGGTTCGGATCCGAGGCGACGAACTTGACCTGTTTGCCGGGGGCCGGCATTGTGGATCCCTCCATGCAGTCGCCCTTGTAGGAGTCTCCCCGGAAGGTGCGGTGTCTGAGACGGTTGTTTATCGAGATTCCGCGGTCAGGGAGGTTTTGTTTGGTTATTACTGTAGGTGTGGGCTCAGAGAATGGGATTTGTGGCTATTAGTCATCCGTCTTGGGCGTAGTCACGGGGAAAACCAGCGTGTGTACTGAGTGTCATTCTGCAGTCCCGGTCTGACTCTTGCAATCTGGGCAAAAATGCGGAATATAGCGTGATAGCTAACGTTCGGGAGATCCCAGCAAATATTGGATGGATCGCTACAGAGCTTGATTTGGTTGGGGAATTGGAGAATTGGGGAGTTCATGTGGGTTGACGATGGCGCTCGGAGCTTGGACCTTGCGTGGCTGACCTCCCGAGGGGGAAAACTCAATCCGCACAACTGCATACGTAGTGTAGAATGCTTCTTTTTTTATTTTAAGATTGAAGAGCAGTCAGAGGGATTGTAGGTGGAGCGAACTCGGGATGGAACCCATTTGGCTGACTGGGGACGGGGGAGACCCCATCCTGCATAACATCAACGGGGGACGGAATAAGAGAGCTTGAATTGAAGTATTTCCAGCTTTTGGTCTGGCATCCTCCAATGTTGTCCTCCCGCGACTGGTATTGGGCAGATGCCACGACACCAGGCATGTAAACAAAGAAATCACGTCGTCGTCCAGTTAGTTGCCCCTTTGCACGCCAGGGTTGCGGTGGAGATGAACGCGGCACCTGGCTCTCGTCTAGTCCACGCCGTGAATCAAACGAGATCCCGCTGGTGTGTCGCCCACCGCAACCCAGCTCAATGATTCACGCCCACGACTTTCCCCCCCTAGCGAAGATCTCCCAGCGCGACATAGGCCTGTACCACCAGCGCGCGGCCGTTTGGCGAGACCCTGGAAGACGCCAGATCCGTTGGCTGCCGTCAATCGCGGGGTGGTTGGCGCCGGCTGCCCGCCCCGCGGACGCTAGCCGCAATAGGCAACGAGTAAACAAATGCAACCCGCCCGTTGGCCTGCGTGATGGAGCGTCGTCCCTGAGAGTCGCGACCACGTCTCGTGCCATCCATGTTTACCTGCGACGAGACCGGTCCGAGGACTTGATAAATACATCTTCCTCGCAAGAACTTGTCTTGCTGTACGTCCTCAGGTCCTTCCTGCGGCCCAGCTCTCTTTTTTTTTTCTTTCCCCGTCCAACCATCTTTGTGGCCGTCAAGACACTGGCCTTGTGTCAACAGCCCGTCGTTGTTGTTCATCCTCCTGATATACATCTCCTGCTCCCCCCCCACCACCACCATGGACCCTCTCGACCTCCCCATTGCCCTCCGGCGCACGCGTCGCAGCCTTCCCGGGTCCGGAGTCTGTTCCGATGCTGCGAGGCCTCAACCGGCTGCCGCCAAAACTCCACGCAAGTCGGCCAAGCGACGGGTCCGCTTCTCTGACTCGGGCCTCCCCTCCGCCTGCAGCTCCGGCCTGACACCCATGATCCGCCGCGTCTCCGTCGCAACCCCAAAGCGCCGCCATTCTGCCAATTTCAACAGTTCGGGGAAGAGCATTGTCGATGCAAGCCCCAGCCTGCCTCAGAGCGGCGAGGTCACCTTTCTCCCGCTACGCCAGGTCCTTGACGGTCGTGTCCAGCGTCGTATCCGCCGCAACGGCCTCAGCGAAGAGATGAACACCATTCAGCAAGAAAAGCGCCGACGAGCACAGGAATCCAAGGCCGAGATCGATCGTCTCAAGGCTGAGCTCAGGGCCCGAGACCGGGAAATCTACGAGCTTCAAAACGCAACCATCGTCATGGATACCGACCGCATCTGGGACCTCGAGAAGCAGATCGATGATCTCAAGGACGAGCTCTCCAAGCGATCTGGTGTCGAGTCGAACCAGAGCCGCGGCTTCAATTGGACTCTCGCCGCAAGAGATCCTTTCGCGGACGACTTCATGGACTTGAGTGCCGACGAGGACGAGTTTGGTGACGAAACCGTGGCTCAGCTCGCCTGCAGCACGCCTTCAAGAGCTAGATCCTCATTCCCAACTCCGCCCGCAACCAGCCCTCCCATCCCGGGAACACCCTGCTTCCGCGCCGTCAAGTCAACGCCCAAGTCAACTCCCAAGTCTCACGTCGGCGTGCAGGCCTTCTTCCCCGACCCCAGACAGCAACAGCTTGAAGACGAAGTCGTGTCTCTCCACTTGGAGCTGAACAAGTTGACCGACACACTCGACTCTTATAAAGCACTCAGTGGTCGTCTCGGCGACAAGATTTCCCAGTTCGCACCCGAGTCGACCGACGACTCAGCACCCCCGGCCGATGACCTCGAGTCTCGAATCGAGTCGCTGCTTCAGTCCATGTCCGACCGAACCTGCGCCTTGACCCAACTGAAGTCCGCCATTGGTGACTTGGGCTTCACTGGAAACGATGCGGCCGAGATGATCACCTCCCTCTCATCTGGTTTCCGCGCCGCCCGCCTGGAGCTGGAATACCTCACACCCGGAGAGCTTACACTGCCCTTGACATCGCGTGGAGCTGAAGTCCTCGACCTGCTGCTCACTCGCCTTCGCGCCATGGCCAAAAAGGCAGAGGAGGACGAAGCCTCAATTGACGAGTACCACCAGATCGAGCTGTCGTTGCGACAACAGCTCGACGCACGTGTCTCCGTCATGGATGGCCTGAAAGGCGAGATGTCCAAGGCCGAGAGGCTCATGAGCGACAAGATTGCCCGCATACGACAGCTGGAAGTTGCCAACGAAAGACTCAAGGGCGCTGTGGACGGCTACATCCGCGACATTTCGGAGCTCGAGAACCTGGTGCAAGAAATGGAGAGCGACAACCGCGACTCCAACGCGACACACCATGCCCAGCTGGAGTCGAACCGCCGCGTGCTCTGCAGCAAAGAAGACGTCATTGCCGAGCTGGAGACCAAGCTGGCGGACGCCATGCGACGAACCGCCGACCTTCAGACACAAATGACCGAGGTCCAGGATACCAAGTCAAGAGACATGGCGTCCCTGAACCAGCAGCACGGCGTCGACCTGGCCATCCGAGACGCCAGAGTCGTGGAGCTCCGCGGCGAGATTGACCGCGTCAACGAGTCCCTCCGAGTGGCGCACGAAACCCTCCTGGGACTCCGCGTGGAGAACGGCGGACTGCGCAGCAAGCTGAACGACGAGAAGACAAAGGCGAAGGCCGTCATCGACGCGATGAAGGAGGAGCTGCAGAGAGTCCTGCAGATGAGCCAGGACTTCCTCAACAGCCCCAAGCAGCGCGGCCAAGAGTCCGAGAACAATGACGCGCCCCGGTCCGAATCTCCCACGGGCGCGGTGCCGCGCGGCGCTTACCTGAACCCGGGGCTCGCGAGACGGGGCAGCCAAAAGATGCGTCGGGGCCACGATAGTGGAATGTACATGTTGGATGAGGATGAGGTCGAGATGTTTTGAGGGTTTTGTGACAACACAGGCAGGCTGGCGAATTGGAGTAGCAGGCGTTTGTTGTGTACCTTCGTTATAAGTTTCCTTTGTCGATGTACAATGATGTACAATACCTAATTGGCAAAGCTGGATGAACAAGTCTGTCAGCTTTCACGAGACATGGCTGCAGCTTCCAGATTTACCTCTTTAGAGAGAGGTCTACCAAGAAAATCTTCGTCAAACATTATTAGTCCAACGTGATATGGCTCAGTAAGCATGTGACTGCATCTTCTACACTCCAGGTTGACGCTTACTGGCTACACAAAGTGACACTGTCTTTTTTATGTTATCCTGCCGGGATAAGTGTATACGTCGACCTGAATAGCAGGCCAATTTGTTCTAGTTCTGAGTTTTATTGACAACAACTGCTGCGGGTTAATCTTATCGCCATACGCAATATCACGACGGGTGCTCTTCTTGGTGTTGTAGATGTCGCTACCAAGTTTACCATGTTCGACCACATGGGTAAGGGTATGTGAGCCTAGAGGGTGCTTCAACAGGAAGCTACCATTCCATGCTTAGAATATTACATCCTCGTCCAACAAACTCATGAGCTGCTGGTTACTGTGATACCAATCACCGAGATCAGACAGCGAGCAGTCATACCCCTCAAATGTCCCAAGATCAGTCTCCAATCCCCTCGCGACATCTCCGTGCTCGAAACCCGTCGAAAACGATGAGTTGTCAAATGTCGCTACAGTATTTGAACCTGAAGGAGGGTTTGAACTGATGTAGAGTCGCGCAGCTTGACAGAGCAGCTCGTACAATCGGAACGGTTGGGTAGGTGATTCTGTGTCAATCACTTGAGGCTTTAGCGAGGATGCGAATGCATCTAGGCGGGCGAGATCGTCGTTGTCTGATAGCTGGACTGCGCGAGTAAAGAGAATACTGAATGGGACGAAAGGCGTGTGCAAGATAGCCCTGCACGAGTAGTGGTCAGTCACAAGGAGTCGGTTGAAGCAAATGTCCGAACGTCGAAACATAATAAGCCCCCGAGGTTGACATGGATTACAAGGAAAAGGAGCGGTCACATACCAAGTAATGTATCTTGTAACCAGCAAAGGATCTCTGCAACCACGTACCAACTCCATGCATTGCTGGTGCATATCCAGTGTATCGCGGGCAGCAGCAACACATTCTTCTGAGACGTCCGAGCCTTGTCCGGTGGGCATTGCTCGAAGAATCAGAACGAGCAGAGAAGTCTCACACACGAGATCGCAGTGAAGATAGACAATCTTCATCGTGTCCGCTTCTGGGTCGCCAAGCTGGCCTACGGCTTCCTACGAATGAGCTGTTAGTGAGGCAATGGCAATGAAAACAGATTGGAACGTACGGAGATGTCAACGCGGCCTTCTTCAATCAGCTCCCGGAGCTCTTTTGAAAGCCTGTCGACGGAACGGCTTCGCTCTTCAGGCGACAAAGACTGCCCAGCCGCACTGTAAAGTTGGTTGTAAACCCTTTTCTGAATCCTTGCAACCTTGACGGAACGTGGCTCAGCTGGACGAATTGGCAGCGTGATATCAGCATCTTGGATACCCGAAGACCGTCCAAGCCGCAGCGACAGGCCATTTTCAAAGCTGTAAACAGTCCAGAATAACCGTCCTTGAGCAGCTCGTAAAGCACCTCCGCTGTCTCTTGTTGCCCCGAGGCGATGGTATCCCAGCGTTTGGCAGTGACTCAAGGCAGCTGAGATAAAGGTCCATGCACTCATCGCTTTGGAGTCTTCAATTGAGTAGAGAGACTGCCATGGGAAGTATTAGTGTGTGGCTCTCAGTGGAGTTCTTCTGGACGTACTCCAAGGGTTAGTGCAACTATGACCTCCATCGACGCTGGCAATAATAACGGGAGTCGCGATAAGGAGCTACCAAGGTTTGATCTGCAGAGCTGACAGTATGTACGAGAACTCTCGGTTCCGAATACAACTACATGCTCAGCAAAGACATACGACAAGAAGCCATTGGCGATGATAAAGTCTACTTCAGTGTAATCGTCGATGGCAAAGTACACCTTCCGACAGATTTCCTCGAACCTATCGAAGGGGAGAATTTGACAGATCCAGGTAAATCTGGTATAATTTGCATGAGCTAGTCCATGTCAGTGCGATCAAGAATGGAATTGCCGACGATAAATACCCTTGGCCCATCGTAGAATTCCCACAACAGACTCCATCGATGGCATGGGAGGCCCAGTCTGATGTTTCAGAACTGTATTTCCCGCAGAGAACAGGCCGGAAGCGCTGTTGTTGCCTTCTAGAGCATTGACAAGATTATTCAGAGATGAGATTACTTGGTTTGATTCGGAGCCGATTTCTCTTAAAGATTTGCCCTCAACAACAGCCTTGACAAAATCGATGATGTGAGCTGAATGATCCCATCGAGGCACACTGATAGATGGAGGAGCTATATGGGACTGGACTTTAGATTCCCTCAGCTCGTCTTGGATAGATTGTGGTGTAAGATCATCTGTTGGTCGCTGTGATTTCCCGGACACGTGCCGCGTTTGCAAGAGGGACTTGATGCCCCGAACGTCGCTTGCGATTTCGTCAATCTTCCGCTCACTGCCTTGAATGAGAAATCTGAAGGTATTTCGCCTGTGCCATTCTGAACCAACTTACTATTGCGGCGATATCAGTACCCTCTGCTTGGAAGCCGTGGGTCTCGATGCGACTGTGCTGTGGGTACAATCGACTCGAGCAGATTGACAATTCGAGCAGGGCGAAGCTCTATCGCATCCGATCTGACTATTTCCTTAGTTCCTGGATTCTTCCGAAGTGGTCTGGAGACTCTACCTTTCGAGCACGACACTGATCACACTGACAAGTGGCTGTTAGCTGACGAGCTGTGACATCATGACACAGGTTCATTGGACGCACCGAGCGACGGGCAATGGCCGGACGACTACTCAACCCCGTGTCCGCATTCCCGCGGGATTCCATGTTTGATTACGTGCCGTAGTAATATTTCCAGTTCGAATCTTTCCTGTAGGAGTGCAGGACAATGAATCAATGATGTTGCATGGGATGACAAATTCGTCGGAAACGCGCGGGATTCCGAAGCCCCAGCGGGTCTGCGCCTTCTTAGCTGACCAACCACGTCCGCGGTAGCGATTGAACTGGTTGAGCTGACTGTAGGTAGCTATTGTAAGTCGACCCCGGAACTGGTTATAAAAGCCTCTACTTGCCTTTCTCAAGGTCGAGAAGTACATTAATACGCATATCTTACCAGTTCGACGCTTCTAAATTATTTCGCATTTTATCATGGCCCAGAACATCCTCATCACTGGCGCCGCTGGCTTCATGTAAGTCAGTTCCTAAACCTTTTTTATTCCATTGGTTAACACAACTGTAGCGGCGGCTCCCTTCTTGCCGACCTCCTGTCACGCAAAGATGGTTCAATCAAGACGGCCAAACTGTTTGCCGCAGTTCGGTCGCAAGAACAAGTCCAGAGCCTGTCGAAGCTCGGGGTCGGCGTGGTTGAGGTTGATCTCCTCGACAAGCAGTCTGTAGAGGATGCCATCATTGGCAACAAGAGTGAGGTTACTTGCAAATAAGTGGAGGTGAAGTTACTGATCACCCTTTAGTCGATCTTGTCCTCCATACAGCGGGTGCTGTGGACTCGCGCATGGCATCCAACATCATCGATGCCCTCGGACAGCGCCGTCAAGTAAACGGAACCAAGACGTACTACATCCACGTAAGCTGCAGTCTTTTACAGCAAGACGCCGCTAACATTAACAGTCATCGGTAATGACTATGTTCTCCGAAGAGGGCGGATGGCCGTACGGTGAGGTAAAAGACACCGATGCCATCCTCGAAAAGGAGAAGCAAATCCAACAGCCGAACCCCGTTCGACATGCAAGTCACGATCCTAGTGGATGATTAGATTTTGGAACTGACTTGATAGTCAGATCAACATTCTCGTTGCAGAAAAAGGCAAAGCACAGGACGTTGTAACTTTCAATGTTGCCGTTCCCATGGTCTGTAAGTATAGTTACGGCAAATCGCCGCTTTCGCGATATTTGAAAGCCAAGCTTATGTTTGAACAGATGGTAGAGGCAGCGGCGAGTGGAGGAAGTTGTCGGTCAACATCCCGGCTTCCGTCAGGACCAGCATAAAGCTCAAGACTGTCCACAAGTTTGACAAGGACGCTGTAAGTTAGCCGCCCCAATTTTTAGCAACATCAATACTGCCATATACCCGAGATAGACTAACGTTGTCTCAGAGTCCACCAGCGGTGCACATCTCAGATTTGACGGAGTTGTATGTCCTCCTCCTAGAGAACATCCTCCAAGATGAGCCTATCCCGAGCGGTGAAAAGGGGTACTACTTCGCCATGGCCCATGTATCACCGTGGGGGAAGGCAATGACAGGCCTCGCCAAGGGTTTGCATTCGCGTGGACTGGTGGAGACTCCAGAAGTGCATGTCTGGCCCAGCCATGACGAGGGAGCCGATAGTCTCGGATTTCCTCGCCTTTACATCCGAGGCATTGCTATGTCATCGTAAGTACCCTTTGCGTGGAGTCTGGTTGACCTATTACTAATTGCTTCAGTGGCGACATGGTGCCCGTCAATGCGTATAAGCTTGGATGGAAGCCAAGGTGGGACGAAGAAAGATTTCTAGAGAGCATTGACGACGAGATTCAAGCTGTACAGGAGTTTGACACGGTGAGGATGTCGCTGTTTGACTCCCTGATTGCCTCGACCGATAAATAAAGAGAATGTGTAGGTGGCAAGCCATCATGCTTTTGCTCGTTGTCTTGGCACCTTGATATCGTGTTTCGAAAACAATCACTGTTCTATGACCGCTTATATAACATTTCGTATCCTTGTAACAATCCTAAACACAGACCACTTTGACAGTTTCGATTATTTCATTGAGGAATTCGGTGTATCAATTTCCCGCCGATCCCTTCGTGTTCTTATTAATGCCCCTATCTCGACTTGCTTTTTCCGTGGGCTATTTCGGGTAAGCGGTGACCGCTAGCGCGGCATCGTCTGAGGTGCACAGCACTGAGAGATCAACCCACGTCTTTGCACGCGACGACTACGCGTCATGAAACTCTCTTCTCCGCATCTTACTTTGCAGTTGACTGCTGTATAGTCACACGTTAGGCTTCTGTGTCTTTAAGCGCCGATTGAAACGCGCGACTATCTCCAGAATAGCGCGTGGCAGAAGACAACGACATGGCCAACTACAATCCCCACCCGGCCGTTGGGACGCTTGCGCATGGCCATATTCAAGGCGCTGTGGCTGTTAGCGACCTGAGCACCGGAGACCAACCCGGCGAACTGAGACAAAGCCTCCTCGACGCTCTCAACCGCATCCAAACTGCTGGAACATTTGCATCCCTTCGGCCGCTGGCCCAGGCCCCACCTGCTGGACTCTTCGTCAATGGCGTCGGTGACATCACGATGCCGCTGGGCGAGTCCCAGGCCCGCCAGCTGATTGCATCGGCTTCCCAAGCTCCCTATGGGAAAGGGAGCGACACCATCGTTGACACATCGGTCCGAAATACGTGGGAGCTGGACGCGGACAAGTTCACCTTCAAGGACCCGGCCTGGCCAGGTTTCCTCCAGAGGATATGCGCTGCTGTCGCTAAGGATCTTGGCATTGAGGCGACCGTCAGGGCTGAGGTGTATAAGATGCTCGTGTACGAGAAGGGGGCCATGTTCAAGGCACACACCGAGTAAGTTCCCCCTACGGACACTTAGAGGCAGTGAAACCGTCTGACGGCCCTCGTAGTACTGAGAAGATCCCTGGCATGTTTGGCTCTCTTGTAATCTGCTTGCCGTCGGCGCATCAGGGCGGAGAGGTGGTGCTCAAGCATTGCGGCAAGACCAAGCTCTTCAAGACGTCTGACTTTACGCAGTCCATTGCCTGCTGGTACTCGGACGTATCGCACGAGGTCCTCCCGGTCACGTCTGGCTACCGCTGGGTCGTGACCTACAACCTCGCTATCAATCACGCAGAGACACGTCCATCGGCAGGCCTGCAGAAATCAGAGACGAAAGACCTCCGCGCCGCGCTTGAACGGTGGCTTGCCAAGGATGATGAAGAGTCGCGCGAGAGGGAGTTTGTCTACCACGTGCTTGACCACGATTACACCGAAGCCAACGTCTCGCTCAAGATGCTGAAGACGCAGGATCTCGCTCGGGTTCAGGCTCTGAAGGACATGAGTAAGGACTTACCTATCGATATCTTCCTTGCGCTCCTGGAGAAGGAGGAGATGGGGGGTGTCGAGTACGATCCCTATGAATCCAGGCGGGGATACGGCTACTGCGACTACTACGACGAAGAGGAAGACGAAGATGCAGAGCCTGAACCTGACTATCATCATATTGATGACGTTCTCGAGACGAAGTATACGGTCAAGACCCTTCATGACTTGGAGGGCCACATTGTGACGCAGGGACTGGAGCTTGATGAAGATGACATCCTCGACGAAAATTGCTTCGAGGACCTCGACGCGGAAGAAGAATATGAAGGGTTCATGGGCAACTCTGGGCCGACGGCAACGCACTGGTATCGCGTCACGGTACGACACCTCATCTCCCTATTCTCACATACTCACGTTGATTACCACCACTCACCCGTCGAAACTTTAGGCTGTCGTCATCGTCCCTCACGAATCAATCCCGTCTTTCTTTGATGCCCATGAGGATTATTCCTACTCGCGGCAAAGCAACTTCCCGTTACAGATCCGCTATCTCGCCCGAAAGTGTTTGCAGCCGCAGGCCCAGGAGTCTATCGTCACTGCGCTCGTGAAGCTCTGCAAGAAAGCCTGGGAGAACTCGCACACGACGGTGCACGGTCGTCCGGAGCTGGGCATTGATGGCGAAGGCATGCGAGATGTCCTCAAGATTGCTATTCAACTAGGACAATATGCCTTGTTCGAAGAGGCTGCCGTCAAAAACACCGCCCTGCTGCCGCTGGACTTCTTCACCTGGTTACGAGAGTGGCTGGTTTCTAGCAATGGTAACGCCAGTGACCTGCTTAATGTTATCAACAAGGGGTACGTTGGAATGGTGTACAAGTTACTTCAGAAAGCTAACCACATCAGATTGACCTCTATCGTTTCGGCGTACTCTCACTTCGCCGACCAATACCAGGCCATCGCCACATTTGCGCCCCTTTCCCAGAATGACGCTCCCGATTCTGTGATGGTCTGGGCTCGTGCAACACTCCGCTCTTGTCTAGATGCATCTGGATACAAACCCCTTGGCAAAGAAGATGGAATAGCCATGGCTGATCTCGCCCTATATCTCAGCAACTCATTTACCTTGCTAGCAGCAACGTGAGTTCAACCAACTTCACTTGCAATCGTTGTATAATGCTGATTGTGACTCCAGCGTGGTGGCTAGGATTGAGAAAAAACATGACGTTGCAGCTTTCGTTCTTGCATTCCTGGCGCGACTGCGAGAGCAAAGCACTAAGGGAGCCCTGCCTCTGGAACAGTCCATGCAGCTTCATCAAACTGTTGCGAGATCCTTCAACACTTGGACAGATTTCACTCAGATACGCAGCGACGCTGGATCCCAGCTTACGGATGGTCTATATAAAAGGCCACGCTATTATACCTCCGTACCATCTCATGAGAATGGGTTCCGAACAACCATCAGTCTTCAAGAGCTGGTCGACTACTTCTCGGCTATAGTTCAGAAAAGCACGGAGACAGATGACCTCGCCGAGCTACTCGTCTCCAAAATCGTAGCTGACGCTCCTCGGTTCAACTCATACGCCCTGTGGATCCCTTTCCTCCGCTCTCTCATCCCCATTCTCACATCTAACGCCATACCCCTCAACACCGCATGCTACCAACAGCTTTTCGTCACCGTGATGAAGGCCTACGTCAACAGATACGTAGGCCTCCAGCCTACAAAGGACAAAAGTCTAATCCGACCCATTGTGCGCTGCTCGTGTGCTGACTGTGAGCGTTTGAACGCCTTTCTCTCCAATGCTACGCAGACAACTGCCCGCTTCTCCATGAATAAGCAACGACGGCAGCATCTGCACCAACAGCTCGACGGCGCACGAATTGATTGCGGCCACACGACGGAGCGAAGAGGCTCGCCGCAAACTTTGGTAGTTACCAAGAGATTCCAGCAAAACGACAGTGCACGCCGGGAATGGGCCGCGCGACGGGCGAAGGGGGCTGAGGAGTTTGGGTTGTTTGACCACGGCCACCTCAGGGTGCTGCTAGGTTCAGAGTACTCTAAGATCGTCAACATGGAAGCAATGTCGGCGGTGCGACTACCTCGGGCCCCAGTCACGGCCCCTCTGCCAACGACCAGCCAGCCGACTCGTTCTCCGCTGGTATCAAGGACGAAACGGAAGGCTCCTCCAATGGAGGCTGATGTTATTGATTTAACCAGCGACTAGGAGACCAAGGATTTGTATTATAGTTTTGTACAACACCTAGCTTGAGGTAACTTGCTTGAAAGCCGTGCACTGAGCAAGTAGCAGAATGGAATTACGGCCCAGACCACAACCCTGCAGGCGATATTGACTCTCCCACTGCCTCATTCAAGTCCTTCACTTCAATGTCGATGTTTAGACGCTTGGGACAGAAATAGGATACTCTATTATTAAGACCTTACTCCTCAAGTAATGACCCAGTCCGCTCGTCTAGTCAAGTGTTCGAGGGGTAAGTCCCAAAAGTTCATCAGTATTTAATAGCTAGTACGTAGGTTAACGAATTCCAACTAGTATCAAGCCCTGCTCCGGAGAGGGGACGCTGATGCTTCTTCACTGCCAGACACAAACAACTCAGAAACATACGATGTCATGGCCGATGCCAATCATGCCCACCCGAGCAGTGTCCTGCAATGTCTACTTACACATTCGCCAATACAGTATCCCAGTTTACTTCTTCATCGTCATCATCATTATCGCTATCACCCTCCCAAGTTGCCCAATCAGTAACTCCATAGCCGTGATCGAAGAAACACCATCTCCCCAGCCTAGCCTCACACTTAATATTGCGCTGCTGCAGGCGTCGCATGAGCCTCCCACTCGGAACAAGGTCCAATGGTTCTCCATCAGAGGTACGACTGACTACCAGGCCGTTGAGATATACTTGTCTCAACTTTGGGAATGCATCTTTCTCAAAGAGGACGCCTTCAATCATCGTAACTAGTGCCACATCTCCACTGCCAGACGTTTCTTCTTGGAGATATTCCGACTCCGTATATGTGTCGTTCTCGATATACTCGGCCCCTGGCCTGTGGTCCAGCACCAACGTCTCCAGTGTCTGGCTCGAGGTTAGGAGGATTTGTCGCCAAGTCTCTAGGGCTGCCCGCTCCGCGCGTGAAGACAAAGTGTATTCGTAGGCAGTATGCAGTTGTCCGCTTTTAGAAGCTTTGCACAAGTATAAATGACGCAGGATTGGCGTCGACACAGGCGAACTGGGAAAGAAGTCGCCCTGCGGTTGAGGGATGACGGCCTCGCCACTCAAACTCCCGTAGTCCGAGTCTTCATCCTCGCCAAGGTTCTCTTCGGGCCTGAAGTTCGGATTGTAGGCGAGCTTGGTCGAGATAGGCCGGTCCAGCATGCCGAGCTCCAGGCGCTCAAGTACCGCGCCAGATTGAAGGATGTAGGTCCCAACAGCTCGGGGTAAGTAGGCATGGAGTTTTGCGAAGCGGAGCTTGGCCAGGGGAGGGCCTTCTATGTCAAAACCGGTCTCTTCTGTGATGTCCCAATCCCCATGCAGCTCGAGAATCTCGAGGCTCGTGAAGTATGGCAACAGATACCAGACAGGAAGAGGGTTGTCAACCACATCTGCATCCGGTCGCCACGTGGGATTCACGACAGTGCATAGATTCTTGACTCGGCTAGCAAGCTCCCTCAGCTTGGTCTCGTCGTGGCGGTGAAGAGCCATGGAGCGACATTGAGCTTCACGAACAGGGCTTCCACGAGTCTTCCGCAGAGCTCAAAGCCCCGCCGCCTTTCAGGCTCCCTTCGCAACGGGCCTACCACAATGGGGGGGATCGAGAATGGCCCCAGGACACGCGTATCAAGGCGGAGAAGCTGTTCAAGATGTTCCAAAGCAAGGCTGGGCGATGGCGTTGAGGCGCTTACATGTGAGGC
This sequence comes from Neonectria coccinea, assembly GCA_019137265.1. Lineage (NCBI taxonomy): Eukaryota > Fungi > Ascomycota > Sordariomycetes > Hypocreales > Nectriaceae > Neonectria > Neonectria coccinea. The sequence goes on along the minus strand of WPDF01000138.1, from coordinate 82,582 downwards.
TTAGCTGGGCTAGGGCGTCGAAAGAACAGTGGTGAGCGATGGCAGCGGAGATCTCATTGGGAAGAGACTCGAGGGACGCCATGACGAGAAAAAGTCGGAATGTGCTTGTCGCGTACGCTGTTCTCAGGTTTCATGTCTTTATTTGAAGTTAAGTTATGGAGGAGTTGTCAAAGCGAAGGATTTGCCAAGGCAACCACTGTCAGACCAACTATCCCACGACTAGGCTTGCCTGGGATAACCCGGTCATATTTATGGAGAGTTCGCTCAGTAATTTCGGCGTTTCATCCTACCTACCCTACAGGGTAGTTGGGCGACGGTGTGGGTGTGACCGGAGATCTGGCAGTTCCAGACAGATCTTCACCTAAGAAGAGGGACGGCTTGGCTTTAAAACTGGAAATCAGGTCACTACGGTCGTTGTCGCTAGATATTGGACGAGGCTTTCATTTCAATCTTTTCTTCTCAGTTCGATCTTGCATAGCAGTTTCGAAAATGTCATCAAGTTAATCAATGATATCAAGAAAGGCCTCAATTCCCTCCAAAACATACTACATCCCCTCTCAACAGTAAAAAGCAATATATACAAATATCAACACGCTGCTGCTCCAGCAGCCGCCCCCAGAACTCCCGTTCTCTTGACCCATTTCATGTCTGGATAGGGTGAGGGCGTCTCAGGCGCGGTAAGGTTCTCCAATTCTAAAAAGACTATTAGCACGGGCCGTGAAGTTCGTAAATCAGGCTGTTTGTCGTACCTTCTCTCTTGGCTGTTCTGCTCTCGGCTACATCATGCCACAGCCTCAACGCCCACAAAGCAACCAAAAGATCCCGAGTTACTCTGTTCATTGGCTCTAAAATAACCAACTTGTGCCCATTGCTCTTGCTGCTCTCGTACGCTACCTTTCGCCCGTCGGAGTCGATCCATTGATACTGTCCACCCTTCCACTTTGGTTTAATGTGGAACAGAGCCTTTTGAGTTCCTGGGTCGAATAGGTCACTGTCTGCCGACGTCTTTCCCGGGCTAAGAATCGCCTTGAACTCTGACTTTTGTAGCAGTGCCTTGGATACTTGGAAGAAGACATTGCCGGGCATTAGGGGTGACACGGACGTGATATAATATGCAGGCACGTCAGTTCGGTATTGCGCGCCTAATGGGTGTGTAATATAGAAGAGATGTCGGCACTGCTGGTCAAGCGAAGCTGTGCTTCCTGCTTTTACCAAATCCTCGTCCTCATACTCGACACGTTCGAATTTGGCAGACGAGGGCTTTGGAGATAGTGCAGTGACGTCTCGGCTGAGCTGGTAAAGAGGCATGGACGGGTTTCTTTCGGCAGCTATGGATTGGCCCGCTAGCACCAGGGTGACCGGCTCTAGGACGCCATCGAAAGGAGGAGAAAGATCATGGGTGGTGGAGTCTGACTGCATTGTGATGTAGATGAGTTGTGCAGAGATATTCTCTTCACAAGTGGTAGATGAGAAGGATGGCAATGATGCTTTGGTGGAAAAAAGGAATTATAGAACTGACGAGATATCGACGTAAGAACAACCTTCAAGTTTATGGCACTGTCTCACAGCTGACGTGGTTCAAGGCCCCCAGGTTTCATGTGCGACCCACACGTGTGGGAGATAGGGTGGTAGTGAGACGATCCTTTGGCTATGCTCTGGGGCCATAGCAATCCTTCAGGAGGCGCCACTCTGAATCCTTCGCGCGTAAGTTAACCGCCCTAACAAGCTTAAAACAACGTGTTGGCAGGCTTACGGAGATGGTTGGTACGTCATCAGCTGTCGGCAATGCTCCTTTCCGCTGTGGCGTGGCAATCCCCGTTCATGCTTCATCGCCGATCAGCCCATGCCGATCATACAACGCTGGTGCCTTGCTCCTTCGCAGCCCCCATAACGCGGCAGTGATTATCCACGCAGTATATTCGGCAAGGAACCACTGCTGGTCCACTGTAAGCCCCAAGACCTGCCCTCGAGCTGCTCCAGAATTTTGCCCCCCCCCCCCGTCTCGCCCCAGTTCAACTTCAGACCCGTGGATTTCTACACTTCTCAGGACTCTGCCACAATGTTGTCTCAGACGAGATCTGTGCTTAGTAACATTCTTGGGGTGGCCCAAGTAGTCTCGGCTTGTTTCATGGCATGGAAAGCCCTCTCCTTGTGGGCCGACACACCCTTTCCAGTCCTCGTCGTTACAACCGAGTCGATGGTTCCGGCATTCTACCCCGGAGACATTTTGTTAATATTCAACAACAACTACCCCGCCAATGTAGGGGATTTGCCTGTATGTTGGCTACCGGGCACACCATTTCCCATGGTACACAGAATTATTCAGGTGCTCCACCAGGATAGTGAGAGTCCCGATCAGAGGTATAGTATTCCACGCTCTCATATTTCTCACACACTGACGTAGTCGTCTAGGCAACTTATCCGAACGAAAGGGGATAACAATGAAGTAGACGATGTGTCGTTATACCTGGATGACCAAGACTACATCTATCGAAGCCAAATTATTGGGTTTGTTCGAGGTTATATCCCATTTATAGGATGGATGGTGATTTTGTTGCAAAATCCATGGCAGCTACTGGGCTTGTTGGATTTGTTACATCAACCAACTGAGCAAATAATCGAACATGAATAACATGATAGAACCTCAAATAGATTTCAGCACTTGACGTTCGAATCATGATTTGGGATTTTGCTCAGTCAACTCTCATGTTTGCTTGCATAAGATACGAAAAGCGGCATCCCGAATCTTTTGTACATTTTGAATATCTCAACCATAAAACATCATAGTATCCTCATAGCAACCCATAAAGCGCAGCATAAACCTTGGGGTACATCCAACTTGGGGTTACGCAAAAGAAGAAACCAAACACCCAAGCCATGCCCGCAATCTGAGAGACAGCCACCGGTAATGGTGAAAATAGTTCCTTGATCAGACGAGAAAGCGTTATCTTCATGACCATCGTCTCCACGGCCGCAGCGAGGAAATTCATCTCGAAAAAAAGAAGATCTCGGTGAAGTGCTGCATCTCCTATCGCCCAACCGACCAGACTGTGTGAAAGCCCAGACATTGTGAAAATGAGCATGGGTATCATAGTCTTTTCCAAGCGCGACTTGGGCTCTGTCCCAAACACATTTCGGCAGATAAGTACCGAGTAGTAACTGTACGTGGGTATGGTAACTCTGTGCCAGAAGCGCCCCCAGAAGCCTCGAATGCTCCGACTTTCAAGCGGACTTCCAAAGAGAGCCGGCCACTCCTCAGGGCGGTCGAAGCCAAGGATCGACACGAAGATCAAGGCCAAAAGACAGTGATAGAACTCCAGAAAGAAGTAGGCACTCCAGATCCACTGAATTGACATGACGGACCGGAGTAAAAATTGCTGCGAGGATAACCCCATGGAGGGCAACTCCATCTCGGGTGCAAAGTCGGTTACAGCAACACGATAGAAAGCCTTGAGGAGCGCTGTTTGGAAAACAAGGCTGTCAAAAGTCCAGAGAAAAGTAGCCTTTAAGGCTTGCCGCAGGGCAAAATTGACCCGTGACTTTCTGGTGCATGCTTCCTTGTCGAGAATCGAATAGTGTAAAGGGAGCTTTCGCGGGTTGTTCCATGCTCTGTAGCAATCGGCAAAGCTGGCTGGAGTTGAAGACAGCTCTGGGCTGACATGGAGCTCATCTATGACCAGGAGCTTGACGGTGTATGGTAGGTAAAAGACTGCCAGGCTGGCAAAAGTGCTGTTGGCCCCGAAAGGCCAAGTGATATATTTTGATGAGGTCAGAGAGAGAATGGTAAGTAGCCAAATCGGCCCCAACGTCAATGCGCGGGCGGGCTTGCGAAGCCTCAAGGAGGCAATCGTCAGCAGACTCGCCGCCGCATAGTAGAGTAGTGGGATAACTGGCTTGAGATCCATTGTTCTGTTGATGGCTCCTTGCGAAATCGGGTTCGACCACCAGATGAAAAGTCGCGCATTCACCTTTTCAGTGAGTGGGATTACGAACCTTCTCATCGAACTGATAATCATGAATTTTGCGCAGTGTCGGGCATTTTCTGGCCGCGTCAGGCTTACTCTGTCGATCGCTTCCGGAACTTTTGAAACATGGGCCAATACTGTCGATCATCCAACATGACTCGCTGCACGTTTCCTAATCTGAACAACATGAAAAGTTACAACTGGATAACGAATGTTCCCCTAAGCCTAAAAGCGGGGGTAAGAAGGATTCTGAAGTGTCTCGGTGCTCCTTTTAGTCGACAGAGGCGCAGTCCTAGTCGATGACCCGGGAAAGGATTTGCATGCTTGCATTTAGAGCATACGGTTGACCTAGAACGGCAACTCGTCTGTTGGCACGGGGCGTATTGAAGCGTATGAGCGAGATGTAACGTTTTGAAGGATCTAGCTCCCGACGATCCGTCAGCCTTCCCCGTCTTCGCACGCAAGCAACCGCCGTAGGAATACAGAAGGTAGACATCATAGTTAGAACATAGAAATAATGCTGCCTAGTAGGATTTCAGCTCTATGTGAACTTCCATTGGTAGTTGTTCAGCCCCCATGACATGCTCGAATGTTGTCATTGAATTGATCGACTGACATTGCCCAGAAATAGTGATCGACGTTCTCCGCATTGTTGTTTTGGCTCTAATCCTACCCAGAGGTTAGTAGAGCCCTCTGAGGCAATTTCGACAGGGGGGAAATCCTAATCGCATTGATGACGTTTATGAGGACTTCAATTGGCACCGAGGTCTGCCCATGGACGTTTTCATTACATTGGATCACATTATCACCGTATTATCTTAACCCGTATGTTATAGCTGTAATAGAGAGGACTGTATGGCTCTGCCAGACTATTGGGTGCCCAATACAATTGTACTTACCATGAAACGCATTACTTGTAGGCTTTGATGCTGCCTACCTTCCTTCGCCTGTTGATCACTCAGGATGCTTGCCTACCTTCCTTCGCTTGTTGATCACTCAGGATGCTTGCCTACCTTCCTTCGCCTGTTGATCACTCAGGATGCTCGGCCGAAACACGCATTGCACCCTCCACGCGCCCTGTCGAGACTATAGCCTCGATCCTCCTGCAACACGGACTCAGGCAGAAGGATTATTCTAAGCACGATAGCGTCATATACCAGTATCGTGTGGAATTTTTGAGATGGGGCAGACGATTGTGGTTCATGTGGGACTGGGGCTTAGGAGAGTAATGACGCTGTAGTCGGGCGACGAGGTCGAAACTTGGTACTCAACCGATCGATGAAGGAGGCATCCCGATCGTGAGTAGACAGAAAGTAAGAAGGCCCAACATATATAAACTCCAGCTTCTCTCCCTCTCAATCCATTCCCTCCAGACATCCAACACAACAACCACACCAACCACATCAACCACCACACCAACAGCTCAATCAAGCCTCCAACATCTTACCACACCTCATACCTGCAACCTTTACAATCTTCATCATGGTTTCCATCTCCTTCAAGACTCTTGGTGGCGCTACTGCCATCCTCCTGCTGGCCCAGCAGTGCCAGTGCCCTCCCATCGCCGTTCCACTCTTCCTCTCGGCCGCTCTCCAGACTGCCGCCGCTGTCGGCTCGGCTGGTGCCTCCTTCGCCGGCGCCATCATCGGTGCCAACGCTGGTGGCGGCAAGAGGCGCGCCGTTCTTTTCGGCCGCCAGCAGCAGTTCACAGCCCCTGCCGGAGTTCCTCAGCAGGAGTTCGACCGCTGCTACAAGGACCTTGCCCAGGAGTCGGTTCACATCAACGTTCAGGGACCAGTTCAGAACAACGGTGAGTAACCCGATTCGAAGCTCTTATTCCACGTACTGACAAGTCTTTAGGTGTCCGAGTGGATGGCCTCCCTGCCAGCTGCATGAACCTGGCTACTGTCCTCGACGGCGATGCGGCTGGTGGACCAGTTCCCCAGCCTTGTGGCTCTGCTTGTATTTTGTACGACAACTTGAACGCCGAGGACTACGAGAAGATGCGAACCATTTTTGAGGGCGCCAAGAACGCCTAAGTTAGGGTGACTGACTGGGTCGGCAATGTCTCTTCTTGTGCATATTCCATTCGAACATGTGTCTTACCGCACCCGGGGCCACTTCTGGGCGTGATGGTATATACAAAGTGGCCTTGCCTCGTTCATATTTGGACCACGATGATTTAGGACAGGGGAGGTCTAGAGTTGTAAATAGTCACTTTAGAACAACGGTCGTTACTAGTAAATATTTGGACAACGATGATTTAGGACAGGGGAGGTCTAGAGTTGTATATGATAGTCGCTTTAGAACAACGGTCGTTACTAGTAAATAAAACGTGTTTACACAATATATCAATGTCACGTCAGAGCATGTTCTGGTGCTAACCGCCATCAACAACAGGGACATCTTGTGATAAGATCAAACATGTGCCGGCAGGAGGTGCCTGCGGCATCCTCCCCGTATCATTAGGGTTCTCTTCCAGGCAGATACCTCTACTCTATAATACTCTACTAAGGAAAATGAGTAGATACCCCTGTCTCTTAGGTGCGATTAAAGCGTTGGTAATACTCAAGAGCCTCAATGCCAATATTCCAGGAAGTGATGAAGATAGGATGGGCCTTGCCAGCGATGATGAGTTGATAATCGTTTGCTGAAGAACTGTGTCATGTCGAGAGTGGTCTTGAGCGAAATAGAGCCTCCCCTAGGCGATGATGGGGATTCCAGACCAGAAGGTAGACGCCAAGGACGCCAGCGCTGCGGATGGTGCGCTACGGCTACATCTGATGAATCAAGATATCCTCGGCGATCTCAAGATCGACGTACAAAGACTCCATACCGAAGCAGTCGACCGATCGCATGACGCCATTTGGCTCGCGTGCCAGAATCTTCTCCACGGGATCACTCCCGCCAAAGTTGATGGGTATAGCACCCAGAGATGAGGTGAGCTCGAGTCGGTCTGGTGCGTGGTCAACTACATAAACCCACGAGGTACCTCTGATGAAAGTCGAGTAAGCGGCAAGCAAGCCAGCCGGTCCAGCACCGAAGACTGGTATGGAGTCTCTGGACTCCAATCCAGACCATGAGATAGCAGACAAAGCAGTGACAAAGATGTTCCCTACAGTCAAGTATTTCTGTTCAATTGTGGCGTTTGGTGTGTTTCTGGTAGCGGCACTTGAATGGGATTTGCTTCGGCAAACTGGACTCGTGTGTATCCAGCTGCTTTCTATCTGTCATCTCACTAGCAACAAGGGAAGTGAGCAACATCAAGACAACCAACCCTGAAAGTTATCCAGGCTTCCTCCTCCACGAAAATATTCTTCAGATGTCGGAGGCGCCATCTCTAAGTTACCGTGGGATGCAGCGTTGGGGATGACGATGTAATCGCTGACTTCTGGACTTGAGACAGTACCTCTCATCTCAGAAATCCATCCGATGGCTTCGTGACCTAGAGTATAGGAAACCGGGCCGCTTCCTCCCTTGTTTTTGACTTTTATTAATATCCATGGCCAGCCAGAGCCGAACTGTGCCCAGAACCTCATCGTCAACTGTTCTGCCAAGGAGGAGTCAAGAGCTTTAATCCGGGTTATTTGCGGTTCATTGGTCCTTTCTTTGTCTATTTGAACGACTTTCATTCGCAATGGGTTTTAGAACTAGTCTTTTATCCTACATCCGCCCAATCACATCTAATCCCGTCTGTTCCACAAATCATCACCACCGCCAGATGAACACCACATGAACACTACATGAACAATACAAAGCTACGCGTCAAACTACTCTTTCGGTCTTTCTAGTATAACTACGTATTTCCTTTTACTTTATATATGCCATAGTTATGTGCAACGCCCACGATGCTGTATCCTCGGCGCTGTCACTTTTACTGGCGATGCATGGGTCGATGCCGGCCATATCGACAATAACACCTAGATCAGCCATGCCACGTTCACTCCATCTGCGAGGACCTTCTAGATTGGTGAGAGGAAGGACAGCTCAAGATCAATCTGAGCCCCAGATGGGTGGCCGACAGGGTTGACAAGCCTCGATGGCTACACGCTGGTGACACCCTGGAATCCTTCCCTGGCACGAGGCTGATGAAGGAAGCTACATGATGCACTTTGATGCTGCATTTTTAACCACTATACTGCTCGAGGATATGCGCGAAGATACGCGCGTGTTGGCAAGAAGGATGGATCGCACGCGACTGGGAAGTCGTGCTTGGTAATTTACTGCAAGGCAAACTGACTACATGCCGATTTAGTCTCCCACTTCACTGAATGAAGTCTTGAGCGCATGATACTAGGCTTTCACAGCCTCCCGCTCGACAATACACGGCAACGCCACCTCCAGAAGCAACACGGCTTCAGCTCAGTCATAGCTAGCCCCGGTCCCCTTTATTTCTCTCAGGAGTCGCGGAATCACAGCGCGTAGAAAAGAATGCGCCGCGCTGAGCCCTGCGTTGTGCAGTCTGAGCTAACCCTACTTGGTTCGGACGATGGATTTCTCGGGGTTATTACCGGTGGCGTTCAATAGTTCAGCGGGTGCAAGACCGTATTGTAGCAAATGGAAACGATAGTTCGTGTGCTAACATGGGCCCACCTCGCTTTGAGACGCAAATTTCGCGATTCTTAAAAGACGGAGCCTCCCCATGGCCGTTAGGCTCTTTGTTTATTGCTGGAAATCTTTTCTGACTTGAGTGTTCAGTAATGTTTTCGTTGACACCTCTGGCTGCTCTTGCAGTGGGTCTGCTTGGCTGGGAGGTCAGCGCAGGCCCGTGCAAACCGAGTCTCGACTCTACTGCATCTACAGAGTCGTCTTCTCTGACTTCCGAGCTCGGAACTTCATTCACCGTGTCTAGTAGCACTGATTTGACCACGGAGTTATCTTCTACATCGCTCGAATCAACCACTACAATATCAATATCCGACATCACCTCAACTGGAACGTCTTCCAGTCTTGCATCTGAGCAGACCACAGCAAGCGTGGACACAACCAGCAGCTCAACCACTCAAGAAGAGTCCACGACGAGTACAACGACGGCTGAGGCAGAGCCCACTGACACTGGTTTCCTCATCAATGGTGGTTTTGAGGAGATGTCGGTTGGCGGTGGGCACACCGGGGAACCATGGACGCTGGGCAGAGGTGTCACGCTTGTCGACAACCCAGCATACGCGCATTCCGGGCGCTATTCCATGTGGGTGCCCTGCCTCAAGCCGTGCTAACTAAGCTAACCACCCGATTTCAGTGTGGTGACACTACCAACACCATCGACAGGGACCGGTGGCGTGTGGGCCCTCATCCAGCCCATTTCTGGCTTCGACAAGACAAAGACATACATTCTTACTTACTGGTGGGCATTCTCGGATGTTCAAGACACGGGTGGAGGGAGCGTCGGATTTATGACCTATACCAGCGGTGGCATCGCCGAGGACGTCTTCCGATCTGCAACACCGGCCAATGTGTACCAGAAACGAGTGCTCGGATTTGGAACGAACCTCGCCGATGGCCAGTTCAGAATGCGGCTTAGCACTTCAGGACCTCTTTTCAAAACCGCAGAAATCCGAATCGACGATATCAGCATCGTGGAGTTCGATCCGCCGTGCACACTTGTCAGCCCGGCGGTTGATGGCCAGCTGTGTGGCACGTTCGGGAGTGCGGATGGCCAAACAGGCCCATACCAAATCGGCCAACCAGAGAACATGATTTTCGAGGACTGCGCTCTCAAGTGCAAGGTGCAAGACAGCTGCAAGTTGTTTTCATTCTTTGGCCCGGCTTACGCTGGGTCGTGCAACTTGTACTCTGGAACAAAGACACAGATCGGATTCGTGGAGAAGCCCAAAAGCCTCTTCACTAGACCGTTCTATGAACGAGAGTGCTGGGTTTGTACATAGACCTTCGCTTCCGCCAGTACAGGGCGAGTACTGAAACAAGTTGGCAAATAGATGCTGAGTTGTGGAGAAGGCGTAGGCTTATTAACACATGAGACAATTCTATATTATGACCCATTTGATGTACTAATATGGTTGTGGCAGTTGAGCTTGCAGTGACCGTCCCTCGTGGTAGTCATGCTTCAACCATGGCGCCATTTAGGGGTCCTTGGGTGGCAGTGGCGCGATATGGCCACCCGCTAGCTTGCCTACCTTGACAGTATCGGTGAAGAAGAAGAGCATATCCTTCCTGCTTTTCGACCTCAACACAGCTACTCTCCCTAGGCCGGTCGGATCTCTAGCTGCAGTGGCGCATGCAGAGCTGCGCGTGTTCGCCATCTCGGTGCGCCAACCTCGTATGTAATGATGTCGAACATGGAGGCGAACAAATAGCACTTCCGCATTCCACCTCGTGCAGCTTACCGTGTGCGTCCGAACCGTTGTTGGTGGGGGTAAATTGCAGGGTAGTGGTCTAGTAGATCTGCGCCATGACGGACCGTGATACGCCACATGGACGTCATTGACCCTTATCTACCGTTTCTGTATCATGCTGCCAAACCAACAAGCCAACCATCCTTGCGAGCGCTATCTCACCGCAGCGTTAATCTTGGGGCCGTTCTGCCTCACCGTGTCTCGGATGTCACATTCCTGATGTCATCAATGGCCGAATCACACCAGGCTTTGTTGCCGAGTCCTGTCTTGTTTGGCTTGTTATATGGGCAACGTCCCTCGTCGCCTCGCTGAATTTTGGTGATGCATCTCCCAGGCTTGCATCTCGCTCCCTATCCTTCGCCATGTCGACTCCGACGTCTGACCCCATCAACATAGGAGTCCCTTCCCGGGGTCGCCGTCACTCTATCCTGTCGGATTTCCTCCCCGACAGCCTGCCCATGCCGTCTTCGTTCATCGCCACGTCGCCCATCGTCCGGGAGATACTAAGCAGAGACATTGCAGATTGCTCGTCTGACGAGGGAGCTGGTGACCACGAAGATGATGCGGTAGCCAGCGATGCTGAGTCGCAGCAACACCACACGGCCGATGCGAAGCTCGCCTTCCACCCGAACGGTGTCGCCTACGGATGCGGCTACTCGACGATCCCGATCCAGGGTGTGGACTGTCCAGTTGCCAACCATCACGATCTGGAAGAATCAACCGATGCGGAGCTTACTCTCTTGCGCGATAACCACATTATTCCTCCCAGGGACCCCTGGAAGAAGTGGAAGACCTCTTTCGTAGGACGCCTGCACCGATCCGTGTTCGGCACCAAGACCCGAGACCATGAGAGACCGCCTCTTTCGCAAGAACCATCCGTAGAGACCACTCCGTTACTACATGATGTACGTGAGGATGCAGACGAGTCTGAATCCGAGTCCGAATACGACTACACTCCGCCGACGCCTGGACCTAATGAAATACACGAACAATGGGAAGAAGCCGTGGCCGCTCATCACATCAAGACGACTTGGCAACGTGAAGCAAAGACGCTGGTGCAATACTCGGCGCCGTTGATTGCCACCTTTCTTCTGCATTATTCTGTGACCATTGGAAGTGTGCTTACCGTCGGCCGACTTGGAATGGAGGAACTGGCTGCGGTTAATCGTATGTGCCCTCGCACTCTGTACCCCAGCACTCACTCCTGATAGTGACCATGCGCTAATCAAATACGCAGTGGCCACGATGACTGCTAGTATAACATGCTACGTTCCTGTACAGGGCCTCGCAACGTGTCTGGATACGCTCTGCGCCCAAGCATACGGTTCAGGCCACAAGCATCTCGTCGGGCTCCAGGCGCAGCGCATGACCTGGCTGCTCTGGATACTCATGGTACCCGTGGCCGTGGTCTGGTGGTTCTCGGAGCCAATCCTCAAAGCTCTCGTTCCCGGCGGAGAGACCGCGGCCCTCGCGGCTCTGTATCTGCGAGTTCTGATTGCTGGCATGCCTGGCGTCGCGGCCTTTGAGAGCGGCAAGCGTTTCGTACAGTCGCAGGGCTTGTTCCACGCGACGACGTATGTTCTGCTCCTCGGCGCTCCTTTGAGCTTTTTGCAGAACTGGCTGTTCGTCTTCCGCTTTGGCTGGCACTTTTCCGGAGCGGCTGCCGCCATGGCGATTACTCAGAATCTACTGCCTGTCCTGCTGATCTTGTACGTGATGTTCATCCAGGGATCTGAGTGTTGGAAGGGCTTCAGCAGAAAGGCTTTTAGTAACTGGGGTGAGCTTCTGTCCCTTTCCGCCTTGATGTGAAATTCGCTGACGGCTTGTCTGATACAGGCCCGATGATCAAGCTGGCGTTGCCGGGAATGATCATGATCGAAGCTCAGTTCTCGGTATTGGAAATCCTCACAATCGCAGCCGGTCGGTTTGGAACCGCACAACTTGCGGCCCAGAGTGTTCTCGTCACCGTGACGTCCACTTCCTTCAACATTCCGTTTCCACTGGCCATTGCAACGTCGACTCGGATTGCGAATCTCATCGGTGCACATCTAAGTGATGCTGCACGACTGACTGCAAAAGTGGTACGTGTGGTCGTCTCTCCATCATCTTTACTCCATGTCAATTAATGTCGAGTACAGGCCATCGCCGCTGCATGTATCGTAGGTCTGTTCAACATGACCGTGTTCATCAGTCTCCGCAGACTGCTCCCAATGGCTTTCACAAACGACGAGCAAGTTATCGACATTGTCTCTCATGCCATATTCGTCTGTGCAGTGATGCAAATTTTCGACGCCTTGGCGGCCGTATCTCATGGGATTCTCCGCGGTATTGGACGCCAGGCAATTGGAGGCTACGCAAACCTTTTCTCATACTACTGTGTGGCTTTGCCGATCTCCCTGTCGACTGGGTTTGCTCTTGGTTGGAAGCTGAGCGGTCTTTGGGCTGGACTTACAGTCGGCCTTGCTGTGTAAGTCTCACCACCGAGTTCCAACAACAAAGAGTCCGGCTTGTTCGTGCATCGGTGTGCTAACATTTTCTAGTGTATCGGCTCTTGAGCTTTTGTATCTGCACCACGCAGACTGGGAGAGTGCTGTTGCTCAGGCTGAAGCTAGGATGTTATCTGAGAACGTCGACCTTGGAATTAAAGACTCGGAAATTAGACAATAAACGCAGGCGTCTGGACTTAGAAATAAGAATGAGGGGTGGTTTGTTTTGCGACAGTTGAAAGTTGACGAATGAAGTTTGAGATTTTTTCTCTATTTACGGATTAATGTAAGTCATGTTTTGCTCTTATTGCTATTAAGAAACCCATGTTGTCCTGCCCCTTTAGGTCAAATTACATGATAGAGGCTGGAGGAGTTGTTGTCTACACGGCCCCCCTGAGCATGACCTCTTATGAGTGCATAAACCTGTGTGGCTGAACACAAGTAGCGATAAGAGGTGATAGAACCAGTAATCCAGCAAAGCTGAGGAAAACGGCGAGGTTACTACAAAGAAACAGCCGAATCCGCAATTACATGGCTTCGACGCCCCGTTAATGAGCCAGCTGAAAGACCAAATGTCTATTTGTGGAGTCTATACCATCTTGGTACAGACTACTGTTCGTGATGGGTCACCTTCAGCTAGCCCCATATACGGGATATTGACACATTAGCCATACTCTTGATTAGAGCCAAATTCAGCCAGCCCGAAATGAAGGACTAGGAGACTAACTAGGTCAAGTATGATAGGTGGTGCATCGCCTACACCTCAGACTTGCCCAATCATGCCTCGGTAGCTCCGTTTTGACAAGCTAGAAAATATGCCTCTCGAATCAAAACATGGTACAGATTTTCCGTCGTTCATAGGCTGTATTAATGCATGGCCTTAACATCGGCCAGGTCTGGATTTAGCCACTTGTCAGTTATTCAGCTCACCACAAACCTCGGCGCAGACAGCCTGTACATAGCTTTAGTAGTCAACCGAAGCAATTTAAATTAAAGTACTTACAATGTGCTCGAAGTCAGTCAACAACCACCATTCACACTATGCGACATAACAACATCCTACCACAATTCGCCGAAATGGCCATTCCCCTTCTGTACGGGCTTTATAAGCTCACCAACCGTAATGACGAGACCACAACGGCAAAGCCAAAAATCGCAGAAGCTCTCACGCCGGCGTACCAGCGAAGCCGCCACCACGAGAACAAGTGAATCATTTCCGAGGAGCAAGCCGACATCGACGCTGGAGCGAGATCCGTTTACATCGCGTCGCGCGTGCTTATGGGCGGTCGATTCGGCGGCACTGTTGGCAGGGTTGACAAGGAATACGTTGACCAGGTGAAGGACTTGATGACGGCTGACCTTTACAGAGCTCTTGACGATGCCCCCGATTCGACGCACCACTGGCGTGTTGTTGTTGTAGGTGATTACTTGCATCAGCTTCAGGCTACTTCTCTTACAACTGGCTGGAATTACTACACCAACGAAACGTTCAACATGGGGGACGGCTGGACCAAGTACAAGCTCGGATCAACCAATTTCAACGACATCGCTATCCGGAATTCTGGTGAGTCTAATAATTAAGAAGCACTATCAGGGCGTCTAAAATCTGACTAATTTTTGTCTTTTCCCTAGCTGTATCATACGGGCAAGTTGTCGCGAAACAACTGTTAGATTAATTTAACAAGATTAACAGATTGAAGAATAGATCTTGCACGTGGCATATCGAGCTCTAGACTAGGATTAACCTACGTAATGTGTGCTTACCGTCACTACTTCGAGCTGGAGTCTTTTACCAAATGCTAGCCGGACTGTGTGGTAAAGGAGAGATCGTTTGGCTTACACTATCAGCCGCATAGTAGCTCAAGGTTGGTTTTCACTCATTGTACTTCAGGAGCAATGTACCTCGCGTAGACAAGGTGCACATTATCCGTGGTAATCAAGGGATGAATAAACAAAGATCATCAATGTAACCCCTATGGACTAATTTCAAACTTGACACTCCTCGTAAGCTTCGACTTAAAGTAAGTTTCGTCCCTGGGGAATGAAAAGCGGCATTGGCCGGCGCTAGCAGGGCGGAGTTGAACAAACGCGAAGCGCCGGAGATTTAACTTAAGTTACCCGGCCGCTCGGTTACTTGTTCGAGATTAGTGCCGGCCTTGATCCGGGCAGGACGGGGCTGGATGTGAGATTTGCTTACGATCTCATGATCCGTATAGTATGCTCGGTTACTTATTTGGGGCTAACTCCGGAGTGCTGAACCGAGTGAGGCATTGTAGGCTTGATATTTCTAGGCAAGCTTATCATTAGACGTCCTCACTTTAGTCAATACTCGGGATCGGCGCCTCATTTGTATCCCAGGTCTCCGGGGTTCGGATCACTTCCCGCGACTCAACCCCGAAGCGACCAGAATAGTCTGTCCCCTTGGCCTCTATCGTACCGAAACAAGAACCCAGGCAGCAATGTCAAGCATAACTGATACAGAGAAATGGTTGATCACTATGTGATTGGGTAAAAGGGTTGAAGATGGATGATTCTTTCATTTGGTTGGCCGGTCTGCGGTGCTTAAGGCACCGCAGCCCGTGCACGTGACACGCATCACTCAATCATGCGACGATCGCGGCCGCCGGCTCTAAGACCGGCTGCACGCATCATTAACACATATAAAGGTCAATGAGCATCCCTTCAAGGTTCGCGTATTCCAACAAGCTATCGGCCTGTTTTCATTTGCAATCGAGCACAGCCACCATCACGTCTCCTATTCACATTCTTCAATACATCATAATCTCCAGAATATCTCTTCTCATCCAAATACCATAATGCGGCCTCATGACAAGAATTTCAAAGCCCAAAATGCGGACCCGCAGCCAGCTTTCTCAAGGGACATGGCTCCTCTGCCCGAGAGCTTTGGTCCCGTCTTCTTCAAGAACCAGTTCCGAACGCGGATCGAACTGCCCACGAAAGAAAAGTATCCCGATGTGCAAGGAAAGTGCGCTATCGTCACAGGCTCGAATACTGGACTTGGATTTGAGTCAGCAAAACAGTTGCTCGCGCTTGGGTTATCGCATCTTGTGATGGGCGTACGATCACTCGAGAAGGGCAAGGTAGCAGCAACCAAGCTTCAGCCAGCGAACTCGTCGGCCAAGATCGAAGTCTGGCAGCTAGACATGGAGTCCTACGATTCCATCCAGACCTTTGTTCAGAAATGCCAGGCCAGCCTATCTCGCATCGACATGGTTATTCTGAACGCAGGTCTCTCTCCAATGAACTTTACGACGATCCCCGCAACGGGGCATGAGAAAACCATCCAAGTCAATCACATCAGCACAGTACTCCTCGCCATCACCTTGATTCCCGTCTTGAAGAGCAAGACCGACGACAAAAATGTGCCACGCCTCACCATCGTCAACTCAGTCACTGCCCATCTATGCAAGTTTCCCAACAAAGACAAGCGGCCGCTTTTGGCCTCGTTCGACAATACAGCTATCACACCCTGGAACCCGGAAGAGAGATACGGCGTATCGAAGCTACTGTGTCAACTCTTCATCGTCAAACTAGCAGAGCATGTCGACTCCGACGACGTCATCATCAACATGGTCGACCCAGGTCTTACCAAAGGCACCGCCCTGGCACGCGACACCATGGGGGCTATAGCTGTGGCCGCGAAACTCTTTTTTGCAGCTGCGGGAAGACCGGTGGAAACGGGTGCAGCAACCTATGTTGACGCCGCCCTCGGGCACGGCAAGGAGTCTCACGGCTGCTTTTTGATGAATTGCAATGTTTCGCCGTAAGTTACAGCTTCAATATGCTTAGATTCAGGGCACTAATATGATTCTGGTGTAGACTTGCTGGGTGGTTTTACACCGGCGGTAGTGAGTTGACGGGCGCAGTGTGGAATGAGACTCTGGAAGAACTCAGCTTCGCTGGTGTCAAAGAGATTGTCTATTATCCGAGGTCTTGATTCTAATTTTCAAGTCTGGCTTTCAAGTAGTAAAGTAGTGGGGGGGCTGGTAAGTTCTGAGTCGTTTTTAGACGCATAAATAGAGATTAGTTGCTTCAAATAGTAAGTAACATCGGGAACAAGAAATATGAATAATATTTGCTATCGAAAAACATATCATCAATACACGTCCTCGCCACTGACTTTCAAGCAGCTCGGTAGTCCAGAAATCCACCCCGGTTAATCACAAAGCTTTGTACTTACTTCACGTCTGTATCCCGCAAGTTCTTTACGTCTAAACCCCTATGCTTAGTAGCGCGTATGTGGAATTTTATCACTAACGTTGTGATTACTCTTCCCGCCTTTAAGGCGTGCTGCTGTAGATCTGCTTTCGCGCCCACAGATCTCTTCTGTTCGTTTCCATTGCGGCCAGTAACGAGTATTTAATTTAATTTATTCATCAATCTTATCAGGATACAAGTAACTGGGTGACAAGGATGCTACGAAACCATGCCCAAGGACACCGCCTTATCCATACCGGGGGCTTCGGCAATGGCGTGATGTAACCCCGCTCTCAATCGGCGTGGCCTTTTCGATCCCTCAAACCAACAATATTCGTCCACTTCTTGTCCCCTCTTCATAAACTAGACAACCCTAGCTATAAAACAAGTACAGTCAAACAATGGAAGATCAACGCGAGGTCGTGATCGAAGCAGACGACTTTCCCGACCACGATTCCGCTATTGGCGATCCCGAGGTACGGATCAATATTCTGCCTGCATTCGTCCGTTTGCAACTAACTTGGCTTGATCAAGGACATAGGATCATCAACAACTAGCTTGAATAGCTCTATTCTCGAGTATAGGAGGGAGAATGGGAGAACATACCACAAATTTCACGATGGGAGTCAGTGGATTCCCGACCGTACAGATTGTAGAGGTACAAATAGAATGTGAGCTAATTATGACCAGAGTACCACTTTCCGAACGACGAGTCAGAAAATGAGCGACTGGGTAAGTAACCATGAGAAGCCCATCATAACCTGTGGCTGATATTACCCCATAGATCTACAGCATCACATCTTCTATCTCACACTCAATGGAAAGCTGGGCCTTGCCCCACCAAACGACCCCAACTCCAAGGTTAGCCGTGTGCTAGATCTTGGCACTGGTACTGGTATTTGGGCTATGGATTTTGGAGAAAGACACCCTGAAGCCGAGGTGAGAGCATCATTCTAGATCCATAGGCCGATCTGACACACGATTCCCCAGGTCATTGGCATCGATCTCTCACCGAGTCAGCCCCAATTGTACGCACATTACGCTTCATTCCGAGTTTGAACTTACGGCTAAACAAACATTAGCGCCCCTCCCAATGTTCGATTCGAAGTAGACGATTTTGAGGACGAGTGGACGTATTCAAAGCCGTTCAACTACATTCACAGCCGCATGAACAACTCCAGCATATCAAACTGGGAAGAGTACGTTCGAAAGTCATTCAAGTAAGTATTTCCATGGAAAGTCGATATATGTATACTCATAAGTTACAAGCCACTTATCTCCAGGGGGCTACATCGAGTTCCAGGAATTTACTCTCCCGCTTTCCGACGACGGAACCCTTGACCCAAGCCACGCCCTCCATAAAGCAATGTACCACCTCGGCGAAGCAGCCTCAAAGCTGAACCACTCGTTCATCGACCTCAACACTATCAAGCCCATGCTCCAGGAAGCCGGATTCCAGGACGTCCACGAGTACCACTACAAATGGCCGTCCAACACCTGGCCGCGTGATGCTCACTACAAGGAGCTGGGTGTATGGAACCACCAGAACGTCGTCACGGGTTTGCAGGGCTTTTTGATGGCGGCGCTGACGAGGGGCCTTGGATGGAAAGCTGAAGATGTGAATGTGCTTGCTGCTGAGGCGAAGAAAGATATGCGTAATAGGAGTGTGCATGCTTATTGGCCCATGATAGTAGTTACGGGGAGGAAGCCTGATGATAAAGCAGTTGGGACTACTACAGAGGGATGATATGTTGATACAGAACAGACGGGCTTTCTAGGTTATCACGTGTACGTCATGATGGCGGTGTCTGGCTAATAGTAACTGGCTTTTAATGTAGTTCTGATTGTCGAGCTAGCATGGGCAATTACTGCTGGCTTTATGGTCAATGACATTGGACTTCTCGTAGCATGAAAACTGTCTGAAGCTGCTCTCCGGTTCTCATTCTTCGCCAAATAAGTAGGAGGGATGATATAGGAATTGAACATCGAGAGTAATCAGGCATAAAATAAGATCTACACCTTCATGAACCCGTGTGATAGCTTGTACTGAAGAACTTAGTGAGTGAGGCATTTGTGCCGAATCTACGGACATACGTAGTCCATGGCACCAGCGTCTCACAAAACGGTATGGGACATTCTTGTTCAGACTTTCTTGTAATTCCACTAGTGGAACCTCCACTGAGCCTTGTAGTTCGGAGTCAGCTCCAGGCCAAGCAGCAGTGCCCGCAGTAGTTCAATAGGCATCGTATTCGCCTTCAAAACCCGGTCATGGAACTCCTTCTCCCCGAAGTATCCCTCTTTCAAAACCTCGTTTCGCAACTCGAAGATTTGCAGCGCACCCAGCATGTAGCCAACCTGATACAACGGAGAGTAATCCCCATTGAAGGATCGTCTGACCTCTGCTTCAGCGTTTGAGCGCTCGTGGCCGACCCAGTCGACCAGCAGATCGATACACTCCTGCGGCGTCATCTCATTGAGGTGGAACTTGAGCGAGAAGATGATTCGAGCGCAGCGGTGCATCCGCCAGAATAGCGTGCCAATCCTGTCCTCTGGGGACTCGAAGAAATTGCCCATCTGCCAAAACACCAGCTCCCAGTACATGGCCCAACCTTCGACGAAGAAGGGGGTCTCGAACAGTTTTCGGTGACTGTTATAACGCTTGCCCATGTACAACTGCAGTCTATGTCCGGGAATCAGTTCGTGGAAAGCCGTGGCCTTGGAGAAGTGGGTGTTGTTGCCTCTCATGACCATCTTCTTGAGCTTGTGCGACATGTCTGCCGTGGGCGATGAAACGATGATGGACGGTCCGCCGAGAAAGAAAGGGTTCTCCTTCTGACGCTCCGCGGACATGGTGAACATGCGATATGTCTCGTCGGCGATTTTGGGGACCGTGACTAAGTCGTGCTCTTGAACAAATTGCGTTCCCTCGCGAGCGAGCTGCAGGACAAGTTGTGTCTGTTGACCAGGAGGGACGGACAGCGTTTTGACGTGCTCGAGGGCCTTCTTCCAGTCTTCCCCGAAACCTAGCTCTTTCGAGGCGGCAATCATCTCTTCGTGACACCACTTGTACTTCTCTTCCGCAAGCTTGATCAGCTCCTCTGGAGTATACGGAATCATCTCAGCCTCAAGCTCAACGACAAGACCGTCTCTGCCAATCGGTTCACCGACGATTTCATCATCGCCATCCGGTCGCATTCCCGCCAGCTTGGTCTTCACGATAGACAGGTACTGCACGATAGCAGCGTCTACTTCTTGCCAGGGCTTGGTAGCCCACCAGTCGAACATGGGATCGTATGAAGAGTAAAATCGCAGAAATTCCTGCAGATGGCCACGGAGCTCATTGAGGATCTGTGCGGCTTTGTATGCCGTGCTTTTGCTGGTGCGCAACTTGCCTGCTTCCGCAGCATCCTGGGTCTGCTGGATGTTGCGCTTGATTTCGTCGAGCGCCCCGGCCGTTTTGTCTCCTTGCATGGCTTCGACATGTTGGCGGGATTCACAGAGGGCGACTATCTGCGGCGCAAAGGGCAGCAGAAGCTGAGTCGCCTTCTGGGCTTTTTCGTCTAAATGCAGCTGCCGTTGCTCTCGCCTGAGGAAATTTCGCAAGAGCAGGAAATCAACCTTATCCTGCTGTGAGAGGCCCTCGAAAGGAACCTGGAACAGCGAGCCGAGTTCGTCCGAGTAGAACTGTGCTAATCGTTGATGTCGTCGCTTTGAAATTGAGATGCTGTAGAATTTGAGGAGGTCTTTGCGGTCGGATCCCACTCTTCGTACGCGATCTGGCACAGATTCGGCCTCATCTTCAATGGAAACGTGGGCAGTCGAGAGATTGACCCAGACGCCATCCATTTCCGACGAAAACTCAACAGATTGAGATTGAGACATGGTGGAACGCGATTGCAGAAACTATCGTCTCTAGCACCAAAGAATCATGAAAGAGGACTGGAAGTGAGGGGAAGTTCTGGGGTTCTTATCTTTTAAGTTCCGAGTACTCTCCAACTCCGTGTCTTGTCCGGTTATGCCCGCGATTAGATTGAACATCAGCTTCCCCATTCAGACAGGAACAGGGAATAACTAAACAACCGAACTTGCCAAATAATTGAGCTTGCCTGATAGCAGGGATGGGCCATGACAACGACTCACCGCCTCATGGTACTCGATGTCTTGAGCGCTAAGCCAAAGTTGAATCCCGGGACAGACCACAGAACCTTTCCTACAGCCTGATCAGTCCAATCTTGGAGGGCGGTGATCAGTATTTGAGGATTTAGTATGATGGGAAATTTGTAAAGAAATGTGGTTCTAATAGATCTTCAAATGCTCTGAACTTAACTTGAAATAACTCGACTTTTGATCAGGTTCTTTTTGGGTTATTCCAAGGCTAATCCAAAGTTCCTCCAAGACATGCTGGGTCTAGATGCTGCGCTGCATGGTTGTAACGTGAGATTGAGCTCAGGCATTCACGGACTTAATTCAATTGGAATCAAGCAATAAGTTGCAGATACAGCCATCGGAGACCTACGCGACACAGCATCAATTTACACCCATGTACTGTGTAGCTAAATTCGGCATTATCCTATTTTGCAAGAGGTTGACCGTGGCTTGTCTGCAGATATTGCCACATGCGAATTCGCCTGGTGCATCTCGGCTCATTCTCACTGAGCGAGTCAAGTGGACGTTTTCGAATCCAAGCCAGCCGTCGTGAGTCGCGCATTCTGGTCTTTGTATGTGATCAATTCCGTGAACCGGATAGCTATCCCTCTATGATATGATACCAGCCAAAAATAGCCCCCTGCAAGGTTGAAATGTCCAACTCGAGGCTCTGCATGCTTAAGGTGGCACTGCCGTTGCCTTGCATCTATACGAGGTAGTACATTCAGCTTGCAGAGTGCAGCCTAAAGAATATTATGCCGGGTTAATGTAATTCGCTCATTTGTGACCCCCCGTATGCGCAGGTAGCAAGTTATTGTCGATCCATTGATCTGACTGCAGCTGCCACAACCAATTAGAGAAACCCTTTCAAGTAATCTACATGTCTGTGAAAGGCACAACGTGTCATACGGGTAAGCCGAGGTTGGATAAGGGTGGAATCCCACCTTTCGGGGCATGGAGCTGGGTTTGTCGTGTCGTTGTTGTACCATCGCAGAGTTGGCAAGTCTCGGTTGAGGCTGAGCTCGAAATGCAACTTGTTCTTGCCAAGACTGAGGCAGCCAAGTGGACCCGTGACCTGTTCGTGTTTCCCAGCAGCTCATATTTATGGTGTTGTTGGTATCCAGGTCTGACTTCTCCGTATCGGACACCCACCCAAAATCACAAATCACAATGGAACGTCTCACCCAGCTCCCTGCAAGCTGGAAGCCCGTTCAAGGCCTCAAGAGAGAATCACCCCTGGCCTCCCCAGATAGCGCAAACGAACTGTTTCAAAATGAAAGTCAGAGCACACTTTTATCCCCGTCCTCATTTGACGGCACTGGAGGGAACGACAACATCAACTGGGCCTCTCGGACGACCAAACAGCATCCGCGGGCACTATCTTGGATTCCGAACTACTTAATGCAAACCTGGAGCATGTACTGCTTCTTACTCATTGGCATTCTTGTCGCCATCGGCCATCATTTGTTCTACAACAACCTCCATGGAAAAGATGCAGTCGATCAGTCGGCCGCGCTCCGGTACGGAACCTTCCTTGCGTTCCTCGCCAAGGCAAACTTCGGGACTGCCGTTGTCCTCGCTTTCCGACAAAGGGCTTGGATGACAGTTCGACATAAGATCCTCAGTCTGAGAGCAGTCGACTCGCTTTTTGCATCCATAAACGATTTGTCTGCCTTGTTCAACTGGGAAGCCTTCAGCAGGGCTAGACTAGCAATGTGCTTCGCGATATATTTGTGGGTGACTCCTCTGATTGTTATTCTTACTTCCGATACACTTTCCGTCGTCTCCCGGATCAAGCAAGAGCGTGGGAAATGCCCATCAATTAGGACTCTCAACTTTTCAATTGAGGAGACGTACGATTGGCGGCACCCGATCGTAGAGGATGTGTCCAGTCTGTCTACTTGGAATACGACCTCTAAATCTAAGGATCTTGACCCGGGAGAGTTTGATTACTGGACTGGGTGCAATCCTGACTACTTCGGTTTGGCTAGCAAAGCTATATACCTTCGAAATGCCATCATGCGAGAAAACGCCCCAGGAGAGATATGCGGTCTGGGGTGGAATTGCTCCTTTGTTCTGGACTTCACTGGCCCAGGATACAAATGCGAGGAACCTACTGTTGGGAAACAGTTCAAACCAAAGCCGGTTGGAGGATCAGAAGCACCATTCACTGCAGACGATATCTTACCTTACGGGAATTACTCGTATATCGCCATCACAGATCAGGGCGACTATGCTTCACAGCAAATCGAGACCGGATCCAAGGGGATTCCAATACACGGACCACCATACCCGCCAAATCTTGGTGCATTCAGAACTGAACCAATTCTCTGGATCGGATACGCTTCTCTCAGTAATCGCACCAAAAAGCCGCCTGTCAATACCACGCAAGAGGAGTGGTACGATGCCTTCACACCAACTATATTCGGGTGCGAGAATTACGAAATACAATACACGGTGCAGTTCAATTACACCGATGGCAAGCAAACTCATAAAGTCAAGGATCGGCGATATCTACAGAAGGTCATCAACACGACAATTGTTCCTGGTGCATTTCAAGACGATGGGACCTTCGATAAGACAGTAGCAGTCCCTGAAAGCAACTACGTATTCCCAGCAGACACGCGCAAGTACCATCGCGTTGCTACCTATCATTCCATGGGTAGGTTTCTGAGGGATCTTGTCAACGGAACCATAGTATGGCCGGAGGGGAAGAAGGCGTCTCAAGTTACAAAGACACGACTGATCGAAAAATTACACGGAACCACCTGGCCAGTTGCAAGACTTGACGAAAAATTGCGGGATTTCTATGAGGAGATGATGCTATCACTGCTATCAGACCCGCGGTTTGTTGCCGTATCATGGGCCCACGATCCTTCGCAGCATACCAGTCTCGACATTGGGGGGCCAGAGACAAACTTTCCCTGTGTCCGCGAACGGCATACGCTTCTCTACGACTACAACTGGGCCCAGCTGTGTACGGTCTACACAGTTGTTGTCATTGTTTCAATAGCTGGTGTTATTTCTGGAGCTCTGGCGACTCAGGAAGAGGGCGTGATGCGCGACATGAGTGTTTCTTCGATCATAGCAGCCACAAGAGCCCAAAGCTTGAACGTCGTGCGGTTGGATAGTGATGAAGACACCAAGAGGCTGAACATCGGGTTTGGGTGGGTGCTCGAGCGTTCTGGTGCGAGGACACGCGGATTTGGTTTAGAAGGGGATGTGACCCAAGAAAACTCCAAAATGAGAGGTGGCTCCTATCGCGAGTCAGAATTGGGGAGGTACAGTGGTATCGAAAGGGGGCAGATGACTGGAATGACATCTGGTCGTTCTGGGGACGGAATCGAAGGAAATAGGGAGGGTGCTTAGCATGGGACATGTTGGGCGTTGCAATTAATGCGGATAAGAGACTGGGTGGTGTGATGGAGCAAGCTTATGAATTCTAGATCTGTGAAGGGCTGAATGAATATGAAGGCGGGTAACGCCCACAGAGGGAGAGTTTAATGATGGGTAGCAAATAATGAGTCTTGATATTTCTCGGTTTAGTTTAGTTTGACATTTATTCCATCATCGCACTTATTCTCACCAAGACTTAGTGGTAGGAGACCTGCATATGGAATTAGAGACGACTATCATTCTCGTCGACAGCTACATACTGTGAGTATAGATAAACATCAAAGGATGTTTCGCTCACAGTTTTATTCATTAATACTATGCACCATATCCAGATGTGGTAACTGGAGCAAAATATCAGCGCTGTTCTCCAACCCCCCAGGAAGCAAAGGGAATTGTCCCAGTGAATCTCCCGGCAGTCCCTGTCTCATAGTGTTTAGTTCCGCTATGACTTTACTTCGTTCAGGGGTGAAAATGGGATCTGTCCAACTCGTTATAGGTAGGCCCATAAGATTGTGAGCTTCGTGTATCATTTGCGGGCAAGGACTCCTAGCCCAGGTGATATCGCTGTGCGTCGAGGTCGCCTCAAACCGGCTAAGCATTTCTGGAACCGAAATGGCCAGCTGTATATCGGCCGTTCTTCTGTTGTCACATATATTTCTAGAAGCATGGACTATCAGAACGGCTACAGCCGACACATGGTAGTTCAGAGTCGTCCTAGAACAAAGAGAACTGAAGTTAGTAACCAGAAAGCTCTACACTATTTGTCATTTCAAGCATCGACTCACCAGTTGCAAGAATGATCACTAGGATCTAGTCGCAACAGGCTCAGGCAAGCCCTTGCTATTGTAACGCAGCAACTTGGCGGCCCTGTCTCGTTAATCTGCAGAGATCCAAACTCGGACAGACCAAGGTATGGGGCACCTTGCGCACGGAGACTATGAAAAGAGAAGCCATGAATCAATGTGTGGCAGTTGAGATACGCCAGATAAAGCAACCGTAGTATAAAAACGGCCGGCTCTGGGAATACCGCCCCGAGATGCCCAGTCTCTATCAGCGTATCCTGCATGGGTTGGAGACCACTCGCTGACATCCACTGGTCAAGTTCAGCACCTATACCTTGTATGGCCTCCCGCTGTATCCAACCCGGCTGGCGCGCTGCTCGAACGGTGTAAAGCCGTTGGCGAATCTGGACCTGCATGACGGCGAGCTGTGTGCGCAAACGGAAGTAGTTGACCTTGACAGTGTTGTCCGTTGAACACAAGTAACCCAGTCCATCCTCTGGATCTTCCACCGGGAGAGGAACATCGATGTCATCCTCATGCATTAGAGGGGGCCTTCCCAGGCAGAGGCCAAGGTCATGGTCGAGGAAGTAGGCTATCCAAAACACGCGATTCCGTTGTCGTTTCACGTTCCTGTCTCCAGAGCCGGTGAGTTCATGATTTATGTCTAACTTGCCCTACACCTGTAGCCCGTTCCAGTGCAGCAGCCGTACAGCAGCGGCGAAGAACGTTGAAGAAGGATTCGCGTCGGGCATCGATTGCATGAAAATGGTCATACCCAGAAGTGCTTGGATAGGTAGAAAGTCGCCGGTCCCGCAAATTGCCAGCTGAGCAGCTTTTTCCAGAGCTGTTTGGAGATGAAGCCAGGCCTCGCGGTCGTCATCTTGAGAGTCGCCCGTTTTATAATGAGATATCGCTCTGTAACGGTGTGCAAGGCCGCACATGACGCTGATGGCCGTCCAAAGAGCCGAGTGGTTGCGGATTTCGTCCATCTCTAATGCAGAGAAGCGTGCTATGACGTCGATCTGGTCGAATAGAGGGATGGCTCGGTTGAAGGTGTCAAATTAGGCGTTTAAGAGAAAGTTTGAGAAAAGCACAGAACATATCAATATGTCCCCCATCAACGAGAAAACCATTTACCTAATCACTGGTGCCAGTAGGGGTACATTTCCTCCCCGAGCTGATGAATGCGAAGCTTGTGCTTGACTAACCATCTTCTCCAGGCCTGGGCTTGAGCTTTACGAAAACTTTACTTGCTAGGGACAATACCGTAGTCATCGCCGCAGTCCGGGATACTTTGAGTCCTTCGGCTCTCGCGATGGCGGACATCTCTTGTGGCACAGATAGCGAGCTCATCACCGTCAAAATCGATGGCCTCGACAATGCCTCCGCTGCATCCGCCATTGCCAGCCTTCCGGAGTCGATTGGCCATCTGGACGTTGTCATTGCCAACGCCGGTGTACACCGACACTTTGGCCCTGTGTCGGCGATGCCTGTTGACGAGCTACCATTCCACATCGCCGTCAACACCGCAGCACCCATTGTGCTCTTGCAGGCCTGTCTGCCCTTGTTGAAGCTTTCGAGGTCTCCGAAATTCGTCGTCATTTCCAGCACCCTGGGCAGCCTCGCCGAGGTTGACAACTATCCACAGAGCGCCGGGGCGTACGGGCAAGGCGGCGGTCAACTACTTCATGCGCAAGGTGCACTATGAGGAGCCCTGGTTGGCATCGATGGTTATCTGCCCTGGGTGGACTCAGACGGAGATGGAAGACAACGGAGCAAAACAGTTTGGCTTTGGGGACACTGCTCCATTGATGGTTGAAGTCTCGACGAAGGGCGTTATAGAAGAGGTACGTTTATATCGGATTATGTTGGAGTAATTACTAATCAAGACTCCTTGTTGAAATAGGTGGACAATTTGGTCAGGACGGAAAAGGGGAGATTTGCTGGGTTTGACCACGAGGACCACCCATGGTAGTGTCAGAAACAAAGCCCGTACTATATGTGTCTTCTACATTACCTTCGGTTCCTGAAACCTCAGGCTCTCTTACTCCGGGTTTATTTTAATACGAACCAAGATATAGAAAACTGATACTGTTTACAAGAGTGTTACCATACGTACAATATGACAGGTTGTCTATCTACCTTGACACCGACGTGATTCCTTAATGACTATTCTCCAGGCCAAGCTCACTAATGCAAATCTACTCATATTGATCTGAACTGCTAAATCAACCCTACTACTCGCCATTAGGAGTAGACCTTGCAGATAATTGTCGCGGGATGGAGGTATTGACTAAGACCCATTATTGCGAGCTGTCACGGCAATTACATCTCCATGAACAGTGCGAGTAACAAGTTCTAGTTCTCGCCGTGTTATGTACGACACAGGGTATGGACTCCTTCACATTCTTCCATCACGTCTCTTCAGCTCATCTTGACAAATCTTACAGTTTCGCCCCTGTTTCTTCACACTTAGACTTGAAAACGTCTCCCCTTCTCCATCTTACTCCGTTATGGCGCACTCTGCAGAACTGAATCAATCTCCTTCTTAAATCTCTGGCGAATAACTCTGCGGTCCAGTTTTTGCGTGGCGGTTACAAGGCCCTGTCGTTCCTGTCAGTACACCGTATATGATATATGCCACATAGAAAGCACTTACACTTGGGGGAGTCCATTCTTCCTCCGTGATGACTACGCCGGCAACAATCTCTATTCGAGATAGACCAGCACGCTTTCCAGTGGCCTGGAGATCCTTCAGCACGGCATCGCGAACCTTTAAGTCGGAATGCATGCTGTGCTCGTCCACACCGAGCTCCTTGGCAATGCCGCCAAGCACCTTCTCATTGGGCATGATAACGGCAATTGGGCGAGAGTGCTCGGGGCCTGCATAGACCATGACGTTGCTCACGGTCTGAGCACCACGATACACAGACTCAACCTTCTCAAGAGCAATATACTCGCCGCCCTGCATCTTGATGAGGTTCTTGACTCGATCGATAACGCGTAAATGACCATCAACGTCAAATTCACCAATGTCTCCAGTCTTGAACCAGCCATCAGGAGTGATGGCCTTGTCCGTCTCCTCCTGGTCTTCGTAGTAGCCCTTCACGACCGAGGTTCCTCGCATCCAGATTTCGCCTTGCGGTACTTCGGCATCTGTAAAGTACCCAACATCAGGGACGGAAACCAGCTTGATATCAAGGTTAGCTGCAACAGGACCAACCGCCCTAGGCGAGTACTGAAGGGGATGTCCTAAAGCCCCGGTTGCACAAGTCTCTGTGAGGCCGTAGCCGATCAACACGGGAGCGAGGACCAGGGATAGGAACTCTTTGGTACTGTCGGCAATGCCACTAGCACCGTTGATGCTGAATCGAAGTCGACCGCCAGCTAGCTTCCGCACCTTGCTGAACACTAGGCCGTCAAGTATGCCAGATCCGGGGAGTTTGTTCCTCGTCAAAAAACTCTTGAGGTTGAACGCAGTCCAGAATAGGGTCTTGACAAGCAAGCTAGACGCGTCCAGGTTTGCCGTTACGCCCTTCCTGATCGACTCCCAGACTTGTGGGACGCCCGTCATGACCGTTGGTCTCAGCTCTCGCATGTCTCCAGCACAGTTTGTGACCGATGAATCAGCTAGGGTTTTGGGACTGCCATACCCAAGACTGCCGCCGACAAACAGAACCAAGTTCTCAACGGCCATCTCTAAAATGTGGGCGAGGGTAAGATACGCGAGCACGACCTCCTTATTGCTAACACCGTCGCAAATACCAACATGAAGGCCGGCAACTAAGATATACTGGTTAGCAACTCTTGTCGTTAAAGTTCAGACACGGACAGGATAAAACGAACTTCCAGAAATGAGCGCCTCATGAGTGATACACACGCCTTTGGGGGGGCCGGTAGAGCCAGACGTGTACATGATGCAGTACAAATCGGTAGCTTTAGCCGGCACGGGATCAACCATATTGTCCTCGCCTAATTTCCGCAGCTCCTCGAAGGTGACCACATTGAACTCAGGGTGGGCTGCCTTGAACTCCTCTATTTCACCGCCCTCTTCGAATATGCAGGAGTCATTGACAATGACTGTTTTGACGTTTGAGCTTTTGAGAGGTTGAATCGCGGTCTTGAGGAGATGAGGATCGATGTACATGACGTTGGACTGAGTTTGGACGAGGGAATGTTCGACGCCGCTCTCGCCGAGGGTATCATAGGCAGTGACTATGGAAATCGACTGAGATACGCAAGCGTGGGACGTAGCAAGCCAGTTGATGCTAAAGAAGAACGGTGGCTTAGCTTGGATCTAGTTTATCGTGGACATAGGTGCGCGTCGGAAATTAGATACCTCGTAGTGCCGAAGAGATGCAGCTTATGCTCCGGAGTAAAGCCCAGCTTGCGCAATCCGGAACCGATCTGTAGAACGAGTGCCTCATAGTCTTTGTAAGTAAGGAACGAGTACTTGGATAGCTCGAAGAACTGCCATTCCTTTTCAACCTCTTTGATCTGGCCATCGACATTCTTCTGGACCTTCTTGGTGCTCTTATGAAGCTTGATGAGCTTGCGAGAGCCCACGGCGTGGTTTTCTGGGTACAAGCGGGCGCCACGACGGACGATGTCAAACACCGTGTAGATATCATCGGCGGGGCGGTCGATCAGACCATCTTTCGCTCGAGGGTGGCGGCGAGGGATCGTCTCGCCAGGAACCTTTTCGTAGCCGGGAGACTCGATCGTGAATGGCGGTTTTTGCACCTGTTTCAAAGGCAGTATTCCTGTGTGGTGGGCCATTGTGGGTGTGGTGTTCAGGATATTAATGCATGGAAATCAGACGATGTTGTGGGTTCCTGGAGCCCAGGGTCCGAGGGATCCGGATGAGGTGACGGACAAGGTGGTAGGAACAGGAGTGAAATACAAAGTGGAAGCTGGCGAACAAGGAAAAGTGTGAGGAAAGAACCTGGGCTATGGGTATTTTGAGAAGAGAAACTCTTTCAGAGAAAAGAAACGTGTTTGTTTATTCATTTGTCGTCGTGCGTCATCAACGGCTGATTTCCACGTCGGCATGTGATAGCTCAAACAGCAGGGACTCCCACAGTAAAACGGAAAGATGTCCTTTTCTGTCATCTTGTTCCACGTTGCATTGGCCATCTTTTCTCACGCGCGGCCCACAGCAGCTCATGATCCATCGTATTAGCGAAATTTGGCGTGTTTTTGGTCCATTTACATGTGACTGTCAATGCTGACATGTAAGCGCCTCGGTTCTAGCAAGCGGGGTCCCCTCCCCTGTAGTACACTTGCATCAGCCCCTGCTGCTGATTGGAGGCAAGGGTTACGTCTGGTACATCGGCTCGGTTCCATGAGTTTTCTAGTCTGCATAGCAGGAAAATGGAAGTGCCAGTGGGGTGAGTGATCACTGGTAGGCAATCTTCACCAGTTCCATAGGGCTGATATGCTCTACTAACATGGAGACCCACAGGGTTGGCAGGGTCATAATACACGGTTCACTTATAGTAGCCGAGAACACAGTAGCTTCCAGATGCTACTAAGTGGACGCAAGGTAGCAATAAAGGTTATCACGTTCATGGAACAAGCACAAAATCCTTGGGCAGTTCTGCATCGAACCATAACTAGATGTATTGGTGAGGGAACTGCAGGTAAATCACGAAGAAGCGGCACCTCAAGAACTACTTCATGATGGGTAGAACGCAGATTAAGCACGGCAGCTGGAGGCCCAAAGAGACAACAATTAAACGCAGTTAAAATTAAGGAATAGCAGTGAATGAAGGCATGTAGCAAAGTAGAAAAGATTAACTGAAATGAAGGCACCAAAGACTACAATAGTTCCTTGGGAGGTTGAACTGCAAGCTGAAGATTGTCTAGGCAAGCCGTTGAACGTGACCCAGATCCCCTTGAACAAGCCGGTTACGCGGCCTTGACCCCTAACTCCTATACTTTACATTTCAGTACCTGCTTGACTGGCGGGACATGTCGCGGTCTCCGGTGATGGTGACAAACGTTATTCTGGCCAACTTCTGTTTGACCTCCAAGTCGAACTTGGCCCCGATTCTAAGCTCAGTGGCTTCAGAGCTCAGATCCGTTGCCATGGAGCTATCCACCTCCTTCTCTTTACCGTGGGCGCGGTCGTAGATCTTGGTCTGGAACTTGAACTTCTCAAACGCGTTCCACATGGAATCATTAGGCGGTGGGCGAGAGCCATAAAGAAACGAAGACCCTTGGCTGCGGTCTTTGCGGAGAGTGTCGACCAATTTTACGACGTCAATTCGAAGGCGAGGGTCGCGGTCGGCATCTGTCAGTTTGGGTATGTGGCTATTGCCCGGCGCGGCGAACTTTTGGGCCTCGATCCAGATGTTGGAGCCGTCCACTAAGAATATGCAGGTCTCGGTCGGTTCTCTACTCATCATGGATGGTGTTTGCCTGGTAGGGCTGGCAGCAGCTCAGGTCGCAGTAGCTATCGGAGGTAAGGAGGAACAACGGTGAAGACGTTCAGAAGAGGGACTCGATAATCTCTGTCACGAGTTGGCATCTCATGTCTGATGATCGAGGTGTTTATACTCACAGTGCACTGTCGGGCATCACTTTTGTTTGTGGCGTACAAATATGCGGAACCGTTGACTTGGCTAACTACTTTGTGACGTGCAGGTAACACTCACCCGGGCAATATTCATTCATCAGGTATCAGTAAGCGATTCTTGCGTTACGGATCACCACCAAGTAGTTTGTCAGCATTTATTGAATTGTTGCTTTCTGGTTCTTGGTGTTGGTGCAGTTGATAGAGATGTCGTCGACAGCTCCGCCTGGTGGCACAATAAGCTCCGCCGCTCCCAAGTCGTCTGAGCCGCCCTTCCCTATGGTGTATGTGGCATCCTCTGTAGGGCATTTATGTACACGTACATCGCCGGTCTTCAATGTCCAACTACTACGTTGAACGACTCGGAACTTACATTGTCGTTGTCAGAGCCAAAAGGTAGGGAGCGTGATAGTAACAGATAGTCAGTAGCGGCAGCGCTGCGAACTCGAAGGTAGGGGTCGTAATGTTGTAAGATTAATCTCTGAAGTCCCTATAACACCGACGGAACGCCCTAATTTATAGGCGCTTTCAGCGCCTCGCCCGTGTCTAGCCCTTAGCTCGACGTTCCTTCGCTGGTGCCCATTTGGCACGTGACAGTCGTGTATGGATGCTTCTCGTTATTGTCTGGCCTAGGCTGATGAGTATACCCACCACTGAGCAATCCGTTGTCCTTGAGCTCGACTTTAATTACCCAGCTTTTGTATCATGTCACTGTAGACAGGGCTTTGGTAGCGACGAGCCCCGAGTGGTGGCAGTCCAAGCCTTTGGTCCTCTCCACTGCCCGTGTTCAGAACGTTGCAGTTCTTGCGCTGATGAGTTTGGATGCGTTTAGCTCCTCAGAATCGTGAGCGAAAAGGGGAGCTATGTAAGTCGATAACTGGATTGGGTATTATACCATTCTATCATGATTTATCTAGAAGTAACTCAAGTGACGAGCTTTTCTTGGAAGCCATCACGGGTTTATCAGACATTGAACCCCCGCTTTGTTGTGCGACGGACTTTCATTTTGTTGCTGAACTCGCTGATTTGAGTCGCATTCAAAAGAACAACCCGACTTTTATTAGTGTGGTGGTCCGAACCTGTCGATACCAGGTGTTGAGTTGCCTGCGGATTGGATATTCTTCGTACTCCTTGAGAAGGGTGTCTTCAATGCTACTAACGCCTTTACCCTTAATTTCTAGCACAGAAAATCCACATGAAGAATCAATTCATTCATGTATCCTGACAACAAGGGCTAAAGGACAAACGAAGACTTACAATAATAGCTGAGTCGACCTGTCTCAACACCTATTTGCTATGGTTGCAAAAACAACCACCAAGCGGGATAAATAATAATTGAACTCTAAGATCCTCGAATTTACCTGGTCAGGCTGTACATCTGTCTCTGATTCAAACTCTATGCGAACCAAAAGGTTGTTCGGAAATCATCCGGTTTTGACCTCTAATTGTTTAACAAGAGCTCACTCTAATGTTCACTCCGAGGCATTTTGGTTCTACTTTGGTGCAGATCCTCACTGTATACATCGAGTGTCGCCACTCGGCTTACATGTCTCTCAGAGCACGCAATCACTGACAGGAAACAAGTCGTTGCAGTTGCAGTTGATGGAAAATTGGCATGTGGTTCGAGGACTTTTCGAGGTACTTGCCCTAGCTAGGAGCTGCTTATAAGCTAAAGAACAAATCGTGGGTATGGGACGGGCTCGCGCTGACTTGCCTCGAGCATTCGGCTGCCGAATCTCGGTTCCCCCTCCGACAAATGGACCCGACTTGGCGTCAGACGGTTGCGTATTCCGTACATTAATATCCAGATAGCCGCTCCCGGCTGAAGCTTGATCCATGGCATCTCCACCTTTCCCCTGACGCAACCAATCTTGTGGCGGAGTTCCTTGCTAGCTTTGGCAAATTTCTCGATGAGACACTAACACCGTCAACACCGAGGCCCACGTCGGATATGCCGATGCAGCCCCGAACTCGGGGGCGTCGACTTGGCAATCCAAAGTATCTCCTCCCTGGGGCCTGCGGCGAGAATGACTTCGGTCTTACATCAATCCCGGCCGTCGATGTGACCCACGATGGCGACGATACTGCTCCGCGCCTCGTTTCGGAGGAACGGCCTCGGTTTGGGTGTCGGTCCCGGTGCCGGCCGGCGTATCTTCCAGGGACAGCGCCGACTACAAACGTCGCCTTCGAAAGTCCAGGCCACCTGCAAGACCGGCGCATCCACGCCTGTGCCTAGCAGTGCCAGCGCCGCGGCTGTCTCGCCGCTGCCGCTGTGGGAACGACTCGGGCCCTTGACCAGTATCGCGCAGGCGTACGGGAGGTCGCAGAGGGCGCGGCCATATGTCACGCAGTTCTGGAGCGCCGTTGTCATCTATCTATGCGCCGACTTGAGCGCTCAGTCCATCGGGGGCAATGAGTATGACCCTGTGAGGACTGCTCGGAGTATGGCCATCGGCGGCATGGTTGCGATTCCTGTCTATAGATGGTGAGCTTTTTACCTGATGTTTTAGAAACCGACGCAGTGCTCACAATTTCATAGGTTTATTTTCCTCTCAAATCACTTCAACTACACCAGCCGCTGGGTGACGCTTGCAGCAAAGATAGTCATCAGCCAGGCTTTCTTCACGCCAACCTTTAACACATTTTTCTTTGCCGCCCAGGCCGTCCTGTCCGGTGAGGGCATCGGCGGAGCTATTGACCGAGTCAAGAACTGTGTCCCCACGACCATCATCACCTCGGCCAAGTTCTGGCCGCCATTCACTGCGTTCGCCTTCACCTTTGTGCCGATGGAGTACCGCAGCATTTTCACCGGCTTTGTTGCTGTAGGGTGGCAGACGTATTTGAGCTTTGTCAATAGGCGCGCTGAGCTGCTGGAGGCTCGCGCGGCCGAATCAGGGCAGACCAAGGTTGATGAGGTTGGGGTGAAGGGCATTCATCTAGAGGATGCAGAGTTGGTCGGTAATGAAGCGCCCACTGCGGCATAAACTACACTATGTTCTCTTATTCGTTTGATTAGACTAGATAAATCACATAGATTTAGCGATTGAAATTGAGCTTTGGACAAAGCCGCAGGACGTGCATCAGTCCAAGACTAAGTCGCTCTTTGTTTAGATCTAGAAATCCCAACTAGTGGATTGTGTTCTTGGACAAAGCGACAGAACAATGCTCACTTAGAGGTTTCAAACGCGGAACGGGTTTCCGGAACATACAAGTCACCTTTATAGTTTGGTATTGGTTCCTCTTGGTATAAGTGGGAGGGGACGTCCATGTTCCCTTGCGATGGGATTTAAGCCTTTCGATTAACAACAACCAGCCCACTAACAGCTACTACGCCTAAACAATCAGTCTCCCCTTCTTCTCAACTAGCAAGATGTCCATTCTTAAATCTAACATAACTTGCAAAGGCTCCGAACTCAAGAAGAGAAACGGCAAGAACTACGGTGTTGTTAAAGCAAAGATCCCAAACGCCTCCAAGCCCAAGCAGTCGAAACGCTGGCCTACCATTTACCAACATATTCTCGCTCTCAGGTCCGATCCAAAAACACCCCCAATCAAGGCGGTTTGCTGTGTGCTCGGGGAGGAACTCAACGTCGCTGGCCTCCCAAAGCCCAAGGACGAGGATCCGGAAAACCCAACATACGGCCTGGTCAACCCTTGCGGTCACCTCATCTGCAACGAGTGTCAGCACGTGGCACTTCTGAATGGCTATCAGGATTGTACCTTTTGCAGCCGCCGCCTGAACTGTAGGAAATGCGGCATCGCCCCGCAGTCCCGACTGCTGCAGACTTCGAAGCGAGACGTTGACTCGCTGAAGGCGATCCCCAACACCATTCCTGAAGGTGGATACTTTGAGCCACTGTGCAATAATTGTGGCCACCGAGATCCCAGTGGCAAGAAGTATCAGTGGATGGGGGCTTATGATCCCAAGATCAGTTGGAGGGGAGACGATGCAGACTGGGAGATGCGATCCCGGATCTGAACTTGATATAAGTTGCCTTTCCTCATAATGTCAGTGAGTAGACTATTCGAGACCCTATAGGGACTTGATAGTTGTTCTTTGCTGTCTTTTTGCTTGCATCCCAATTGCATTAATTCGTGAGGCATGGACCAGATTGATGTTTGCTAATAGGCAAGGGTTTCAACTACGGCTAGAATTGTTAGTGATGAGATCTCCTCTGAGTATATATATATTTTTTTATCTAGAATAGCCCGACTTAATCAATGAGTGTTGTACACAATATGATGCTTCTCAGGTTCATTTATCTCAGTCCCGGTAGGTAGTAATCGTCTCGCGTTGCCCTTCACAGGGGCCTCTACCGATCTCAAGTGTCTGAAACGCAAGAGCAAGTATGCTATCACCATTTAATAAATTGTTTACCAAGAAAAATCCCCAGTTCCAGATCGTCCTTACCCATCTTAAACGAAATAGCTGCTTAAATACGGCGCAGCGCCGACCACAAAGGTCGTGCGTCAGTGGCTTTGGAAATATTCCAACTGCCTTTTTCTGATGCCGCCCATTGCCGTTCATGAAATGTTCATAGGTACTTTTGGGAGCTATAATTCTACATGAGCTCATATAAAGGGAAATTTACGGTCCCTGTATTAACCCTGTCTAGTCACTGTGCTGAACATTCCAGCGAGTAGCCTATCGACGTTTGGTACGAGTCTATCAGTCTCCCAAACCTTGGGGCTCGGAAGTGATAGCCGAGTTCGGCAACGAAGACGGCGGCATTCATGTTCCGTCAAGAAACGATCAATGGAACTAAGCGACGAGGCCTCGGTTCGTTGCTTCTTTACCGTGATCTCGTCTGTGGTCTAAATTGTTTGCTCCTTCGTCCATCCATCCAACCAAGGAGTCTCTATCTGCTCCGTCGCAATACCGCTAGGCCGTGCGATGCCTTCACCACATGCGTGGCCCGTTTAACCTTACTCCTGTGACTCTTATTTCTTCCTTTTCTTCACTTTCACCTTTTGCACTCACGAATCTCTCGCCTTATCCAGCAGCCAGAATGGCATCCGCTGTGCGAACCAAGGCCGGGACGGGCCTCCTGAGCCTGTCGCGCACCGTCCCCAAGATGCGGCCGGCGCATCGAGTGGCCGTCCTCACCCACAGCGCGAACCTCTTCCGACGCGGCGCAATTGATCCCCAGCGCCGTCTCTTCAGCTACTCGACGACGCTCAAGGCCGAAATTATTGTCGTCGTCCCTCCGATGGCCGAGTCACTCAACGAGGGAACCCTTTCGTCCTTGCCCAAGAAGGTCGGAGAGCAGATCGAGGCCGACGAGGAGATCGCCAGCATCGAGACGGACAAGATCGACATCGCCGTCACTGCCCCCGAAACCGCCATCATTGCCGAATACTTCGCTGCCGAGGGAGACAGTGTTGTTGTCGGTCAGGATCTCGCACGTATCGTCACTGGGGGAGACGCTGGTGCTGCCAAGAAACCCGAGGGGGGGACGCCTCCTGAGGAAGAGACCAAAGCCGCTGAGCCTGTCGAAGCCAAGGTTGATGACAAGACTCCTACTCCTGCGACACCAAAGCCTACCACTCCCACTCCTGCGGCCAAGCCCACTGCTCAGGTGGCGCAGTCTCAGCCCGTTGTCTCGACATCCCAGGGACCTTCGCGAGGAGAACGAGTTGTAAGTCAGACAAATCACCAGCCATGCTTCGAGAACTGACGATTCGCCGTTAAATAGGAGAAGATGACCCGTATGCGAAAGACCACCGCCAGCCGCCTCAAACAATCCCAGAACACCTGCGCCTCTCTCACCACCATGCAGGAAGTCGACATGACCAACCTGATGGCCTGGCGCACCCGCTCCCGTGACGAGGTAGCCGAAGACCATGGCGTTCGCCTAGGATACATGGGCGCCTTTACCAAAGCCACCACTCTCGCCGCGCAACAAGTTCCCCAGATCAACGCCGCCATCGACACCGACAAGGAGATCATTACATACCACGACTACATCGACGTCAGCATTGCTGTTTCCGCCCCCAAGGGCCTTGTGACTCCAGTGCTAAGAAACACGAATGCTCTTAGCATCGTCGAGCTAGAGCGGGAGGTTGCTACGCTGGCTAAGAAGGTGAGAAGCACCTTGCGAACTTCATGTAGCGCAACATCGAAAGCTAACTATCCGTGCTAGGCTCGCAAAGGCAAGCTGACCTTGGACGACCTCAAGGGAGGCAACTTCTCCGTCAGCAACCCCGGCATTTTCGGGTCCATGTTTGGAACGCCTCTCATCAACTACCCCCAGGCTGCTGTCTTCAACATGAACGGGACCCAACAGCGTGTGATGGCCATCAACGGCCAAGCCGAAATACGACCTGTATGTCCCTTGCAGCTAATACATTGATGCGCTTGAATCTTAGTAGCTAACAACCTTTGCAGGTGATGTACATCAGCTTGACCTAGGATCACCGCCTTATTGACGGGCAAGAGGCGGTCACATACTTAAATGCTGTGAAGAACTACATCGAGGATCCTGCTCGGATGCTTCTTGTTTAAATCGCCCTGGAAAGATTGCCAATGGGTACAATGTCGTTATACTCCAGCATATGTGCGGAAACGGTAGAATGGGGGAACTTTATAAATCAGAGCAACATTATATCGGTTGGGTGGTTGCATGGACTAGCGCTTTTGTAGATGACACTTAATACAGTCAATTCTTACTTCACGGTCAATATGTGCAATTTCTTCCTGATCTTTCTCGACACTAATGCCATTCACCGTGGATCAGACCGAACGCGTAAATCGGTGATATATTTGCGACCAAAATACTAGAGTGTGTCAATGCTTCGTTGCTTCGTCCAATTACCATTCTGTGATTGTTCGACCCAAGACGGCTACTCAAACATTGGAGACACCATCCCACTAACACGGCTCGATCTCACTGTGTAGTCCCTCGACCCCCATCGACCCTCGGATGTCGCTCCCGAAGTCCCTACACATCTCTCATCCCCGGATGTTGAGCGTCACCTCCACCGTCCTGTCACTTACATGTTTGGCCGAGCTCCCATGAAATTCGAGCTCCCGCGTACGGGGCGGCAAAGCGTCCAGCCCGGAAGCCGATCTGTCGCCGGTGCCAGCCAAGGCATTGCCGTAGATCTCCAGGCATGCATTACCGCGGAACGGGTTGCTGTCCCGATCCTGCGACATGACCCTCCCCGACAGAATCCTCATGTTCATAGTTCGGTCTGATAGCCTATTATTGTCGACTCCTTCTCTCGCGGGCACCCATGGATGAACGAATCTGTCAGTCAACACTGTATTTTTAAATCATTATTCCCATCGTCATGTTGCGGACAGTGCGTCCCTTTACTACGACCAGCAGGACGTTGGCGCGCGCGGTGCTCCCAAGAACGAACTCGCAACGATGCGTTTCCACCAGTATCTCTCGAGATTCGCCCCGCGCTGCCGGGAACAGAGGATATGCCACGGCCGAGGCTGAAGCACAAACACCAGTATTTTCACCGCATGTAAGTCATGCCCGGTCCAAGCTAATTCTTGGTCGCTAACTGTCTGTGAGACTGTCGAAGAATCGTTCCTCAAGGGCTGCGCGGCCACGTACATTGACGCCATGCACGAATCATGGAAACTTGCCCCAGATTCCGTTCATGTCTCCTGGCGCACTTACTTCCGGAATATGGAAGACATGAGCAAGTCTCCAGATCAGGCAGTCCAGCTGCCGCCTGGCTTCCTCTCGTCTCGCGATCCCGCCTTGAAATCCGGGTTTGGCCTCAACCAGTCTAAGGATTATCTCAAGGTCGTCCAACTTATATCTGCGTACCAGTCCCAGGGCCATCACGTCGCCAACATCGATCCGCTCGGTCTTCGCAAAAAACGGCCAGGGCCTTCTTTCCCTGCCCAATGAGCTCGAGATCGATCCCGATCATCATGGCTTCACTGCCGCGGACTTGGATCGTCAGTTCACGCTCAGTCCAGACATCCTGCCCTCTTTTGCCGCTAAGGGTCGTGAATCGATGACTCTGCGCGAGATCGTGGCCGCCTGCGAGTCGGTGTACTGCGGCAGCTTCGGCGTCGAGTATCGCCATATTCCTGGCAAGCGTGAGTGGCTTCGCGAGCGACTCGAGGTTCCCACCCCGTTCCGATTCTCGCAGGATGAGAAGCGAAGAATTTTGGATAGCTTGATCTGGAGCTCCAGCTTTGAACGCTTCATCGCGACCAAGTTCCCCACCGAGAAGCGGTTCGGTCTCGATGGCGCTGAGGGACTCGCCCCAGGCATCACGTCTCTCATTGATCGCTGCGTCGATGTTCACGGAATTGAAGACATCGTTATTGGTAGCTGTTATCGCGGCCGGTTGACGATGTCTAGGACCGTCTACGGCAAACCCCGTGAGGCAATCCTTGCCGAGTTCGCGGGCCGTGTGAAGACCAATTTCCTCGGCATGGCTGGTGATGTCAAGTACCACCTCGGCCACGACGGACACCGTATTATAGCGTGAGGTCATCACGTCGGCCTATCTCTTCTCGCCAACCCTTCACAGCTCGAGGCCGTCGACCCCGTGGCAACGGGCTCTGCATATGCCTTACAGGAGCTACAAGGCGACAAGGAGAGGAAGCGCACCATGTGTCTCGCTCTGCACGGCGACGCCGCCTTTGCGGGCCAGGGCGCAGTCTATGAGACTGTAGGACTATCGAGACTAGACGCTTACCAGGTCGAAGGCACTATCCGAGTCATCGTCAACAGCCAGATCGGCTTCACCACCGATTCGGAGTGTTCGCGCTCGACCCTTTACGCCTCCGATCTAGCCAAGCACATCGACGCGCCGATTATCCACGTCAACGCCGACGATGTGAGGCCGTCGCCTTTGTTTGCCAGCTTGCTGCCGACTGGCGGGCCGAGTTCCATGAAGACACCGTCATCGACCTGGTCTGCTACCGCAAGTTCGGGCACAACTAGTTCGACCAGCCGACTTTCACGCAGCCCATGATGTACAAGCACGTTTCGAGCCAGACGCCCACAACGGAGATCTACGTCGACAAACTTGTCAGAAAGGGCACATTATCTGTTGCAGAGATTGAGGACCAGAAGAAATGGGTCTGGGACCGGCTCAACGAGAACTTCGAAGCCAGCAAGACCTACGTCTCGGAGAGAACAAAGTTCCCCGCTGCTTCGAGTTTCCTTCCTTCACCGACTTCCCTAGCGTCTGAACAGTATCCCGTCACTTCCAGCGCGGTAGATCACTCGATCCTCAAGCCTATAGCCGACAAGGTCAGCAGCGTACCAGAGGGCTTCGGGCTGCACCCCAACCTCCAGCGCATCCTCGACTGCCGACTACAGGGCTTCGACGAAGGCTCCGTCGACTGCGCCACCGCCGAAGCCCTGGCCTTGGGCACGCTCTGTCTCGAAGGCCACCCCGTGCGCCTCACCGGCCAGGACGTCCAGCGCGGAACATTCTCCCAACAGCACTCAGTGCTGCACAACCAAGCCACGGGCGCGACCTGGGCGCCCCTGAGCAACCTCTCCCCCGACCAGGCCCGGTTTCAAGCCAGCAACTCGCCGCTCAGCAAGTTCGGCGCGCTGGGCGTTGCTAACATCCTGCTCATTCCCTGGCGCTTCTCAGAAGATGCTCGCCAAAAGCCAGTCCCTCAGAATTGACTCGGTCATATACGACCTGGAAGATTCCGTCGCGCCTGACGCCAAAGCTGGGCTCGTTGCACAACATCTCGCAGATAGTTCCATGAGCAACTCTTCAAGGTCGCCGAAGCAGGTGGCTATTAGAATTAATGCGGTTGACACGGGATTAGCTCTTGAGGATCTCACAGAGCTATTAAAACGGGGCGATAACCTTGACACCATCGTTGTCCCCAAGATTCAAGGCCATGAGGATCTTCACTTTGTAGCCGACGTTGTGCGCCATGTTGCGCCTTACCGGGCTGTGAGAGTGAATGGCACGGTATCTGGAACACCTGATTTCCTCACGACCACTAAACATTCTCGCCCTCATCTAATCCGCCGCAGCCTCTCTGACATAACCTCCATCTGCCGAGCAGCGCCCGCCACCGGTCTCTCGGGCCTCGCATTCGCCGCCGAAGACTTCGCAACGGAGCTCGGCCTATCCCGACTTCCCGACCGGCAAGAACTCCTCTTCGCTCGCAGGTCCATCGTCACCGCTGCGCTGGCGCACAACCTGCCTTCTGTCATTGACCTAGTATCGACGGGGGTGCTGATAGATGAAGCGTCAAGGGCTGCGTTGGAACAGGACTGTCACGAGGGTCGTGCGCTTGGTTTCACGGGGAAGCAGTGTATTCATCCGCTCCAAGTTGAGATTGTTCAGAAAGCTTATGGGCCGTCGGGAGATGGTCTACGGTAGGCGGTGAGAGTCCGAGACGACGATGTGATTGCCGGGGCTGAGGGGAAGGGCGCTTGGAAGTTGGATGGGAAGATGGTTGATGCACCTATTGTAAAGCGGGCACTGGCATTGCTAGAGCGGGCGCGCCATTGTAGCATGGACGTCACTGAGTTCGAGGAGGCGGCCAAGCTATAAACGCGTCAAATGATAAATATTTTATGTATTTCTACCTATTTGATAGGAGTGAGAGAAACCTAGTAGCTTTTATGGCAGCGGACCGTCAACTTTTAGATCATTCATGAGCCGAGATCTCGCTTTTCATACAAACCACTCCATCCTTCTCAACTAGAACGTCCCAGACCTTACCGTTCTCAGTGTCTCGAACATCCGCCGTCCGGATGTGGTACGTCTGGCCAGCGTACAATGGCGCCATTGCCCTGTACGAGATGCTGCTTGGGCCTTGGCCATTTCCATGGATGTCCTTCCAGTAGTTCAAGAGGTTGATGAGGTTCAGCGGCCCATGGACTACCAAACTCGGGTGGCTCTCAACATTCCGGGTCCAATCCTCGTTGTAGTGAATCATGTGGCCGTTGAAGGTGAGTGCTGAGAACCTGAAGAGGCCAGCAGGAGACCACCGCAGCTCGCGAGTTGGGAAGCCTAAGTGTGTTAGCACAAGGTATCATCGCATGAGAATGGCCTGAGATCTCACCATCGCCTTTGTCGGAAAGATCTTTAATCGAAGACGGCCCGCGGGTAACATCCTCTAGGGGCTTCGGGGCCGCAGGCGCATTCTGAGGATTAATCTCCGGCCGAAAGACCCACGATCGCCGATCAACAAGAGCGAGCCCGGCAGGACTCCAGAACTCTTTTTCCACCTCAACCAGCACCATCTCTCCCGCCGAGCGACTCTTCTTAGCCGTGGCGCTCAGGAGCCGAGTCCGCTCCTCGACCTCATCGCCAACGCGGAGCACCGCACCGCCAGGCCATTCCATCCTCCCGCCCGCCCACATCCGCCGCGTAAACGGCGCCGACGCATTGAAAGTGCGGTCCGTCCCGTCCGCTCCGAGATCCCTCTCGGTGCCGTTGGGCGTGAAGTACGCGAGGTGATAGCCCTGCGGCACCGGCGTTCCGGCAGCGGGCGGGACGTCGGACACGTCTGCGCCTTGGATGGAGGTTTGGCCGAGGGTAAGCGCCAGCTTCTGCAGCTGGTTTGCGTCGATGAGCTGGCGGCGCGCAACTGACTTCTCGGCGAAGGTGTCGAGAAGGTAGGAGGCGGCTTCGGTGGCGGTGGCTTTGGGGCATCGTGGTGAGGATGCGAAACCGCGGCCCTGTATTTGTGCTAATTGATGAGCAAGCCGACGGGCTTGACGAAGGGTCGTTGATTGCGCCATCCTTGCGATCCTTTGAGAAGATGTAGCTAATTCCAATTCCTAAATGTGAACTGATGGTCTCAGTAAGGATTGATGACGGGATTCCTCCATCCACCCGAGCTTGATTCGAGTCCCGTACGAACAGATGGATAGGATGGTGTAAGAGGCATGGTGGAGATCCGGAGGTGGAGATCCGGAGGTGGGCCCGGTTATTCGAATCATCCCGCATTCAAGTAACCGAAGAAGCCGAATCAGATGCCGCCTCCGGGAACCGCTCCCGAATTGGTTATCGGCCTACAGAGACCGCCCCAGAAAGTTGAGGCTCTCCATCTGCAACGGGTCATCGGCTTGCAGAACCAGCCCCAGATCAGCCAGGCCATCGTCGCCCTCCCAAGGCCCGTAGAGCATATTAAAGTACTGGTCTTCGAACGCCTTGGTCTGCGCCTGCGTCTGCGGCGTCGGAAAGTCATACCGCTCGCCTCCTTCGTGTGGAAGAGTGCTACTGCTGCCCTCTCCCTGGCCGTCTGCCGTTTCTTGTGGCTCCAGGCTGCCCATGTTGTGCAGCATTCCCTCCGAGTGGCCGGCGCCGTGGAGTCGCTTCGCGATTGATACGTCGAGGTATTGCAGGAACAGGTCGAGCACGTTGTTGTTGATCCTCCAGTACTTCTGGATCTCCTGCAGGGCCAGCAGACACATCTGAGCCCGGTGTTCCGCTATCCTCTGCGTGACGTCGACGCCTCGTTTGATGCTGATGGCGTGGATGCAAAGCGCAGCGAACAGACTCGTGATCCTACGATTCAATTAGCATGAGATATCCCAAAGTCATCATTATTTCCAGTGGCAACTTACAAATGCATCTGCCCGTATCGGAGCGTGCCCTGTGCGA
Source organism: Neonectria coccinea (assembly GCA_019137265.1). Lineage (NCBI taxonomy): Eukaryota > Fungi > Ascomycota > Sordariomycetes > Hypocreales > Nectriaceae > Neonectria > Neonectria coccinea. The sequence goes on along the minus strand of WPDF01000138.1, from coordinate 38,089 downwards.
GCATGTCCTTGGCGATTCGGCTAATACGCGAAGCCGCTGCCACGGCAATCTGACCGTTGTCGTCTTCTTTCACTTGTTTCAGAAAGCTGTGACGGTGGGTGAGGATTCGGACATGGCTGTTAAAGTGTAAGTCCACATTTCTCGTGCGTTCAACAGACAGGCGACGTACTTGTATGCTAAATGTAGGAGTTGTGACCACACTGAAGCGTTCCCGTCCTCAACGCCGCGACCAAGCTCATCCGGGAGACTTTGTTTCCAGGCCTCCAGGATGTGTTCCAGTTCCCTGACTTGTTCGGGGGTAGAGGATGGTCTTCCAGGCGAGAAGTGAACATCGATTACCTGGCCAACTGTATTTGCGGGTCAGCCTTTGCGTAGATGACACACTGCACATCGACTTACGTATCCTGGCAATTTCTACCATCTTGATAGCATACTGTATATGCTCTGGCTTGCAAGAGCCAAAGTGAGAGGCGCTCTCGTTCTCTGTTTCAGATCCGAAATCCGAGGGGCTGAGCGGCTCGATGTCGCAATCATCGTCTCGAATCCTGCTAGGCAAGCTAAGAGATGCCGCAGCTTGGCGTTCTCGAACCTTTCCGCATGGTTAGCAGTTGAACAGCAACAACCAGCACCGAGCCTCACATAAATCGACCACCATATCCTTCTTCTCAATCTTGCTCGGTGAGGGTCCCTAGTTGTAAACTTGGCGCTGTGCCAGTACACCGATTAGCCATAAACCACTACCCATCATGAGCGACATCAACCCACGATCTATGTAATCCGTACGACTCCGCCACGCCGATGACCACACCCAGCCAATACCGGACATCCCTGACGTCGGACGGACCACCCCGCCAGAAGCTCATGAGAAACAACGACTGGATAAGGGTGATCTCATCCTTTTCCCAGTCCGCATGAAACAAAAGCCTTGCTCGCGTGTACAGCAACGACTTGGCCTCAGAGCGATTCTTGAACCCCATTGAGACTATGGTGTTATTCTCACAGTACGTCGCGCCGATGAAGAGCATTGACTGCAGTAGGAGATACGACACGTCGAAGCTAGCCAGTCGACGCGTGAACTCTGCTCGGTCGAGGATGGGAAAGCAGGGATGGAACCAGGTAAAGTACGCCTGCAGCGCCGGCACGCAGGTGTGCAAGTCGGGCAGCGTCAAGGCCCCTTCATCGCGAAGATAGCGAGCCGTTCCGGAGCTGACGCGGTCGCAACTCGCGGGGGATTCGCCCTCGGGAATCGACTGGGGCGTGCTGGTGATGGGGAACAGAAGACGGGCTTTCTGCTTGCTCCCGTTTACATGGCCGTTCTGAGACGGTTCTTCACCTTGGCGAGGGCGCCCGGGTACGAGTGTCAGGAAATTGGACTCGCCGAAGAACAGAGTGCCGGGAGCTGCCAGGTCGGTTGATGGAGATGGCGTCCGAGCAGGAAGTCTGGCATCTAACACATTTGTGCTTATGAGTGAGCCAGTGGTCGAATCGCCTCTGACAATTGGAGCTGAGTGTGTTGAATCAATGGACAATAGCCCGATTCCATCATCGCCAATAGCGACCGATGGCAACGCTGCTGTTTTCACCTGCACGGGATGGCTCTGACGACGTGACCTCCGGGGATATCTAAGAATGAGTGTCAATATCCAATGAAGCTATGAACATCCAGCCCGCAAAATCTAGACCGGACACTCACCTCCCCCGGCGCGACGGCAGCACCTCACACTTGGCCCCAGAAGCCTCACAGTTCGCACAAGGGTGGGCCTCGGTGACATTGCACCTCACCCTCCGAGCATTGCACTCCCGACAGGCATGTTTTGCGCGAGCCCGCTTCGCAGGGATGCCGTCAGTGGGAGGAGGCGGCTGGTCTGCGGGAGCTCCCTCGGGGGACATGGTTGAACGTAAGTCTAAGTGACCGGGCCCTTTGCACTTTCAGAAAACGGCTTTGGGCACGCGTCCCGCTTATATGCTCCGAGTAGCCGGGGATGGATAAGTTATGAGGGGAAGCTTCTCCGGGCGGTCCACTTTTCATCGGAGGTGGTGGCCGACACTAAGATGCACCGTCCGCCGCCACTTGGCTCGCGCGAAGTGGTTCGCAACGGGAAGGATAACTTACAAGAGAATCATTCCGTATGTATTATTATTTACTTTACTGTCAAGTATCTTGTTTGTGACTGTTGAATGGAAGGGATACTTCCCCTCTAATTTCGCTCCAACTTCTTGATATTCTCTTAATTTGTATGCAGTAGAAACTTGGGTCGTCATCACCATACACTGTGAATCCTCAGTTCTCATATTCTTAGTCAAGTCGTGAACTATTTACTTTATGTTTCAGATATCATGTACACTCCTCGTCCCTAGTCTCAATAACTCCTCGGAAGCTTCAACACCCTCTCCCCAACAAAGTTCAGAATCATCTCTCGACTAACAGGCGCAATCCGGGGCACCAAGCACTCCCGGAACCACCTCTCCACGTCGTATTCCACCGCATACCCCATCCCGCCATGCGTGAGGACCGCCCGCTCGCACGCCGTAAAGGCTGCCTCGGCCGCCATGTACTTGGCGCTGTTGGCCGCCACACCGACCTCGTCCTGGCGGATCGACGCGTCCGTCTTGCTCTGGTCGTACAGCCGCGCCGCGTGGTACGTCGCCAGCTTGGCGCCCTCCAGCTTCATGTACGCGTCGGCCAGCGGGTGCGCGATGCCCTGGTTCATCCCGATCGGCCGCTGGAACACCACCCGCTCACGCGCGTAGTCGCTCGCCTTCTTCAGCGCCGCGTAGCCCAGCCCCAGCGCCTCACCCGCCAGCAGGCAGCGCTCGGCGTTCATCCCGTGCAGGATCATCTTGAAGCCCTTGCCCTCTTCGCCGATCAGCGAGCTGCCGTGGATCTGGTAATTGTCGAAGAACACCTCGTTGGCGTCCACGGCCCGACCGCCCATCTTCTTGATCTTCTTCAAGTCGAGTCCGGGCTGGTCGCGGTCCAGGTCGATGGAGAAGAGCGACAGGCCCTCGCTGGGCTTCTTTACCTCGTCCAACGGCGTGGTCCTTGCGAGAAGAATCATCTTGGAGGCGACCTGGGCGCACGTAATCCAGATCTTCTGGCCAGTGACGCTGTACGACCCGTCCGAGTTCTTCTTCGCCGTGGTCGCCAGACGGAGGGTGTCCAGACCGGCGTTGGGTTCAGTAACACCAAAGCACACACGCCACTTGCCGGAGACAATGTTGGGAATTGTCGTCTCCAGCTGTTCCTTGGAGCCGAACTTTGCAAGGGGCTGCGTCGCATACACATTGGCGTGGATAGACTGCGCTCCGGCCATGCCAGCTCCCGACTCAGTGATGGTCTGCATCATCATCGTCGCCTCCGAGATACCCAGGCCCGATCCTCCGAGCGCCTCAGGCAGTGCGATGCCTAACCATCCGTCTTTCGCGAGCGCGGCATGGAACTCCTTGGGGTCCTTCTCTTCCTGGTCGTGTTCTTGCCAGTACGTGTTGGGGAACTCCGAGCAGACCTGGCTGACGGCGTCTCTGACCGTGAGTTGGTTCTCCGTAAAGCCTGCAAGTCCCATGAGTCGTCTTGGGCTGGTTGTCGAAAAGGCATGCTTTCGTGCGCCTTGCGCGCAGGACAATCGGGCGGAGGTGATGGCCGGGCGGCTCACCCGCAGGAACTTGTGCGCAGCTGATCCAGACATGATTGAGGTCGAAGAGGGTTGAGATGTTCCAAATCCAAGATTAAACAGAATCGCAGGTTTCATTTATTCATATGGAGGACTCTCTGTGGGACTTACAGCGTCGAACAAGTCACCGACGCATAGCTTTCCTCGAGTCTGTGGTTGACAGGTGCTGGCATATAGCCGACTTGGCGGTTTTGGGGCGGTTTTTAATAGCCGAGATTTTTAGTTGCCGACGCCGCATTCCATCCCGGACGAGACGTGCCGACTTCCATGTTGCGATAGACCAAATCAGCAATGGTAGCAAGTGGGCTTGGAAATCTACTTTGTCTATTAGCAGATTTCCGAGGCTCATTCGAATATGTTATGGTCGGCAAAATGGAAGCACGTATTGTCCACAATGAGCGTGGTCCGCTTTGGTGTAATTCCACCCGGTGACGAGGCTCCTGTTGCGAAGCGGACAGTATCCAGGATTCGGTTTATACTTCATGCTCACACCTAACTTTTCACACATAACTCAAGTTATGATACATTTATTACAAGAATTGGCTCATATGTTCTCCCTCTTCAAAAAGACTGCCGCTTCTATATACTTCCTCGCCCCAAAGTAGGTAGATCCATCATGTCAGAGCACTCCTCGACACTTCCAAACAATCCGTTACCACAATCCCGAAGATAACTCAGTATCCCAAGTGGTTCGGTGGGTCAGCGTCTTGTCTAGCTGTAGTCTGCTCGCATCCTCTCGCCCTCGGTACACTCCTCCCCTTGCCTCTAGGCAATGTCGAAGGGCTGACCATCTCGCGCGTAGTAAAGGTTCGACTTCAAGCCACGCCGGCATCACAGCGCAAAAGTGCCGTCGGAACGGTGCTCCAGATCTTGCGCGGCAAGGGAGCATCGGGACTATATCGAGGGGTATGTCCGCTTCCAACATCAAAGACCTCTCTCACACTCTAATGGGAAACATCCAGTTGTCTGCAGGCCTCCTGAGGAAATGTAAGCGTAGAAATGCCCTCTCAGGTTAAAGATAGCTAAACAGCGAGAGCAGTAACATACGGTCAACGAGGTTCGCAATCTACGAATTCATCAAGGAGCACGCCGCACCGCACAACAATGGGCACACGCCCATGGTCGTTCTTCTCGCAGCTTTCCAGCTTCTCGGGAGCCGGTGGTGCCCTCGTCGGAAACCCAGCAGGCATTGCCAACGTCCGAATGCAAAATGACAGATCCCTCCCTCCTGTCCAGCGGCAGAACTACCGCAGCGTTGTCGACGTCCTCGTGCGCATCGCCAGACAAGACGGCTTGCGAGGCTACTTCCGCGGCGTCTTGCCCAATTCCATCCGCGCTGCCGCCATGACTGGCTGCCAGCTCGGGTCATACGATGGGATCAAGCAAACATTGATCGCCAATGTCGGGCTGAGGGACGACGCGCCTACGCAGCTTCTGGCGTCTCTACTTGCGGGCTTGATCGCCACTACTATGTGTAGTCCGATCGACGTCATCAAGACGAGGACAATGAGCCAAGGAGGTGAAACCTCCATATTGGGTATGGCGAGACAGTTGACGCGCTCGGGGGGTATACGGTGGGCGTTTAGAGGATGGCTTCCCAGTTTCGCGCGGCTAGGGCCACACACGGCTGTCACTCTCCTACTTTTAGAGCAGCATAGATCGTTGTACAGAAGATAAATGAGCGCGCAGGACTAGTTGGTACTTGTTTTCAAGGTTTCATCATTCATAAGGTCGTAACAAGACTTGATAAGTCCAAGTAGACATCAGAACTAGCTACAGTCATGTTCCCGAGACAACAAACGCCCCTCAACCCAAGTTTCAGACCCTCGCAAGCTTCACATAACAGTCCTCCGGAAGGTTCACCAGTTTCTCCACAATCACATCACTGTTGAGCTTCTCATCCAGCTGCCCAAACTCAAAGTTCCAGACAAGGAGCGTCATCAACACCCTCAGTTCCAGATACGCCAGCCTTTTGCCAAAGCACTGGCGCGGCCCCGTCGAAAACGCCAGGTTCGGCCCAGCATTCGCGCAGAAGACCTGCGTCGGGATGCCTTCCGCTCCGCTCTCCCACTTCAGCCAGCGCTCCGGGACGAACTCGCCGACGTCGTCGCCCCATGCCGGCACGCGGCCTTTGTCTTTCTGGCTTGCGATTGATCGCACGTGCTCTGGGATCGGGATCGCCGGTTCCTTCATCGATGGGCCTGTTAGCGGAAGAATGACATTGACGCCTTTCGGGATGGGATAGCCCAAAATCTCCGTGTCGCAGGTGCTGGTCCGGATGATGAGCGTAGCAACTGCAGCGTATCGGACAGTTTCTTCCATGACGGCATCCAAGTATGGAATCGAAGTTGAGGTGATCTCCTGTATAGTCGGCCAGCGAGCTTCCTCGAATGCAGGGGAGTGTGCCTGGCGAAGCTCGAAACGTAGCCGGTCCTGGACCCGTTGGTGACGAGACATGTACTTCACCCACCAGGAGAGAGTGGTTGCAGTAGTATCGTGGCCGCCGAGGAGGTAACCTATAAGCTGCGCGAGGTCAGAAAGGAGGGTGGCATTCCACTTCCCGTGAGACTCACCTCGTCCCGTATGACGGGGGAGTAATAATCAGGCTTGCGGTCCGCCTTCTTTGCGGCGTTCATCTCCCTCCACAGTAACTGGTCGAGAGCACATTCGCGCGCCGACACACTTCCGTCCGTGAGCTTCTTCACGCTCTTTGTGGTTTGGCGCTGGATCAGCCGCCGACGATGCCACCACGCCTTAGCATGCTTCGGCTTCAACATGGCCAACGCCTGGCTCCACGCGGGGAATGGACTGCTCTGGGCTATGGAGATCATGTCCGCGAGGTCGAACAGCGCCGCCGTCTCGGGGTGCGTCGGGCCATGGGTGAAGTGCACGGGGTCGTTTTCGTTCGAGGGGCCGCTCGAGGGGAGTAATTGTACGTGAGTGATCTCCCGCTGTAGTGTGCCCTTGTCGTCATCGAGACCGAAGGCAACGCTGCATATGATGTCGAGCGTGGCCAGGTAGAGGTCGTGGCTGGCATTGAAGGGTCGACCGTACCCCTTGTCCACTTTCAATGACCAGAGCTCGATCAGCGATGCTGTCCTCTCGTAGAGTCGAGGAGCCGATATCTGCCGTGTCAGTGAGCAAACCATACGTCATCTTGCATGTGGCTGTAAGAAGCATCTGGAGTTACCTCGTTCAAGAAAGCCGGAGTCATCAGATCTCGCAACAGCTCTTTATGTGCCCTAAACCGAGGGTCTCTTGACTCCATCGTCATGTGGAAGTTCGGGGCCGTTAAGCCCACGCATTCTTTGTTCCTGGTGCCTCTATCGAACTCCTTTAGTCTGCGGGAGCAGATGTCGACGACTTCGCGATAGTCGGACACGACCACGGTGGGCTTCTCGAACGGGTGGATGAAGAGTTGGGAAAGCGGAGACCCGTGGCTCTTAGGCTGGCTCCATATCCAAGGTCGTCTGCGTTTGGCCTTCTTGATTTCGGGAAGATCTCCCAAGAACCGGGAGGCTGACTGGGGGTTGTAGGGGATCTCTGGCAACGGTCCGGTTTGGGCTTGGATCTTAGAACGGTAGAGGGCAAGGGCGATAGTCACAGCCGGGCCGCAAACCATCCACCAAAGAATATCTTTTGTATCGAATAGAAGAGCCATAGTGGATATGTCAAATAGCTCATGAGGAAGTTGGGATGGTTCAAGTGAAGACCAAGGTCCGTCTCCATTGCTAATAAATACTTGCTTACAGGCGTGAATCAGTAACATCTGTTGGCCGCCTGGATATCCCCTACACTGCCCGCACTCTGCAGATGCAGGCCACAAGGCTAGCTACTTGACTAAGGCATCCTGCTTCCGTCTGCTGAAGCGTGTTACCAGTTATGTTTGAGAGATGTGAGTCAAGTGGGAACTCCACGTGTCACTCGACGATGGGCATAGTTGAGTAAAGCCGAGCCGCACTTGCAGGACAGTACTCAATGTTGAGGCTCGCTTGCATGTCGAAGGACGGTCGAAAGGGCGGCTGAGTCGGCTGCAATGACGGAGCAAGAAGGAGCTCCGGCGTGCCCAAGACCAACACGACGAGGCAGATATGTGATTCCCCGTCCAACACGATGCTGCTCCTCGTGTGTTCCACAGTATTGACCGCTCAACGGGTCGTGCCAAGTTGCTTTGAAAGTGGCTGCAGCGAATCCACCACACACACACACATAGACTAGATGCTAGCCGCCGGGTGGAGCGTTAACGGAAAGCCGTCTTTTCGACTGTTGCGTCTATGATGCGCTTGAGTGGTTGCAACGGTCAAGATGGTGACTAGGCGGGGTTCAGTCTGAGTCAGATGGTCCCTAGACGGCGAGTTAATCACTCCATCTGATGTTCGTATTTTGGCGTCCGCCATGCAGTCGAGATATCTCATCACCAACCTGCTTATCCGCTCCGCAGCACCATTCGCCCGACGGACGGCCGTGGGGCGGCGGCAAAGAAAGCCCATGCATGCAAGAGGTGGAAGCAAACATTCACAGGTGCGGCTGAGTTAAATGCGACGGGGGCCAACGCCCAACGATCATTGTGGACAGCGGGCCAAGATGCCCGATGTAGGTCTCATGGCGTGGAGTCTCGGTCGTTGGTTCTTGACTGTTGGTTGTAGGTTGTTGGTTCGATGGTCTTCAAATAGACGGCGGCTAACAGCCGATGGATACATGTTAGGCAGAATCTGACGTGAGCAGGTACATTGGTGGAATGATGCGGTTTTGATTTTCATATCCCACCCGCTGTGAGGTCATTCGTGAGGCAATGAGAATAGAAAGTTGGTTGTAGGAAGATGCTTAAACGAGGTTCTAATGTGCCCCGCACGAATAAATATGCTCGCAATTTTCACAGTGCGCTGCTGCCATTGACCCTCCAATAAAGTGTCCTTGCCCTGTGCGAGAATGGGGATCATGGAATGAGCCAATAACTAGCCCAGTGACGCTGTGCCTGAATGCACGTCATATACGAGTGCCCGAAGCAGTGATGTTTGCGTGACTTGTGGTTGCCATCCTCGGCAATGCATCCGACTGAAGCAGCCTGGCGACAGCTGAAGGGGTGCAGACCCTGAACCCACTTCCTTCAAGCGGATATATAGGTTCTCTTCTGAGATACCACTATTAATAGATTGATAATTGGTTTCAAGGATCTTTGAGTTACAAAATCGGAACAATTCGACCCCGGGTTCGAATGGGGGCAGAAAAGACGTTCCTATCCCCGCGCCCATGCGGACACCTGGGCACAGGATCAACATCGCGATTGATCCTACAAAGTCCAACAAGCTATGCGTAGTATTTATGGAACTTAATCCAATGGTTGAGAGCGAACAGGCATTATAAACAACAAAGGCCAAATCAATACTCATGGACTATACCCACATTGCTCATGGTGTTGACACTGAACACCTCCAATACCCCCGCCTTCATGAGCCGCCGTAATAAACATCAAGCGCCACAAACGATGGTGTCTCAGTGCCTCCGCCATCTTCCATCCATCCGTTAGACTAGACGTTTAGAACCATTTACCAGATTACTAGCCCGCCCGGTGCCACGGAAGACGGACGCCCTGCACTGAGGTCCACTGAAGCCTCAGCGCCCAAGACCCCTGAGAGTTCCATGCATGCACCCCGGAAATGTGCACCGACGTCATGGCCTCAGGAACTCTAAGCACGTCCATCCACTCCTCCTCCGTCATCCTCACACAAACTCTCGCTGCGATACTCTGCGAAACTCTGGAACCTCGCAACTCTCGCCCATCGGGGCTTGGAGAACCGTCCTGCGAGGACGCCTGGAGCCGCCCATGCTGCGAAACTTCTTCCGCTCGTCCTCGACGCCGTCCGCATCCTACCCTCCGCTTGTCTCGAATTCGCACTACCAGCCACTCCCCCACGACGACGGCGGTGAAGACCGCGACGACCACAGCAGCGAGATGGGAATTCCTGATGAGCGCGCAAAGGCTGCTGAGCCCGCCTCCTACCGCGATGCGGCCGCCATGATGCTCATCAAGTTGGGCCGCGACCCCGACGAGCACATCTCCGTGTCACCCGCCGACGACGCCCGAATCCTCCGTCGCATCGATCTCGCGCTGCTCCCCCTCATGCTCGCCGTCTACTTCCTCCAGGCGCTCGACAAGGCCACGCTCTCGTACGCGTCCATTTTCGGGCTCATCGACGACACCGGCCTAGAGGGCGACCAGTACTCGTGGCTGGGCAGCATTGTGTTCCTAGCGCAGTTGGTGATGCAACCCCCGCTCGCCCTCGCCCTCGTCAAGCTGCCCATTGGCAAGCTGACGAGCGCCATGGCCTTGGGCTGGGGTGTGACTCTGGTCGGCATGACCTGGGCGCATGACTTCAAGCAGTTGATGGTTGCTCGGTTCTTCCTTGGCGCCTTTGAGGCGAGCATTGGTCCGAGTTTCGTGGCAATCACTCAGATGTGGTGGAGGAGAAGGTGTGAAGACATACTATCGACCCGTTGGCAGCTATTAACTCGATGGCAGGGAACAGTCTTTGAGGATTGGGTCATGGTACTGCATGAATGGTTTGACTTGGGTGGTACGCACATATTCCCCGTCATCGCATAGGAACCACCTAGCTAAACATCGTCGCGACAGCTCGGGAGTCTTATAACATATGGATTAGCCAGTATTGATTCACATATGAAGCCATACCAGGTATGTTACGACGCCTCATCGCAGACGCAGTCTCTAACTCTTAGCTCAGATCATATTCTTGTTCTTCGGCGCCATCACCGTAGGGGTAGCCTTCCTTATGTTCTTCTGGATGCCCGACTCTCCCACCGAGGCCAGGTTCCTCAGTGATGAGGACAAAGTCATTGCAATCGAGCGCCTACGGAACAATCAAATGGGCGTCATGTCACGCGAGTGGCGATCTTCTCATGTCCTTGAGACTGTAAAGGACCTCAAAACGTGGTACTGGGTTGCTATGATATTCTGCGTCTCGGTGCCGTCGAACGGCATCTCCACATTCGGGCCACTCATCATCCAGTCCTTCGTATCCGATCCCTTCCAGACCATGCTGTTCAATGTCCCCATTGGCTTCTCGCACATCATCGCCGTTGCGGGAAGTGCGTACTTGTCGATGCGTTGGAAGCTCAAGGGCCCTTTCATCGCAACCCTGTGCATTCCTCCCATTATCGGATGCGCCATTCTGCTCCATTTCGCCCATAATGCTGAGAACAAGGCTGTGCTTTTGGCTGGCTATTTCTGCTTGTCCACGTACACGGGAATTAGTGAGTGTGTCCAGTTCAGACGATGTCCACGCTTGTCATACTAATGGAACCCGTACAGCGCCTCTCATCTACTCCTGGTCTGCGCAAAACACTGCGGGCGATACAAAACGCAAATCCACGTCGGCTCTTGTCTTCATCGGTGCCTCAGCCGGTAACATTGTTGGGCCTCTCCTCTATTCTCCAGAGGAAGCGCCTGCGTACTCGCGTGGCCTTCGCACCAATCTAGCACTCTTTGTCATTGTCATCTGTCTCGTAATTGGGGCTTCAGTGCACCTGAGATTACTCAACCACAGACATAGTCGACGCAGAGTGGCCCTCGGGAAGAGTGCGGATCTGGTTGACATGAGCCTCGAGAGCGCGGAAGAGGTGGAACGGATGGAGGTCATGGAGAGGGCAATGCGCAAGGATCGAAGGAGAATGGCCCGCGGGGAAAGCAGCAGTCCATCAGGAGTAAATGAAGATGAGGTGGAAGCGGAGGAACTGGGACACGAGCACGGAGAGAGGCAAGGCGACAAGGCGTTTGAAGATATCACGGACTTGGAGAACGAAGACTTTTTGTTTGTGTTTTGAACTGTTAGGATAGATTTGGTGGGGGAGTACGGCGTCAAGATATATTCCACTAATGAAATACGATATGGGACTGTATGGGCATCTAGTTACGCCCGAGTGCAGTTATCAATATCGTGAAGGCTCAGTAGCTGTACCTTCCAGGACATCACCTGAACACGCAGACAAGCAAAAAAGGAAACTTGTAGCGACGCAGGCCTGATTTGAACAGACGCCTCCGAAGAGATATGATTTCTAGTCATACGCATTAGACCACTCTGCCACTGCGCCTATTTGCTGATACTTGGCAACATCTAATCGCGCATCGTGTGGATAGTTTTTCATGGGTCGCAGTAGTCTAGGGTAGGGCGTGACATGGAGGAGACAACAAGGAGATTGCCTGAAATGGTGTTCTTGTTCATGGTATTTTACTCCGTAGACTGCCCGGTAAATTATGACTAATGGATTTATTCGCCGTTGTTTCACTGCAGTGAGCCTTGAAGACTTGGGAGGGACAAGAACTTGGCGTTGTCCCGACTTATCCGCTTGTGAAAGAGATGCTGCAAGTTGGTTCCACGGCAGATGTCAGAACCCTTCGGCGGTTAACCACTACCTCTTCAACGGGACAGCCACGAATTCTCCATCAACTGCTCCCTCTTGTAATTAATGCACAAAAACAGGATTTCCATTTGATCAGGGCCCATGTCAATCCAATGCTACCTAGCTCTATTTACCCGCCACTCTTCCAGCTTTGAAAAACGTGGCCCAAGCCGCAGTGCACAGCCACGTCTGGACGGCTGGGCACCCGCTGACGCCAATCACCAGAAGGTATGACGACGACTTCCAAGGCAAACCAGAAGACTGGATCGATCATCGAGGCAGCCCAGCCCCATCAGCGGTGTCTAACGCGGCGGGGAGCTGAGTAAGATGCCAATAGCACGTCGACACAAAGCTCCTGATCCCAATAAATGCCCAATTCCTGAAATCCCGTCTCTCGTTCTCAGCTCGTCTTGATTCATCCTCCTACAAAACCCATCTCCACCTTTTGGCCCCTCTTCTCAGCGTTAGCTGCCCCTCTACCGTCACCGTCGAGAGCTGTCTGTCCACCACGGATCCTCCTCGACGCCAACGACGGCGTTTTCGGGTCGGAAGTCTTGCATCTTTACTCATCGGCGCCGTTCTTGTCCTATTCTTTGCCGTGTATCTTCGCGAATACCGTCCATATCAACTCCTTCCAGCCGTCACGATGGGTGGAGGTTCCGAAGGCTTCCGCACCGTAGCTTACTACGTCAACTGGTACATCCCACCATGAGCTCATACTCTTAGCTTCTCAGTAGATGCCCCGACACCTCAGTTGCTAACATTGTTGACTTCTCAGGGCCATTTACGCTCGAAAGCACCGTCCCCAGGACCTGCCCGTCGAGAAGCTCACCCACATCCTCTATTCCTTTGCCAATGTCCGCAGCGACACCGGTGAGGTGTAAGTATACCCTCGCCGCCTGTGCCCTCTGACCGAGCCGCTCACATCTCTCCCGCAGCCACCTGACCGACTCCTGGGCCGACACCGACATCCACTGGGAGGGAGACTCCTGGAACGACACCGGCACCAACCTCTACGGCTGCCTCAAGCAGCTCAACCTCCTCAAGAGGCGCAACCGCAACCTCAAGGTCCTGCTCTCCATCGGCGGCTGGACCTACAGCTCCAACTTCAAGACCCCGGCCAGCACCCCGCAGGGCCGCGACACCTTCGCCAAGACCAGCGTCGAGCTGCTCAAGACCCTCGGCTTCGATGGCATCGACATCGACTGGGAGTACCCCCAGAATGCCGACGAGGCTAGGAACTTCGTCGAGCTGCTGGCCGCCGTTCGCAGAGAGCTAGACGCCTACGCTCAGACCCTCAGCAACCCGCGCCACCATTTCGAAATCACCGTGGCTTGCCCTGCCGGCGCCCAGAACTACGAGAAGATGGATATCCGCGGCATGGACCGCTTCTTGGACTTTTGGAACTTGATGGCCTACGACTACGCCGGCTCCTGGGACCAGGTCAGCGGCCACCAGGCCAACCTGTACCCTTCCCGGACCAACCCCGGTTCCACGCCATTCTCAACCTCCGCCGCCCTCGAATTCTACACCCGGAGCGGCGTGCACCCGTCCAAGATCGTCCTCGGCATGCCTCTGTACGGGCGCGCCTTCGAGAACACCGACGGGCCCGGCCGGCCCTTCCAGGGCATCGGGGAGGGCACCTGGGAGAACGGCGTGCACGACTACAAGAAGCTGCCCCTGGAGGGCGCCCAGGAGCACTGCGACGACGCGTGCAGCGCGACCTACTGCTACAACCCGCAACAGCGGAAGCTGGTGACGTACGACACGCCGCACATAGCGAGGATCAAGGCCGACTACATCAGACGGCACCGGCTGGGCGGCGCCATGTGGTGGGAGAGCAGCGCGGACAAGGAAGGCGATGCGAGCTTGATCGGCACGGTGGTGAATGCGCTGGGAGGGCCGAATGGACTGCTGAGGCAGGATAATTGCCTCGAGTACCCAGCGACCAAGTATGATAACCTCCGAAATGGGTTCCCTCAGAACTGATGAGGGATGAAGAAATGGAGATAAGATGAGAGGGACCGAGTGAGCCTGTCAGCGTATCGCTCATTAGCATTGGGTTGAGCCAGTCGAGAATCCTAAAGAAAAAACAACGAAAAGAGACGGAATCCCATGAAATTGATAAGAATTATTGCTTGTGCACTGCTTCACTGGCCTTAATAGGATGATTTAAATAGTCTCATGTGTCTGAATTCCATGTCTCGAAGAGTTACCGTTGGAAGCCTCATGGAAGCTCACAATGAGCGACCAAAGTGGCTGGTGTGTATCACGTGACCCATTAACGAGCCACAACCGGCTGTATGCGGCCCGTGCGCCAGCTTTCAAGCTGCCAGAAAATTTCCTCTGGGAAAAAAGTGCGAAAATCTCAGTCTCGAGACATCACCACTCGTAACCCGAACCCCCCCCTCCCTTCCAATTGCGGCACCAGGCTGGGACGAGACAAAATGTCGCATATCGATTACGCTCTGTACGAATCGCCCGTGGGCTATGCCCTCTTCAAAGTGGTCCATCAGCAGGATGCTGTGGGCTTGAAGTTGAAGGAGACGCAGGCCGCCGGCGCCGACCTCGCCAAGTTCGGCAAGATGGTCAAGCTCGCCAACTTCAGTCCCTTCAGGTATGAACTACTCCTCCCGCTGCGCGGTCTGGGAGACGCGGAGGCGCTGACTGTTTGTGTGCAGAGGTCACGTTGAGGCTTTGGAGAACATCAACCTCGTGTCCGAGGGAATCGTCTCCGACTACCTCAAGTCTGTCCTCGAACTCAACCTCCCCCAGACCAGCGGCAAGAAGAGCAAGGTCGTGCTGGGTGTCTCCGAGAAGAACCTGGCTGGCGCGATCAAGGCCCAGTTCCCCGGCCTCGAGTGCGAGACGGCCGACACCAACGAGATCGTTGCGGACGTCATCCGCGGCATTCGCCTGCACGCCGACAAGCTCCTCGCCGACCTCAAGCAGGGCGATGTCGAGAAGGCCGGTCTGGGTATGGGCCACGCCTACTCCCGCGCCAAGGTCAAGTTCAGCGTTACCCGCAACGACAACCACATCATCCAGGCCAGCGCCACCATCGACTTCCAGGACAAGGGCGTCAACCAGTTCTTCATGCGTGTTCGCGAGTGGTACGGATGGCACTTCCCCGAGCTGGTCAAGATTGTCCCCGACAACCTGACCTACGCCAAGCTCGTCCTCGCCATTGGCGACAAGAAGAGCCTCAACGATGACAAGCTTCACGATCTTGCCGCCATCCTCGCCGAGGACGGTGACAAGGCTCAGGCCATCATCGATGCTGCCAAGGTCTCAATGGGTCTGGACATCTCTCCCGCCGACCTCGAGATCATCAACGGCTTCGCGACGGCCGTTGTCAAGCAGGCCGACAACCGAAGGTCGACCTCCAACTACCTCGAGAAGAAGCTGCACCACGTTGCTCCCAACCTGCAGGTTCTGATCGGCACTCCCGTCGCCTCGCGCCTCATCTCCCACGCTGGTTCCCTGACCAACCTTTCCAAGTACCCTGCCTCTACCCTGCAAATCCTGGGTGCCGAGAAGGCTCTGTTCCGTGCTCTCAAGACCAAGAGCAACACCCCCAAGTACGGTCTCATCTACCACAGCAGCTTCATCGGCAAGGCCGCCGTGCGCAACAAGGGTCGCATTTCCCGATACCTCGCCAACAAGTGCAGTATGGCCAGCCGTATCGACAACTTCTCTGAGGAGCCTTCCACCCATTACGGCGAGGCCCTGAAGCAGCAGGTCGAGGATCGCTTGGAGTTCTACGCTACTGGCAAGAAGCCCGCCAAGAATGCCGATGTCATGGTACGTGATTTTTGAAACCGCAATGAAGTTGATACTAATACCGTAAACAGAAGGGTGTCATGGACATCATCGACGATGGTGGTGATAACGAGGACGAGGAGATGGCTGATGTCCCCGCACCCGAATCTGCCAAGAAGTCCAAGAAGGACAAGAAGGAAAAGAAGGAGAAGAAGGACAAGAAGGAGAAGCGTAAGCATGTTGAGGACGAGGAGGCACCCGCCGCCAAGGAGGTGGACGGCGAGAAAAAGAAGAAGAAGAAGAGAAAGTCCAAGGCCGCGGATGACGAGTAGAGCTCCTCCGGCTACTTAGCAGCTTCCCACCCTGCACCGACCCTCACCGGAGAGGAGCAGGCTGTCGGGGAACAGCGCAGTGCTACAGGAACGGGGACGAATGCGGAATGGCTTGATGGGAAAACTTCATTTACGACAAACGTTGCGCGGGGGAGGATGTCCTTGGAGACATCAGGGCCAAGGAACCCGGCTATGAAAGCATCTCAGCTGGCAGCTCACGACGAGAGCACCGGTGCAGGATGGGGACGAGGCGACTCGCCCTCAGCCTCAGACGCACCGGAGTCCGACGCCACGAGCGCTCCGGCCGGGCAGCAAGGCCCGGCCAAGGCAGAGGCGCAGAGGGCGCGGGGGAAACTGGCTCCCCAGGGACCTTGTGCAATTGCTTGAGGAGTTTGTAGGATTTGGCTTGGGCGTTTGAGGGCATTTTGTTTGTGTACCTGTTTACATACTGGGGATCCATACCCGTTTGAACACTGACATGTCGGTCAATCGATTGCTCTAGTAAAGAAGACGCGGTGCGCTTGACGTGATTGAATGTGTGTTGGTGAGGCCCAGGTCGTATCACTTCCACGGGCTATGGGTATACGAGTCTCGGTGTGTTCATCCACTTTCCGGAGTCCCTCGCCTGATGTCCGGAACCCCACCGAGGAGGGCAAGGCTTTGGCGGAGGGAAAATTTTCGGCCACAATGGAGCATTTTACGCAAGGCTACGAAAATAATGTCCGTCCATTTGACGCTGGGCCTGAGCTTGTGGGGAATTCAAGTACAGTTACGTCGGTTGGTCGACTTGAGAATGCGATGTCAAATGTCAAGAGTTCGCTGGTTTCTGAACAATGTTCGTTGGAATTACGGTCACAGTCAAGAGCAAGATATTGAGGCGGCAATGGGACTTGAGATTCGTAATATCATACACAAAATCACAGGCAAAGGAACAATGGTGTGGTCTTCTCAAGCAAGCCTGCATTCTTAGAAGCCGGATGTGCTCTATGCTACATCAACGCCTTTTTTTGGCAGTACATGGTCCCAACTCCCGCCAAACCATCCCATCCGTATTCAGATCCCCTGGTCATGCATTTATTGCTTGTCGAAAACGTAGGTCAGGTGGCATCGGCCGCAGTACTGGCGGTCCTGCATGGCAGCCATGAAGACACCGGCGCCGCACTGGGTGACTTGTTAGCATCGACTGTCCACTGGACATGCAACGGAGAAACTTACGGTATCGCTGGGGCACTCGCGGCGCAATCGCTCGATCTTGCCATCGGAGTCGACCTTGTAGTACTTGAGGACGGCCAACTTGGTCTTCTTGCGCTTGTGCTTGATCTTCTTGGGGGTGGTGTAGACCTTCTTCTTGCGCTTCTTGGCACCACCACGGAGGCGGAGCACCAGGTGGAGAGTGCTCTCCTTCTGGATGTTGTAGTCGCTCAGGGTGCGGCCATCCTCAAGCTGCTTGCCGGCGAAGATGAGTCGCTGCTGGTCCGGGGGGATTCCCTCCTTGTCCTGGATCTTGGACTTGACGTTGTCGATAGTGTCGGAAGACTCCACCTCAAGGGTGATCGTCTTCCCCGTGAGGGTCTTGACGAAGATCTGCATCTTGCCTAGCTAGGGACGTTAGAATCCTGTCGTCGAGACGGATCAAAGGCGCGCGCGCAATGAAGCCATCGCAAGTCCGGAGAACGAGCGACGGTGGGGGAGGAGAAACGGCGACGGCGAAGGCATCGCAGAGAACTCTCAGGTGAGAGGCAGTGAAGCCCTCGCCACGGTGAAGGGGATTTGCAGCATCTTTAGACGTACCTCGACAATAAAAATTACTGCCTTCCTAAGCAATCTTCAGATGGTGCGTGGATGAAGAGAATCGCCTTTTTGGTGGAGTGGCGCCGGCTCTAGAAATTGGCGCGGCGGGCGCGGCGGGGTCACGTGGCTCAGGGTTTCGAATTTGTGTGCCCTGCCCCTCGCCAAAATCCCAGGGTTGTGGGGCACCGGCTTCCATTACTTGCCCTACGCGCTGCGCAGTGGATTTGCAACCTCCATCGCATTTGACATCGCACATTTCAGTACGTCCTGGCCTTGACTTTTCCTTCTTCTTTCTTCGTGGACTTGTCGTATTAACCAACAGCAGAATCCGTCAAAATGGTCAAGAAGAGAAAGAACAAGTACGAGCCCTCCTTCCCTCGCCGCCGAATGCCGCCATCCTGCCTCCCGCCGACGATGTCTCGCACGACGAGAAATGTCGAGCGTCTGCGCACTGGTGGTTCATGGCTGTATCATCAACTCAATTACTAATAAATCTCTCTCAGCGGCCGCAACAAGAAGGGCCGCGGCCACGTCAAGCCCATCCGATGCTCCAACTGCTCGCGATGCACGCCCAAGGACAAGGCCATCAAGCGTTTCACCATCCGCAACATGGTTGAGTCTGCTGCTATTCGTACGTTCACGGCCACTCCCCATGGTTCAATCTGGGAACAGGGCTAACTTTCTCCTAGGTGACATCTCGGATGCCTCCGTCTTCGCGGAGTACACCGTCCCCAAGATGTACCTGAAGTTGCAGTACTGTGTCTCTTGCGCCATTCACGGCAAGATTGTCCGGTACGTTGTCCTCCCTGGGAGTGTGACGACTGCGCCTTAGTTGCGTATGTACTTCAGATGAACCTTGGTTGATCTGGCGGACACACTCCCCACGCTCTCGTCTACGAGGGATTCCCCTTTGAGGTACGTGACAGAAGTGCTGACAAAATTTAATAGTGTCCGATCGCGTGTTGGCCGCCGAAACCGTGCCCCTCCCCCTCGCGTTCGCTACAACAAGGACGGCAAGAAGATCATCCCCACTACCCCTAAGGTCTAGATGTGATGATGATTGGGATGGAGTCTGGTGAAGTTAAAACGTCTGCATTCTAAAACCGGATGGGATGAGCACTTGGGATTATGAATCAATGAGATTCCAAAATACAATCGGACTACATTTGCTGTTCACTCTTGTCTGTTTCGCCGTGCCCTTTTCTCGTCCTTGTTGTCTGTTCTTCGTCTGCCAATGTGAACAGTCTTTTAGTTTTATGTCAGGACTTGAACACATTGGGTCATGTGTCTTGTGCTAGCCCTGCCGAACAATTGTTTCCCCAGAATGAAAGGCACAGTAGCAAACCACAGCCTGTAGACAATGCACAGAAACTGGCGTTAAAGTGCTGTTTTGTCTGCCTACAGCTATCTACTATACCCAGACAGTCCGCTCCCTGTATTCCAACAAGGCAACCAGCGACTACGCCTTGGATGTTCACGGTAAGGCAGCAAAGAGTCAGGCGAAAGAGCTGTCTCTTCAACCACCGACTCACCCTGCTGATGACCGTCCTTCCCAGGCTCTGGCGATTAGTGTTGTCGCCCGGGGACACATCCCGAGCGCGGAGACGCAGGGTAAGGAAGCTCACCAGACGCACCAGAGGCACAAGCAGCACCCACATCAGTACACGTGAAGTGTAGCACGTTGAACACGGCAACAGCGGCGGGACGGTTCTTCAGAAGGCAGTTGGTCACCTCCCAGGCCTTCTCGTGGCCGCGGTCGAGCTTGTCGGGACCGAGGCGTTGCGGTAGTTGCAGTTGTGATGGAAGACTGCTTGTCAGGGTTTGACATCACAACGCGACACCATTGTCAAATCGAAGAAACTGACGGAGCTAGAGGAATCAACCGTTTTTCAATACGTACTCGATCTGTAACTGTCATCATTTCCTCCCCAGCTTTGTGATGGCTAATCGACTGCTCCCCTCACCAACCGCGACGGGCCTCATAAGAGCGCACTGGGACTCTCCTTTACATACGGGGTCAAGCTCTCAGCCAACTCAGATCTATACCTCAACACCTCTCCGCGTCCCACCCTCCATCTACTGCCAAGATAAAAGTATTAAGTCTTTTGGTATTTGCCCTATCGGTCAACGCGCAGTGTTGGAGACAGAACGCTTGTCGCCCTGACGGGGGTGTTGCTCCCCCAGGACAAAATTGCCGCCCAAACACGAGATGCAAGTTGCTAAATAAAACTATTTGGCTGTAGACTAAGTACGGAAATAGTGTTGCAATCGAGGAGCATGCGGCGCAGTACGTTTCTTAGACCCGAGGCCAGACACTTGTAAACTTACATCTTGGTAGGGTCAAACTTGTAGAAACACTGAGGAGTGCGATGGTTGGATTCAGGCCAACTGGTACAATGTAAGTATAGTTGATTCTATTCTAGTAGCTTCAAGACTGACATGATCCATTCATAGAACTGCTACGTCGAATGTGTGAGTATTGTGATTACACGTTCTTTTCGCGCACAATACTAATAATAGTTGTAGTATAAATGGTAGTGTACAAGGTCATAGTTGAGGCCTGGCGCAAAAGGGCGAAAACGGCGAGTCCTCGCTTGGTCTGCCAGTTGCATGTTGGTCCGCTGCATCAGTGCCGAGTCCTTTTGTAATGATTCGATAGACAATACTTCACTTTCAGACAGACAGAAGTCTTCTTCGTCTTGCTTACTTTGAGAATATTCATGTTTTGCGTGACTGACGCGGAACAATGAAGCCCATTCCTAGAATAGGAAGCCTCTTTACGTGTGCCAGTTGCTAGAGGACAAAAGTAGGGATCTTTGTTCGCAGTGTATATGGTGGTCGTGCCAAGGATTTAAGCGACTAGGGACGCATGATGGGCTAAAAACACACCTGAATTGACATGGACATCATAGAATTAGAGACGAAGATTGGCGTTGACGCCGATGATTTACTACGAAATCCTTGACTATCCAACCCCAAGTTGTGAGCTGTCCTACCTACCCTACACTAAAACCCTCCAAACCTCACCAATTCAGTCCCGTTCTGCGAACAAGCATATGGATCCACACAGACTCCGCCATCGCAACAACTCCCCGTCAAGCACACGAACCCCGCGTATCCCGCCTTCGCACAGTCCGCATCGCCGCCGCACTCACTCACGAAGTTGTCGCACTCGGTGTACTCGAACGCCAGCGACGCGCCGCCCACCGTCGTCCCGCAGATGCAGCTCGTGCCGTCGACGATGGCCTCGCGCGGGTACGCGCACGTGTCGCCGTTGTCGGTGGCCGCGGCGCCGTCGGGGCAGCAGGCTTTCTCTGACGGGTCCTGGATGGTGATGTTGTATGGCCGTGGCGAGTCGGGCGCGAAGTTGAACGACGTGATGGCGTCGATGCGCGTCGTCCCCGCGACGAGGCTGAGGTTCAGTGGGATTTCCCCTTCGTGCAGGTCCTCGCAGATGTCGTTCTCCAGATCGCGGAAGGTTCCGTACACGTCGATGTAATCCTCGAGGGCGCTGGCGTCTCCGGCGCCTTCTGGCCTGCTCTTGGACAGGATCTGCTGGAGCACCTCCCAGAGCTGATCAAAGGCGACCGCAGCTGCATCTGCCTCTGTCCTTTGCGTCTCGTTGAGTCCTGATTCCTGCAGAGCTATCCGGAACGACTCGACATTCAGAAAGTCCCGTCCAGTCGCCTCTAGCGTGGTGATAACGGTGGTCAGGTCTGGACAAGAGCCGCCAAACGGGTCAGTGAGGAGGAAGTCCACCACGTCGTTCTTGATGGCCAGCTCGCACCTCGTCGCACCCGACAGAGACCCCGGGAACGTGCAGTCAAACTCCCACTCGCCTGTTTCCTCGTCAACCCTGGTGTCGGTGCAGGCTGAGTCGCCAACACGCAGCTGGGGATACTGTCTCAGGGTTCTGTCGACGGGGTTGCCGCACTGGTCGTGGAGGTTGAGGATCTGGGTGAACTCCAGATCGTCTATCCGCTTTTCTCGTTGAGTTGCAGCGCATTCCACCCCGGCCAGTTTTGCCAGTTGTTGGAGCATGTTGTTGATCTTGACACAGACACTGTAAGTGCAATTCGGTGTCGAAAAATGGATCCCATTCGCATCCAGTACCATCGAATTCCCTTGCGCATCAACAACGGAGAGCTGGTTTCTGTTGGATATATCGATGAAGTACGTATCTTCAGCCTCATCTCTCACAGTCAGGTACAAGGGGTCCACGCCGCCGCTTTCGAAATGTACGGACTCGATGTACGGTACCGGGATTGTGGCGTTTTCCTCGCGCAGTTGGGCATTGTGTAGCAGAGCGCGACGAGTCGGATCATCTTCAGAGCCTCGTGCGAGACTGTAGCAAGTCTCCTGGGCGAAGGCCGCCGTCCGAGTAACCTGCGTGAAGTTGGCAGCGGGGAACTCGGGCGTTCCGGTGGCGGTTGCGTTGCCGACCTGGGAGCTGGTGCTGTTTAGGAACTCTGTGTTTGAAGCGGTTGCGGCAGTTGTTTCGGCTAAGCTTGTCGTAGAGACGGGGCCTGATGAAGTTGGGGAGGCGTTTTTGCCAGTAGGGCCTGTGTTTCCTGCTGGGGACGAGGTGTTGCCTGACTGGGAGGAGTTCTGACGAGTCGAACTACCGGATATCGAGGAAGTGGTTCCAGAAGGAGAGGAGTTGGCCGCAGTTGACGAGCTGTTGGCAGTTGGCACGGTGTTACTGACAATGGAGGAGGTATCACCAGTCGGAGCTGACACGGCAGTCCCCTCCGAGGCAGAGGTATCTCCCGAAACGCTTCCAGACGCACTCTCAGTGCCAGAAGCAGCTGTACCTGTGACCCTAGATCCAGGGGCAGTCAAAGAACCAACGTCCGAAGTAGCCGACGAGTTCCATCCCGCAAACGTAGAAGTAAGAGGCACGCGACTCAGCGTAGTGTCCATTATCGTTGGTGCAGAGGTTGCGTTTCGCGTGCCGGCATTGGTGTTGGCACGGAAGGTCCTGGAGGTGTTGAATGACGGGTCTGTGAGTGTTGAAGCTGACCCTGGCGATTCTGGGGATGTGCTTGTCGATAAGTTGCCTGTGGGAGCACTTGATAGCTCATCGTTGAACGTCCGCGACCCGGTGAATGTCCAGTTGGCCGAGGTGTCAACTACACCACTGGTAACAGCCCCAGAACGACGCGTTGAGGAGACAGGGCTAGTTTCAGTCCCAGCTGTCCACGTGTTTGACGTCGAGCGTGTGGGTGCCGTAAGAGAGCCCACGTCGGAGGAGACCGACGGCCGTCCAGGACCTGGTCTTCCAGCGGGAGATCCTGATGTCGACGTAGAGCTCTGGTCTGATGTTGAAGTAGAACCCTGGGTCCCTGTCGAAGCAACGCTCTCATCTGATGTCTCGGAAGAAGGATCTCCTGTCGTGGCCGTAGGATCCCCAGTCGTAACACTCCCCGAGCCAAGCGTCCTCGCAGTTGCATCAGAGCTAGTAATAACACATCGACACTTTCGACAGCATCAGTCTCTAGACTCCAACCTCTCGTTTCAGCACTTACGTAAGAAGATATCTGCGTCTGATTATATGTCATGTACGCCGGCGGCGTGCTGTACCCGCCGCCGCAATGCCCATCCTTGATCACGCTGGAGCAGTAGGCGATGCCGTTGCTAACGAGGGACGTGTAGAGAGCGTCGTGCGGACAAGCGCCCGTCGCGTTGCTGGCCGCGGGGAGGGCGTGCGCGCTGTGAAGAAGCAGGAGAATGGGATATCTCCACATCGTGCGTGCGAGGGGAGTAAACGAGAGTGAGCGAGAGCGAGAGCCTAGCGAGATGGCCAAGGGGATGAGAGAGTGTGAGGGCTGGGTGCGTTCTTGAGGAATATGACGGCGTTACTTATAGGGTGAAGTATGTCTGGGGCTTCGTCAGGAGGACATCCTCAGTACGTAGTATCCAGCAGTGGACCGGGATAGGTGATCGAGCATACCGAAACCATGAGAACCGAGAGACAAGCCGCCAGTGTAAGTCACAACTCCGATTGACGAAGCTCGCATCGAAAACGACAACATTAATGCCCTTGGCTGCCTCCTCACCCCTGGTCCCGACAAAGAGTCTCACTCTGAATTGGCATCGAAGCCAGCTGGACCATCCGAAGGCCCTGCCGAAGTAACAACGGGGACATTAAAGGACCGAAGCCACTTGTATCGTCCTTCGATGCTATTGAGGGTACCTTTCTCTCCCTCTTGGCTCATAGAAAGACGCCGTATGCTCCGGTCTGACCTGATGTCAAGAAAGGAGAGGGCTTGTAACACTGCACAGGGTGAATCAGGACCGCCAGGAGACTCACCTCGAGTTGTCAGCTTCCTCGCCACAGCAGAGGCACGCCCTTTCGATAACAAACGCGTCTCAATGGTGAAGTGATGCAAAGGCCCAAAAGGCATCATCAATACAGTCATTATCAAAGTCTGCCGTCCCGGTAATCATCGCCCGTCAATCCCAGCAACCAAGTCCATATACGTCGTCATATACACCATCAGATATCCTGTTCATCATCCGTCCACACCGTCTATCGCATCGCCAATGTCGTCTGACTGCTTTGCGACCTTGGCTGAGCCTGTGGTCTCACAATAAAGTCCTTGTTCTCAATTGTTACACTCTTGGTCATCTGGTTGACCTTGTACACTCCCACAAGTCGCGCCGCAAGCTCAAACATGTTGTTTCGGAGCGAGATGACCACGAACTGGGCGTTCTTGGTGCGCTCCTTGATGTAGTTGGCAACGATCGAGACCTGGGCGGCGTGTTAGTGACTAGAACATCGAAGGCAATAGAAGCGAGGTGTGATGGTGATCCGTAGGGCATGCCAATGAACTGGTTGCAACCGAGTGTCTCGGGCGAAAAAAGGGGATGGGAATACTCACGTTTCTGAAATCCAACGCAGCGTCAATCTCGTCCATGACGTACAGGGGGGTCGGCTTGTAGTGATGCAGAGCAAACACTAGAGCCAGACTACTCAACGTCTTCTCACCACCGGAAAGGTTGCTGATGTTCTTCCAGCTCTTCTTCGGCGGCATCACGCTGAACAGAATTCCTTCGCTGAAGGGATCCAAGCTGTCCACAAGCTCCAGCTCGGCGTTGCCACCCATGGTGATCATTTGGTACATCTCTTTCAAGCGGAGGGAGATGGCGCTGAATCCTTCCATAAACCCTTCCAGTCGGAGCCGGCGAAGGTCGTCGCACCGTTTCTTGGCGCTGTCGCGCTGCGCGATGGCGCTTTGGAGATCGGAAGCCCGAGAGGCATGTTCTTCCACTCGTCTGCGGTACTCGGCGAGTACACCAAGGTCGACGTTGACGTTTTGAGTCTTCTCCTCGAGAGCAGCAATTTCGCCCTTGAGGGTTTTCTTGCTCATGTCGGCAAGCTCATCAGGAGTGTACCTGGGTAGTTCGTTGGGCTGACCACTGAAACCCTCTGCCTCCTCCTCATTCTCCTCGTCCTCCTCGTCCTCCTCGCCCTTGTCCTCAGCAGGCGCGTCGGTCATGTCGACGTCTTCAGCCGGAGCATCATCCATCTCAATGTCTTCATCACCGTCGGCCGCGTTCTCGTCTTCGGTTTTCGGTTTCGGCTTTGGCTTGGCTTGGCTGGGTGTAGAGTTGCCGATGAGGTCATCCAAGTCCTGGAGGACCAGCTTGGAGTGCTTGTCCTCCCAGTACCGTAGGAACTTCTGATTCTCACCCAGCGCCTTCTGGTTCTCTTCAAGCTTGTTCCGCATCTCGATTTCAACGGCTCTGGTTTCGTTCAACTCAGCCAACTTTTCGTCCAACTCTGCCTTTAAGGACTTTAGTTCCTTCTTCTTGGCGCCCAAACCCTCCTCAGCCTCGTCAACTTGGGCCTGGAGTTCCTCGGCCCTTTCGCCCTGGTGGTTGATGTCGTCCTCGAGCTTTTGGAGATCCTTGGCTGCTGCATCGATCTCCTTCGTGGCCTTTGCGTGATCTTTCTCGAGCTTGGTCTTCTGCTTCTCCGCCTTTGCCTTGCTGACCTCGGCGGTGGAGATTCCCTCGTTGTTAGAAGCAATCTCTGCCTTGATGGAGTCGACCTTGGCGCGTTGCGCACGAAGCTTCTCGCCACCAACCTCCATAATCTTGTCTTGCAGCGCCTTGATATCCTCTTCCATGCTTGACGTCTCGCCGTGAAGCTTCTCCACCTCCTTGTTGAGCTTGGCAATGTCCTTTTGCAGGGTTGCGATGCGGCTGTTGTCCGAAGCCGAGGGTTGATGCTCCTTGCTGAGTTCCTTGATCCGTCGTTGAAGGTCGGCAACGTTTCGCGTCGCGCTGTCGACCTCCAAGCCGATCTTCTGCATCTTAGTATCGAGCTCTGGGATCTCCACATTCAACTTCTTGAGGCGAGTCTCGCACTCTCGTTGATATTCTTGGAACTCCTGAAACTTGGTTTCCCACCCGTCACGGTCGGTCTCGAGCTTGGCAACCTGCTCCTTGGTGATATCGGCAACCAGCTTCGATGACATGAGGCCTCTCTTGACGGTTGATCCACCTCCAGACATTGTACCAGACTTGTCGATGAGCTCGCCATCAAGGGTCACAACGCGCCATCGCCTGGCACCATACGCAATCCTGTTTGCTTGAGCAAGATCAGTTGCGACCAGAGTATCTTGCATGGCATGATAAAAGGCTGGTCGGAACTTGTCCTCCTTAGACTGGACCAGATCAAACAGCCGAGGAGCATTCTCAGGCGTCTGGATGGGTGACATATCTCGCACTCTGAGTTTATCTAGACAGATGAAGTTGCCTCGGCCTAGGTTGTTCTTCCGTAGATACTCGATGCACTGTTGACCAGCGTCGACCGTCTCCGTAACGAAGTTGTCGAGAGAGCCGCAGGCCGTCGAGATGGCGACGTCGTACTTCTGATCGATGGTACCTAGGTTTCCAAGTCGTCCGTGGAAACCATCGATACGACCCGACTCTCTCATACGCATGAGAGCGGCAAGTACGTTGCCTCGGGTCTGCGTATTAGACAGACTGGAGCGAGCCTCATCGGCCTTTTGTCGCGCATTGGAGATCTTGGATCGAATCTTGGGCTCCTGTCCAGACAAAACCTCAAGCTCAGATTCCATCTTGGCCGCTTCTTCGAGTAATTCGGCCTTTTGCGCTTCACAAGACTTGAGTTCCTTCAGTTTCGCCTCCTTGCCCTCCTCGATCGAGGCGATCTTGGTCTCGAGTTCTTCCAAAGCGACAGCGCCCGCGTTTGCCTTTTCCTGGAGAATGCTGAGTTCACTCTCCGCGACGGCGATTGAGGACTGTTTCTGGTTGATTTTCTCCGTCCATGGCTCGAGAGACTTTTGTTTAGCGGCAATTTGGTCGGAAAAGGCTTGCGTTTTGCCTTTCAAAGCTTCACGGATCTTGGCAAGTTCGGCTTCTTCTGTTTGCACTTGTTCCTCGAGCTCGGCGATCTCTTTGGTTCGGTTCTCAATATCCCAACCACATTGCTCAATGGTCTCATCGGCCTCGGCTGAAGTTGTTTCAGCGTTGTTGATGGTCTTTTCAAGCTTCTTCTTCTTGTCTTCCAGGAACTTCCGCTTCTCGTCAAACTTGACGCGCTCCTGCTCGAACTTGGCCATCTCCTTGACCAAGGCCTGTGTTGCCTTTTCTTGGACTCCAAACTCCTTGGCACCATTGGCATGTGCATTTTCGAGGTTCTTAATGACCTGCTCGCCGCCGTGATGCTTCTCGAGCTCGACGTCCAACTGGGCTTGCATTTGAGCGGTAGCTTCCTGCGTGACTGCGACGTTTTCATGACATTCATGTATGTAAACCTGGTAGAGGGCAGACTGCTTCAATGCCAGCTCATTTTCGTCGCGGACATATGCAAGTGCCTTGTCTTTCTTGTCCTCGAGGCTGTTCTTTTCCTTTTCGACATGCTGGACTCGGCCGCTCTTCTCCATGCAGATCTCATTGAGAGTCTCGACCTCGGTGGCGGATTCCTCAATGGGGTTCTTGTACTTGGATGTTCCGATAATGTCCTCGAGGTACTCAAGCAGGCCATCTTCGTGTTCGTTGGCGGCCTTGGGCTTCATTTGAGCAATCGACTCGACTTCGCCCTGTAGAATGAGGAACCGCTTGTGGTCAAGGTCAACACCTCGATCTCGAAGCAGGGTGGTGACAGTCGTGAAGTTGGATTCCTTGCCGTTGATGTAATATTTGCTGGAGTTGTTCTTGAAAGCCTTTCGGGAGATGATGAGCTCGGACTCGGGGATAACCTCGTGGCCACCACCAGGCTGAAAGTTGTTAGATGAAGGTTTGCATTGAAGATGAGAGGGTACCTACCTGATCCATGACCTCCTGGAAATGCACCGCAACCTCGCAAAAGTCCAGGTTCGGGTGTTCGGCGGAGTTGTGAATGAGGGCGGAGATTTTCCCTTGTCGCATCTTGCTGGCACGGAAACCGAAGACGAAGAGCAACGAGTCAATGACGTTGGATTTGCCGGAACCGTTGGGTCCAACGACTGACGAGAATGACGCGTGAAAGGGACCGACCTCTTGTCTGCCAGCGTAACTCTTGAAGTTGTTGAGAATCAAGTACGTCAGGACAATTCGAGGTTTAGGGGTCGTGTCCTCGATAACCGGGATGGTGGTTGTGCGGGCCTTGAGCATGATGTCCATGGGCTTCTCCATGATGGTGTCCATGGGCTTGATCGGCTTGATGGTCGCCTGGGTATCGTCTGTAATTTGCGAGTTCACACTGGAAGTGGTGATGTCCGCCAAAGCCGAGGCCTGGAGCTCCGAGGACTCGGGTGATACGGTAGGCTGGGGTGTCGGCGGGGCAAGGTCGGGGACTGAGGCCATCGAGCTGCGAGGCACAGCGCTCTTGCGCTTCCGAGGTGATGCCTTCTTAGGGGTGGCGTCTGGGTCTGGCTTGATCGTGGTGTCGGCATCGAAGACCTCACTGGGCTCGATCGATGCGGCTGGCGCAGGCGTCTTTCGTGTACGGCCTCGTCGAGAAGCTGTGGGAGCTGCGGCGGGGGTAGCCGACTTGCGGCTCCGGGTCTGTCGCTTGGCGGCGCTTTTCGGTGCCTCTGGCTCGAAGTCCTCCTCCTCTTCATCGTGAGCTCTGGTGCGGTTGGAGACTTCCTCCTCCTCGTCGTCGGAGTCGATAATGGCGGTGCGCCTGGTTGCGGCGCGCCGAGACGGCCTGATGGGGGAGGCCTCGGACATTGCGGCGGGCGCTTCTAGCAGTTGGACCAAGATAGGCGAGAAGAGAAAGCGGAACAGAAATCGTAACAAATAGTGCGTCGGCTGCTGGTCGCAAGTGACAATACCGTCTGGAGCGAGGGCCGGTGCCTTGCCGGGATATCTGCTTGAGCGTGTCGTGTTGGAGTTTGGGCGGTCACAAAGTGCTTGCGCCCCGCGTTTGTTTGGAAAGGTCCCGATCCGTCTTGGGGTTTGTAAACAAAAAGCTACGTACCCTGCAGGGATGCGTCCTGTGAACGGCCCCACGGGCTCACGTGATCGCGCGACAGGCGCCAAAGGCTGTGTGTTCGCGATAGCTTCCAAGCTTGCAGTTTGTCAGTTGGCATTCCGATTTTCATGCGACATTTGCGACACCATGTTCGACTACACGAGCCTCCACGATGTGTTCCCCACCGCGGCGCCGAACCCCTATGACCGCAAGGTGCAGCAGGAAATCGACAGCTCCCGCAAGAGCTTCGATGGGATCCTTTTCATTGACCGTGTTTTGAGAGCCGTGGGCATTAGCAAAGGTGCGCATTTCTTCCATGTGCAGCTCAGGACAATCACTGACGATGTTCGTCCTCTAGCCAAGATTTATCCTCCCAAAACCGACAATGCCCTCAAGCAATTGCACCAGCAGATTTGCGAAGCCAACATGTCGACGCACTATAAATTCTCCCTCCTCTACTACCTTCTCCTCGACTTCGATCAGACATCCGGTCGCCAGAACGTGTCGGAGGCATTTGTTGACATTTCTGGCATGCCTAAAAAGTACCAAATCTTCATGAAGGGCCTGTGGTACATGGACAGACAAGACTTTGCTGTAAGGCTGCTTCCTATCTTGGCAACTCCAGTAGCTAACAAAAGTACCATTCCAGCAAGCACTCGAGTACATCGCACACCCCTCGCTTATCCCGGACTTCGCCGATGATATTATTACCGTCCTCGTTCGTCGCGCCCAAGACAACGACTATAGTCTGGCACTGTCTTACTTCCACACTGTCCAACCGATCCTCCAGACGTCAGCGGCGCTCGAACTCCTTTTTGATGCGATGGCCCGAACAAGCATCTCAGAAGCGTTGTTCTACTCTCGTACACATCCTACGCACACACGCAAACTATTGTTCCGACAGCTGGTTTCATCTGTCCTTGATGGTGGAAATGGCCCCGAGTTTTCGGAGCGAGCCTCTGAGCTCGCCTTTCTGCCCCTGGATTCCGCCGAAGAAGGGTGGTTCGAGGAGTACCTGACTGTTGGCAATGGGAAGAATCACAAGAAGGCCAAAGACACGCTGTTGATCCGGAAGATTGCCTGCGATCGATTCTCCGACGTAGCAAATATCAGGCAAGGTGGTCATTGGTCTGGGGTCCTAGATGGAATCAAGGGTGGAATTGGCGGACATGCAGAATGACAGGACTGGGCTCATTGGTTTCGGAGACTGTCCACTTCAGAGTCAAGTGAAATACATATGCAAACATAGCGACGGCGTTGGATCTGGTTAAATCCGCTCGGATCCTAGATACCTAGGCCAAGGAAACGAGCACATACACGCAAGGATTGTTGAACCATGTTTGCGGGATTCCTAGTGTTGTGGTGTATTTATCATAGCCTCCGATCTCGGGACTTCCGTCACCGAAGCGGAACTGAGTCTGTTGTGGAGTTCGGATGTAGAACTGGAGACCTATCCAAGAAGCAGGGCCTTGAGCTGCTGTAATCCGACTGCTTGATTGGCACTTTAACCCGATCCTATGCGATCCGCAGTTGCTGATAAAGCTAGAGTTGGCATCGGACCGGAGTCAGCATGATGCAGGCCGACAGCTCTCCGCAATTCAAGCAGCATCTCACATCTACAAAGTCGAGATCAACGTCGACACCACCAATACTTTATTATTTCTCAGAAAATCGTACTTGAAGCTTAAAGCAATATTCCGGCTCTCGATTAAATCAGCCATGTCTCGCATCCCCACCATCACCGACAAGGCGCCCGCCCCGCTCCCCGTCTTCAACCAAGCCATCGTCGCCAACGGCTTCGTCTACACATCCGGCTCGATTGCGCAGGACCCCGCGACGGGCCAAATCATCGACGGAGACATCCAGGCCCACACGGTAAGTGGGACGCGGACGACGCAGACACAGCAGAGCTAATATACCCCAGCACCGTGTGATCCAGAACCTCTCGGCCGTCCTCGAGGCATCCGGCTCCAGCGTCAACGATGTCGTCGAGGTGAGCGTCTTCCTCGCCGACATGGGCGACTTTGCCAAGATGAACGAGGTCTATCAGACGTACTGGGGCGATATCAAGCCTGCGCGGACGTAAGTTGAGACATGCTGGTTGCGTAGCCTAAGGCTTATCTGGATTTAGGTGTGTTGCCGTCAAGACGCTTCCGGCGAATACGGATGTCGAGATCAAGTGTGTGGCTGTGGTTTCTAAGCCTTGGAACATCCAAACAAAGTTGTAGTTTGACAGCCAAAAGATTTTGGGCGGGAGTTCTCGCGGGTAATTTGGAAATTAACGCCGTGACTTCCTGGCTATTTTTTTGGTCTAAACCCTGACGACCGCTTGCCCAACTGAGAACCTTGGGGATTTGTTGGTGGTTGAACAAGCACATTAGGGCCCTCACGGTGCCTATTGTAAGTTGGGGTGCCAGATGAACCATCAATGTACATAAGCAAAAGACTGGAATCCAATACGGCTAAACGTCTCCTATTTTATTTTCCCCGTCGTGTAAAAAAAAGCAACACATCAACTTCTCATTAAGACATCCGCCTCGATGGTTGTGAATTTTGCCTGTTACTTGGTGAGCATTGCGACAGGGACCCTTGAGGAAGGAGGGTATGCTTGGATCCCTGATTGGGTGTAAGCCTGAAAATGTAATTATTATGGAAGAAAGTATTAACCGTTGTTGACTAATTCAAATTTTACAAATTTTGCATCGTATCGTATATTATATCTCTACTGGATGTTCAGTTGCCAACTGGCATTGGCCAAATGTGGTACAAATTACAAGGCGGTTTGGCTACCTAAGTAGTCCATGGACCGATCTCTCGGTGTTTCCGTAGACGAATAAGGAGACAACTGCATGCCTCAACGAAGAAGATACTGTCCAAGTACAGCCAATAAGGATATACACTCGCTATTAACAGTGTTCAAATGCATTATCTTTTTCGAACTGAGGGCAGAAACTTAGGCATCATTTTACGCAAACCTTGCCGCTGGAGGCGTAGGATGACTAAGACCTGATGATCAGATAACGGCACGGCACAGATATGGTATAAGGCGTGAGATCAACAGCCAGCCTTACGAAATATCCCGCTTGCAAATCACCGTGCTAAATGCTGACCGCGATGTAATGAAACGAGACATTCCGCTTCGGACACGTCACGCCGATTCCTGTCATCGATCCGGTCTCCTGAGTTTAGGGCACGTAGACTGGGGGCAATCTGTTGGTGAAAGCCATCCCACTTCGGAAAGGCCTAACTTAGAAGCTGGTAATTTCCACTCTCACGACACGAGAACCTAACTTAATCGCGCCTTTTTCTCCCTTTGGCGACTGGGCCAATCAACGGGTCGGTTTCCATGAAGGACCCAAGCCAGAAGGGTGAGCCGTGTAATCTTATTCAAGCGTAGGTAGGAGGATCCTCCAGGCCCTCATGACAGCGGGCTTGTTGGTTGTGTTGCTGCCTTCCTGCCCCAGATGTCTCACTCCCTCTCTCCTCCTCCACGTTTCCTTTTGACGCGCCGTGAAACGTTTCCGCGATGGCGTCTAGTCGGTTCCGCTTCATTGCGCTGATGGCCGTGGTGTGCATGTTCCTGTTCTACAGATCCGCAGATAGGTACGACTACCAGTATCCCGAGGCGAAGCCGTACCAGGGCGAGGCCCCTGCTGCACCCGAAGCCAGCGCCGGCGGCTACTTTGACGACGCCAAGATCGAGGTTGTGATCCCTACCCCGGTTGGCGACATAGTTCCTACCGAGGCGGCGGTTGTCGACGAGCAAACGGATCAGGAGAAGGTGCAGGAGAAGGATCAGGCGACGGATCGGGTGAAGGAGCAACAGGACGAGAAAGAGAAGGACCAAGAGCGGTGGCAAGATAAAGAGACAACTGAAGAATCGACGACAGAGCAAGCATCAGCATCACAGACCGACGAAAGAACACAACAAACACCCACCCCTCACGCAACACACCACAACAACCCCGCCGCGACGCCCTCCTCCCACCATGGCAACGCAACGAAGCTCACGCCCTCCGCCGACGGCGTGGACTGGTCCCGCTTCGCCTACACACAGTACGTCACCAACGCCGACTACCTGTGCAACTCGGTCATGATGTTCGAGACGCTGCACCGTCTGGGCAGCAAGCCCGACCGCGTCATGATGTACCCGGAGTCGATGCTCGACCCCGTCGCGACAACTGCTGAGACGCACGCCGGGACGCTATTGATCAAGGCGCGCGACCGGTACGGCGTCAAGTTGCAGCCGATCCAGGTGCAGAGCCGTGAGGGTACAGATGGTGAGTTTTGTCCTGTTTCTTTGTCAACTCAAAACTCGTGCTAACATGGGCATGCAGCGACCTGGGCCGAATCCTTCACCAAGCTCCTCGCCTTCAACCAGACCCAGTACGATCGCGTCCTCTCGCTCGACTCGGACGGAATGGTCCTCCAGCCCATGGACGAGCTCTTCCTGCTCCCGCCGTCCCCCGTCGCCATGCCGCGAGCATACTGGCTCCTCCACGACGACCCCCCGCAGCGCGTCCTCTCGTCGCAGCTCATGCTCATCCAGCCGGACACGGTCGAGTTCGACCGCATCATGCAGAAGATGGACACGGTCGACGAGAACGACTACGACATGGAGATCGTCAACCAGCTGTACTACGACAGCGCGCTCATCCTCCCCCACCGCCCGTACGACATGCTGACGGCCGAGTACCGCCAAACCGACCACGCCGGCTACCTCGGCTCCGACCGCGAGGA
Source organism: Neonectria coccinea (assembly GCA_019137265.1). Classification (NCBI taxonomy): domain Eukaryota; kingdom Fungi; phylum Ascomycota; class Sordariomycetes; order Hypocreales; family Nectriaceae; genus Neonectria; species Neonectria coccinea. The sequence goes on along the minus strand of WPDF01000138.1, from coordinate 3,941 downwards.
GTGGGACCCCGTCGCCGTCTTGCACGAGGCCAAGTTCATCCACTTCTCCGACTGGCCGGTGCCGAAGCCGTGGATCCCCATGTCGTCCGAGGAGCAGCGCGCGAGCCAGCCCAACTGCACGACCGTCAATGGCAAGGAGAGCTGTGTCGAGAGAGAGATCTGGAACAAGTTTTATACCGACTTTGCCGACACGCGCCAGGTAAGCAATGCTCGACCGAGCTGATCTGGAGCTTCGCTAATCAAGAGTTATAGCGAGTCTGTGAGCCTGTCGCGAACCCCATGCGAGCCAAGTGATGACGCTGGTTGCGCATGTAGAAAACGGAACGCACTAATGAACCTCGGGAATTGAATGATATGGATGACCTACTCTGGCCAACGGTCGACCATAATTCTCGGCTAATACCCTGGACTGGAGTTGCAAAAGGTGAAACGGCTATTGGATAAGCCAATCGAATTGGTAGAAGGGGTTCTGACATATACCTACATGACGATGGCTATTGGCGCCCACACTGACACAAATACTGTACAAGTACGATTGAAAACCCGGTTCAGCGTCGCAATGCAAAGGAACCGCTAGAATAGAGGCGTTTATCGGTTTCTACTCTAATCTATATGACCTCCGTCTTTTCTAATCTTCCCACAGGGAGGGGAATACCTATGGTACTGGGGTCCCATTCTAGTGCCATACCCAACACCAACGCCCAAAAGGGCCATTGCACGCTTTTCAAACCGCTTACAACGCCTTCCTGCCCTTGGAGGCAGCCTGGACATACTCAATGGCACGCTTGCAGGCGATGATGCTCTGCGTCGTCAGCGTGCCGGGGATGACAATCCAGAAGGCATTGCAGAGGACGTAGTACATCCAGAAGTAGAAGTCCTCGGGCCGGCAGTAGACGACCTTGAAGACGAGGCTGCTGAAGGAGCAGGTGGCGTAGTAGAGGATGTCGCCGTAGATCTGGCCGACGCTGATGATGATGGTCAGAGGGTGGCGGAGAGGGTGGTCGGTGACGATGTAGTATGCGCAGAGGAAGGACAGCGGGCCCCAGAGGACGGCGGTCATGGTCTCCATGCAGACGACGAAGGAGTCCTGGGTCATGTATCGGGAGTCGGACAGGGAGTACTCCTTCCAGAGCTGGCCGAAGAGGTCCATCTGGCTGGCCATGTCGAGGAAGTTCAGGGCAAAGTAACCTGTAAGCAGAAATAATTAGCGATTGGGTACAAGAGAGCGCGCTGGTTTGAATGGCTGGTGCTGTACCCTCAAAGAACAAGTGGATGCACCCGCACAGGGCAAACCACAAGGTAGCCAAAGTGTCGCCCCTCGAGAGGTTCGACCGCGACCGCTGGATCAGGAGCAGCGTGGTCAGGAAGATGAACGAGCATCCCACGGCAAAGTACCCCACGAGGACCGGGCCGGAGATGGAGTTGGGGGCATATCGCGAGATGGCAACGTCCAGCGGGAAGAAGGGGTGCTTGGCGAAGGCGTCGGTTGCGTTGCCGCCAGTAGCGAATTGGACGTCGTCCATTGTGAGTGTCGGGGACAAGAAATCGATGCGGAAAAGGATCAATTGGGTTGGCGAACGGGGCGAGCTTTGATCTGAGCTATGAGCAGGAAGAGGTTTTGTGTGTACGGAGCAGCGCGGAGGTGCCAGTGGTGGTGCAGCGGGTTTTGTACACCGGGGCTGGCCTCGCGACGTGAAAAGCGTGGCGGCAGCCGGAAGCTTGAGTTCCGGCATCGTCTTATCCTCGCAGGGCCGCGTTTCCTGCTCGCTGATCCTTCCGCGCCGTCGTCTCCCCGCATTGGCAAGGAAAAAGGGAAGAGGCGGTCGGCATGTACGGCCAGGGGTTAAGCTGCAAGGGGAAAGCGTAGAGCGGGAAAGGGGAGATTTGGTGGAACCTTGCTGCAATCTCCAATGGAATGAGGGCTTGGCCGATAAGGACTTGTTGTTTTTTTGCGCGGGCGGGTGCGGGTGCGAGTACGAAGTACGAATAAACCGAATGGATTGGACTGCATTGGAAGTTGGCCGTAGACTACGTACTGCGCAACTAACCGAGAGTGAACGGCGGTGCTAGTGGGAGAGATGCCAGCATTACGTGTCTATCTTACCTGACTAGGTGTCCATACATGCTAGCATAGTGAGGGGGAGAGGGGAGAGAGAGGGAAACAGAGAAAAAAGCCTCGGCTTCGCATCCATTGCGAATGCGACCATCGTGGACGGACGGACGCGATCTACTTACAAGCGAATCGTCAAGCGGGCATGGGTGAGACATTCGTAGGGGTTGTTGAGGCGTTGGGATCATAGCGTGCCGACCTACCTTGCCATGTCTTTCGGGTGGGAAGCACTTTTCTCAATGACTTTGCGGTGAGCAAGACTTGATGATCAATGTGAAATGTAGTAGAATCGTATATTCATTCATGAGCACGGAGCATGTGTCTAGATAGATCCTGGGTGTGATGCCGACAGACGTCGTTGAAGCAAGCTACCAATTGTTGAGATCTGGACCAGGATACCGATGCACAACCTCAGACCACATTCACGTGGGCAACGCAGCGGGATAAACGCAAAGTCGGCGACTAATTTACCCCCTGTTCGGCTGGATGATGATGATGATGCACTTCTGCCCCACTCAGCTGGTTCAACGAATTACCAGCCGGCAATCAACGTAATAAATGAAAATGCTATCGCGGGGCTCCACGAGGCTGGGGTAGTTAGATCCTCAATTTGACAGCTGCAAGTTGTGATCTCTCACGACCTACCATTGCCAGGCCACAAGCAGTGATGGAGTTTCGTCTTTTTCGTGGATGGTATCCGTTCAAGATGAGTTGATTTTTAGACTTCCATTGTAAGAAACGAGAATGAATGGTGACATCCATGAGATGTGAGGGACGTGGTTACCTGCTAGCTACTTTATGATGCTTTCCTTATGTCTGTTTTCTGCATTCGAGAAGAGCCTTAAACTCCTCGGCTACTGTTTAGAATATTATCATCCGGGAAACAGGATGCGTCCTTTGTCTCAGTTGCTAGTGTTCATTGGAAATTACTTGTAATCAAAGGGGACGAGTCACACTGTCAGATGCCTAGTAATCATGGCTCTGGTGCCCCCCTCTCCCAACTTCTAAAGTAAAGGTGTTTTGATAGACAGCGAACATGCTGGCTTACGGCTACAGCATAGAGTTGCGTTGGGATTTGGAACCGAAATAGGAGAACGAGAATACAGACCAGCGGTCAGGTACTTGAGGTTCAAGCAGCCTGATTACCTTGAGGGTCGGGAGACATCATACCTGGCGCCGTCCGGTTCCGTTCCAAAAGTTCAGTCTTCGTATATGGGTATCTTCAAAACTCGAGCTCTATCATGCACCTCCCCCTTAATACGTAACGGACTCAAACCGAACACCCCCGTATGTACCAAGCTCATCGCCAGACGTCATCATAAACGTCAAGTCAACCCGCCGCTCTTCCAGCATCACCATCACCAGCGTCTCGCCAACACGGCCCGTCTCCGGCACCCTCTCCACGCCGTCCCACGTCGCCAGCCCCCGCGGATGCACGCCCGCCGACCACGCCTCCCACGGGATCTCCGCCGCCGGGGCCAGCGGCGGCATCTCGCCCTCCGCCACCGCCTGGCCCTCCATCTCCATGATCTTGGCCGCCACCGCCGCCGCCCCGTCGCTGAACCACATGCCCTCCTGCCGGTTCAGCCCGCGCAGCAGCCGGACCGCCCGGCTGCGCAGCTGCGGGTGCCGGCATTCCTGGCACGTCAGGAACAGCGGGATGATGAGCCCCGGCTCCAGCGTCAGCGGGGACCGGGGCTCGGGACTCGCCGTGGCCTGCAGCAGGGCTTCCACGAAGGAGAGCACCCGTTCGAAGTAGCCCAGCAGCTTGTCCCAGCGCGAGTCGGGCCCGTCCCAGCGGGTGGTGGACCCGAACCGCGCGGCCGCGAGG
>WPDF01000137.1:965-83458 GCA_019137265.1 Neonectria coccinea | reverse complement strand
AATTATCCTAATAGCTACTTTCTCCTTAGTTTAGGAAATAGTAGCTATCCTAACTAATACTACTATAAGCTATACCTAATATATAAGTAGAGAGATCCTAATCTTACTTACCCTTATAGAAATAATTATACTTACTATTGAAAAAGTAGTCTTAACTACCCTTTAGAAACCTACTAAGGATTTAACTTAAGCTTAAGTTACTTATAATAAGGGGATACTTTAGTCCCCTATAGTACTACTATTTAAGATAGTCCCTTCTCGCCTTATTAAGGAGATTATTATTAGGTTGCTAAGTATAGCTCCTAATATTATATCTTATATACTATTAGATACTATAATATCTATTAATTATACCCTCCTAAGGGATTATCCCTCTCTTATAGTAGCTTTATACTACCTCCCTAATAGGGATATTATAATTATCTTTTATAAACTAATTATAAATCTCTTAAAGGATAATATATAGATCCTTACTATCTTTAGTATAAATATATATTAGGTCTTAAGGTAGTTTATAATAGTTACTAAAGGGGTCTTAACTAGCTATATAGAAGGCTTACTTAAGGACCTTATAGTAGATATTTAATATATAAATAGTATTAAGGTATATACTATAAAACTATTATAAAGCTATTATATAGCTAAATCTTATTAGTTATTAATTATATTATTAACTAAACTAATAGATATAAATAAACTTTATAACTAAAGTATAATTATAGCTATAGAGATTTATTAGACTAAGCCCTATTTAGGGGAGATTTAACTTAGGTAGTACTTTAAGTGCTTTTACTTTAGATATATTATATAATACTATTAAGAATAGGCTAAGTATAGCTACTATAAAGAGTCTTATTATATAAGAGATATAATATATCTTACCTTTACTAGTAAGATCCTTATAGTATATTATAACTATAAGGGGCTATATTTAGTATAGTCCTATATATACTATATAATATAAAAGGAATAAGAATAAGTAAGGAATACTTATATAGAAAGATCTATATAATTTAGTATTCTAAATAAGTAGTATAGATATATAATATACTTACTATAAGATATAGTAGTATTATTAATATTAATACTATCTATAGTATTAAACTACCTTACCTAAAGGGGGCTTAAGTAGCCTCTAAAGTAGCCTTAAGCTAGATTAGACCTAAGTCTAAGTTCTACTTTTATAGTATTTAAGCTAATTAACCTAATAAGAGAGTAAATACTATTAAAAGTTAAAGAAGGTATACTAATATTAATTAATAAGGAGGATAATACTTAGGAGGATAAGGAATAATATAAGTAATCTAAGCCTACCCTAGGATTAAATAAGTTTTAGTATATAATTTAGGCTAAGCCTTATAAGGATTTATTATTATAAGTATATAATTAGCTTTTCTTATAAAGTAGACCTATTTATACTATACGCTATTATAAATATATATTAAGCCTAACTTACTTCCCCCTTAGGTAAGAGTAATAAGGGGTTTTTTATCCTATAGCTTACTATTAGGGTTTTTCCCTCCTATTATAGACTAGTCTAAGTTACTTAGAAGAGAGATTAAAAAGCTATTAGCTAAATTAAGTATAAATAAATTAAATTAAATTAAATTAAATTAATTATAATATACTATAAGGATCTTATTAATAAAGGTAAGATATATTATATCTCTTATATAATAAAACTCTTTATAATAGCTATACTTAGCTTATTCTTAATAGTATTATATAATATATTTAAAGTAAAAGTACTTAAAGTACTATTTAGATTAAATCTCTCTTAAATAGGGCTTAATCTAATAAATCTTTATAATTATAATTATACTTTAATTATAGAGTTTATTTATATTTATTAGTTTAATTAATAATATAATTAGTAATTAATAAGGTCTAATTATATAGTAGCTTTATAATAATTCTATAGTATATATCTTAATACTATTTATATATTAAATATTTACTATAAGGTCCTTAAGTAAGCTTTTTATATAGCTAATTAAAACCCTTTTAGTAATTATTATAAACTACCTTAAGACTTAATATATATTTATACTAAAGATAGTAAGGATTTATATATTATCCTTTAGGAGATTTATAATTACTTTATAAAAGATAATTATAATATTCTTATTAAAAAGGTAGTATAAAGTTATTATAAGGAAGGGATAATCCCTTAAGAGAGTATAATTAATAAATATTATAGTATTTAATAGTATATAGAATATAGTATTAAAAGCTAATTTAATTTAATTTAATTTATTTATACTTAATTTAGCTAATAGCTTTTTAGTCTCTCTTCTAAGTAACTTAAACTAGTTTATAATAAGAGGGAAAAACCCTAATAGTAAGCTATAGGATGAAAAACCCTTTACTATTCTTACCTAAGGGGGAAGTAAGTTAAGCTTAATATATATTTATAGTAGCATATAGTATAGGTAGGTTTACTTTATAAGAAAAGCTAATTATATACTTATAATAATAAATCCTTATAGGGCTTAGCTTAAATTATATATTAGAACTTATTTAATCTTAAGGTAGGCTTAAGTTACTTATATTATTCCTTATCCTCTTAAGTATTATCCTTCTTATCGATTAGTATTAGTATACTTTCTCTAATTTTTAATAGTATTTACTCTCTTATTAGGTTAATTAGCCTAAATACTATAGGGATAAAACTTAAACTTAGGTTTAGTTTAGCTTAAGGCTACTTTAGGGGCTACTTAAGCTCCCTTTAGGTAAGATAATTTAGTACTATAAATAATATTAGTATTAATAATACTATTATATCCTATAGTAAGTATACTATATATTTATACTACTTATTTAGAATACTAAATCATATAGATCTCTCTATATAGATATTCCTTACTTATTCCTATTCTTTCTATACTATATAATACGTATAAAACTATACTAAGTATAGCCCCTTATAGTTATAATATACTATAGGGATCTTACTAGTAGAGGTAGGGTATATTATATCTCTTATATAATAAGACCCTTTATAGTAGCTATACTTAGCCTATTCCTAATAGTATTATATAATATATCTAAAGTAAAAATACTTAAAGTACTACCTAGGTTAAATCTCCCCTAAATAGGGCTTAGTCTAATAAACCTTTATAGTTATAATTATACCTTAATTATAAAGTTTATTTATATCTATTAGTTTAATTAATAATATAACTAGTGATTAATAAGGTCTAGCTATATAGTAGCTTTATAATAGTTTTATAGTATATACCTTAATGCTATTTATATATTAGATATTTACTATAAGGTCCTTAAGTAAGCTTCCTATATAGCTAGTTAAAACCCCTTTAGTAACTACTATATATTAAAAGCTATACTTAATAATTTAATAATAATCTCTTTAGTAAGGTAAGAAGGGACTATCTTAAATAATAGTATTATAAAGAGGGATTAAAATATTCTTTTATTATAAGTAATTTAAGCTTAAGTTAAGTTCTTAGTAAGTTTCTAAAGGATAGTTAAGATTGCTTTTTTAATAGTAAGTATAATTATTTTTATAAGGGTAAGTAAGATTAAAATCTCTTTACTTATATATTAAGTATAGCTTATAATAATATTAGCTAGGATTATTATTATTCTTTATACTAAAGAGAAAGTAACTATTAGAATAATTACTTTAAGTTTATTTTTAATCTTAATAATAAGGTCTTTAAATTAATTATAGGTTATTTCTATATTAAGCTTAGCTTATAGTTAGTATAGGTTTTATAGTAAAAGATTTTCCTTAAGGAGAGAAAAGAGATAGTTTATAACCTTAATATTCTCTATTTCGCTTAACCTACTTAATATATATAATATAGTAATAATATAAAAGCGAAAAGAGAGTAAAGAAAGATTATAAAGAAGGATACTTAAATTAGAATTAATTTTAAGTGTATAACTAAAGTATAGTAAGGGTAACTATTAAATATTTATAAGAGGTTAGTTTTATATATTAATAAGATATATAAACTATTCCCTAAGGGTACTTTAAACTTATAATTAATAACCCTAATAACTTAAGAAGAATTAATACTTTATAATAAGATTATAAACCTTAAGAGTATTAATCTATACTAATTAAAGGTTAGTATTATTATATATACTTATAATAGGCTAGCCTTTAGGCAGCTATAGAAAGGTGCTAGAATAAGGTTATTATTAAAGTTAAGAGAAGAAAGAAAGGAAGCTAGAAGCTTTCTACCTATTTAAGCTAAATACCTATTTATTACTAACTAATCCTATAGTAAGGCCTTATTACAATTAGAAGATAACCTCCTTATCTAGCTTAAGCTAGAGTAAAGCCTTAGACTATAATAATACTATAATTATAGCTTAACTTAATATTATTTTTACTATAAGCTAGCTTACTAAGTTTAACTAGAACTTAAAGCCTTAATATTAATAAGTAGCTAATTAAGCCTTAATATACTTTATTTAAACTTAAGGTTTCTCCCTTAAATATAATATAGTATCTAAATATAAAGAAGATAAGCTATAAGTAATATTTAATATAAGTTTTATTAATAACTTAATAGATTATTAAAGCTCTTAAGTATTTATTATAAAGCTATTTAAAGGGATTACTTTTTAAATAGTAAATAAATAGAATACTATTATTATATTAACTACTAAAGCTAAGCTTTTTACCCTATCTTAAGTAGTAAAGAAAGCTCTCTTTATAAGCTAACTTATTTTTACTTTATAAGTTAACTTATCTTTATTTATTATATATTAAGTAGTTATTAGACTTATAAGAGTTACTATTAAATATAATAATAAGTAGACTATCTAGCTAGTAATAGCTAAACTTATATAGCTATATATAAAGTTAAGATATATTAATATATATAATTATTAGTTATAATAAAAGGTATTAAAAGAATAGATTAATATAATATATACTTTATTAAGATAATTACTTACTAATAGCTTAATAAAGAGCTTACTAAAGGAGGGTTTTATAAAGTTTATTTAATAGCTTAAGTATATAAACCTCTTAGAGATATTAAGATAGAAAATAAAAAATAAAGATTATAGCTTAATAGTAAAGCCTTTAAGCTAAAAGGGTATATTAAATTAAAATATATAAAGAGTAACCTTAAGGGAGGTTATATAGAACTAGTAAATATTCGCTAAATAGTACCTAAAGAGGAAGGTAGTTACTATTAGTAGAATCCTAATAACCTTACTTTTAGAATAGTATTATAATCTTAATAAAGGGTTAAAAGGATTAAAAGAGAGATAAAAAGAATATATAATATATATATATTTAAGCTATTTAAGTATTATACTAGCCTTTTAATATTAGAAGCTCTTCTTTCTTTAGTAGTATAAGGATTACTTAGGTAATTTAAGTAAAGATTATAATTTATTTATATTTTACTTTTTAGATATTATTTAGAAGGATATTAAGAGAATTATAGCCTTTAATATTAATACTAATAAATAGTATTAATATAGTCTTATTATTAATAGGTATAATAATATTACTATTAAGGACTTTTTAGCTTATAAGGATAGTAAGGATAATATTTTTAATATTATAGTAAAGATCCCTAAATAGATAAGCTAATAAGTTACTAATAGGGATTTAATAAGATAAAGAGAATAATTAAAAAGGGATAAGGTTTTTAGGAGGAAATATTAATATTAAGATAGATAACCTTTTATAAATATTTAATAGTTATCCTTACTATACCTTAGCTATATACTTAATATTAATTCTAACTTAAGTATCTTTCTTTATAATTCTTCTTTACCCTCTTTTCGCTTTTATATTATTACTATATTATATATAATAGGTAGGTTAAGTAAAATAAAGAATATTAAGATTATAAACTATTCTCTTCCTTCCCTTAAGGAAAATTCTTTACTATAAAACTTATACTAACTATAGGCTAAGCCTAGTATAAAAATAACCTATAATTAATTTAAAGACCTTATTATTAAGACTAAAAATAAACTTAAAGTAATTATCCTAATAGCTACTTTCTCCTTAGTATAGGAAATAATAGCTATTCTAACTAATACTATTATAAGCTATACTTAATATATAAGTAAAAAGATCCTAATTTTATCTACCCTTATAGAAATAATTATACTTACTATTAAAAAAGCAATCTTAACTACCCTTTAGAAACTTATTAAGGATTTAACTTAAGCTTAAGTTACTTATAATAAGGAGATACTTTAGTCCCTTATAGTATTATTATTTAAGATAATCCCTTCTTATCTTACTAAGGAGATTATTATTAGGTTACTAAGTATAGCTTTTAATATTATATTCTATATACTATTAGATATTATAATATCTATTAATTATACTCTCTTAAGGGATTATCCCTCTCTTATAGTAGCCTTATATTACCTCCCTAGTAAGGATATTATAATTATCTTTTATAAACTAATTATAAATCTCCTAAAGAATAATATATAGGTCCTTACTATCTTTAGTATAAATATATATTAAGTCCTAAGGTAGTTTATAGTAATTACTAAAGGGGTCTTAATTAACTATATAAAAGGCTTACTTAAGGACCTTATAGTAAATATCTAATATATAAATAGTATTAAGGTATATACTATAAAACTATTATAAAGCTATTATATAGTTAAACTTTATTAATTATTAGTTATATTATTAATTAAACTAATAGATATAAATAAACTTTATAATTAAGATATAATTATAACTATAAAGGTTTATTAGATTAAGCCTTATTTAGAGGAGATTTAACTTAAGTAATACTTTAAGTACTTTCGCTTTAGATATATTATATAATACTATTAGGAATAAGCTAGGTATAACTACTATAGAGAGTCTTATTATATAAGAAATATAGTATACTCTATCTTTACTAGTAAAATCCCTATAGTATATTATAATTATAAGGGGCTATACTTAATATAGTCTTATATATACTATATAGTATAAAAAGAGTAAGAATAAGTAAGGAATACCTATATAGAAAGATCTATATAATTTAGTATTCTAAATAAATAGTATAGATATATAATATACTTACTATAGGATATAGTAGTATTATTAATATTAATACTATCTATAGTATTAAACTACCTTACCTAAAGGGGGCTTAAGTAGCCCTTAAAGTAGCTTTAGGCTAGACTAAACTTAGGTCTAAATCTTACCCCTATAGTATTTAGGCTAATTAACCTAATAAGAGAGTAAATACTATTAAAAGTTAGAGAAAGTATACTAATACTAGTTAATAAGAATAATACCTAGGAGGATAAGGAATAATATAAGTAATTTAAGCTTACCCTAGGATCGAATGAGTTTTAGTATATAATTTAAGCTAAGCCCTATAAGGATTTATTATTATAAGTATATAATTAGCTTTTCTTATAAAGTAGATCTATTTATACTATATACTATTATATATATATACTAAGCTTAACTTATTTCCCCCTTAAGTAAGAATAGTAAGGGGTTTTTTATCCTATAGCTTACTATTAGGGTTTTTCCCTCTTATTATAAATTAGTCTAAATTACTTAAAAGAGAGACTAAAAAGCTATTAGCTAAATTAGGTATAAATAAATAAATAAATAAATAAAATATTAAGATAGAGAAAAATTAATATTAATATTAAGAATATTAATAATTAATATAGATTAAAAAAAGAGAGATTTTTATTTTATTTTATATAGAGATTCTTCCCTTCTTATAAAGAGATAAAAGAAAGAAAGCCTTTTAAGCTTAAAGCTTAAGCTTTTTACCTTTATTTATAAGAGAAATTAAGATCCTTCCTTTTAAATCGCTTTATAAATCTATATCTACTCTTTATCCCTCTTATAATAGTTATTAAGCTAGTAGTAAGCCCCTTTAATACCTTACTAATATTCTTTCTTACTACTAACTTAATAATTATTCTTATAAAATGCTTTCCTACTAGATAGTACTAAATATAAGACTACTAAAGTATATATATATAATCTAGTGTAGCTTTAGGCTAACTAATAAAGATGCCTATATAATGCTTTTCTATATACCTTCTTAAGGGATTATTATTAAGTTAGGGTATTATTCTTAGTCCCTTTCTACTACTAAAATATTTAGTATTATAAGAATATATATAAATATAAGGGCTTTAAGTATAATAAGTAAGATATAATACTAAATACTTAATTATCTTTAATATATAAGTTTATAATACTAAAGCTACTTTTAAGCTAAATAGTAAATATATAGCAATTTAGTATATTTTAGTCTATTAGACTAAATAAATAGCTCTATTTAAGTCCTTAAAGCTCTATAAAACTTACTACTAGAACTTATATAGTAAAAAGAGAATATTAGCTACCCTTAAGTATTTATCTTTAGGATATCTAAATAATACTTATAGATAGTAAACTCTATTTTACTATACTATTAAATCTTATAGTAGTATATATAGAATATAATAACTTAATGCTAGTATTTATAACCTTATATCTTAAGAGTTATAATATAAACTCTAGGGTTATTCCTTACGCCCTAATATTAGCTTTATTATAATATAAGGGGTAGTAAGCGCTTAAAATAAGTAAGACCTATCTATTTAATACTTAGTTAACTACTAAGGTTAGAGAGAGGAACCTAAATTAGTAGTAAGTAAAGGCTAAAGGCCTAAAGTTAATATATCTTAATTATCTTATTAGGATAGTCTATTATTCTAAAGTTACTTAGATTTCTAGGATTAAGTATTATACCTTACTATAGTAATACTAAAAGAGTGAATAAATCGCCTTAATTTATCTAATAGTATTCACTTAGGCTATATAAGTATAAATAAGTATTTAACTTTAAGATACCTACTAAATATAGGTAGAGTTATAATTAAAAGAGCTAAGGCTAAGTCTATATTTTCTAGGAAGGAGTTCTAGAAAGTGATTTAAGTAGGAATATAATAATAAGTTATTAAACTAATACTAATTAAGTGTTAAGACTATTAGTTTAAACCCTTTAGATTAAAAGCGATTATTAAGTTAGTAGCTATAAAGACTAGCAATAAGCACCTTACTTAATATGAGTAGCTAGTCTTTCCCTAGATTCTAGATAGTTAAGAAATATAGAGATCTAGCAAATTAATCTTCTTGATGAGTATAACTAGATAAAAATTGATGTAGCCTTTTATATACTACTTCCTCATCTCAGGAAATGCTCCCAGCGCCGCCTGCCCACCTGTGTGTACGAATAGTACGTTGACTTTGCCGTCCAACTCTCCCTGTTTGGCCATATCTAGTACCGCACCAATAGCGCGTCCCGAGTAGATCGGATCACTTATAATACCCTCCTTATTACCTAACAGTCTAACACCCTCTGCCGCATGCTCGCCCCAGCCCGTATGGGTTCCGAAGTTGTACCTTGTGTTAAGAATCACATCACTGGCCTTAACGGCATCTTCACCCAGTCCAATAAGTTTAGCCGTCCGCTTGGCAATCTCCAGGATCGCGGCCTCCAGTACGCCCGTTGGCTTGTCGTAGGTATCAATGCCGATAATTTGGCGTGTGCGCCGGTTGCCCGGCGAAATTTCGAGAGTTGGTTCTTTGAGTTGGTCCGCGAGCTTGAAGCCTGCAATCATTCCTCCAATAGTACCCCCCGAGGCTACAGGAAGAACAATTACATCGAAAAACACGTCGAGTACAAGCTCTTGTTCGATCAGTTCGAACGCCCAACGCGCAAAACCTAGTCCGCCGTGGGGATGGGATGCACCCCCGGAGGCAATGACGTATGGCTTGTGGCCTTGCAACTTAAACCTAGCTGCAACTTCGTCGAGTGAGTCACCAGGCTTTGCGTATTCGGCCCCAAGTATTCCGTTCACTTGCACATTTCCAGCACGCTCGAATGCCTCGGATTCAGAACGGCCAGTAACTTGTGGAACCAGGACCGTCTTTAGGCCGAGGTGATCGGCAACCGCAGCCACCTGGCGCATATGGTTACTCTGCACACCCCCAGTGGTGACCAGGGTGTCACAGCCTTCGATCAGGGCGGAAGGAACAATGTATTCAAGTTTTCGAATCTTGTTGCCTCCCAGGCCAAGTCCAGAGGAGCAGTCCTCGCGCTTGGCCCAGATCTGGGCCCTAGTCGAAGTGGTGTGGTGAACATGACGAGTCAGGTTTGGCAGGAGGTGGAGAGGGGAAGGGTGGTCGAATAGAAGCGGAGTCCGCTCAAAGGAGGAGAAGGAGTCTGGCAAAAGAACCATGTTGTGAAAGTAGTAGGCAATGGCGCAACGCAAGTTACAATGGGGCAAGTTCTCTGGTCGGAGTCAACTGGATAAGTGGCCAGATGCGACGTCTGTGTATTATCGACTCTGCTTGATCAACTGTACTAGACTGAGCTTTATGTATTTACGCAAGAATTGTACCATCTTACGTATTCGGAGTTTGCCATGTTGAGTGAAATAGTGGGATGCATCATGTGGGCTGTGGGATTGTACTCTCTACGTATTATGAAGCAAAAGAAACAAGGAATATGTCCCGCCGTACTCCCAATGGAGGCAGATAGTTGCTGAGCGGATGCTCGTCGGCAAGCACGCCAGCGTACCCCTGAACTTAGAATCCACTCAACGGAAAATACTTGAACAGGCCATAGCACGTGGAAGAAATCCTGGTACTCACAAGGATCCCCCACACCATTCACGCACATGCACTCGGGCTAGATATGCTGCATATGCCACGGCATTGCGTGCAAGGTAGATTCAAAGTTCTCGGACCTGTTGTCATTGTGACGAACTGTGTTCCAGCAGCTCAGAGAGTTCATGACTCAGGAAACTCGTCCAAATCAGTAAGTCCGCATGATGCCGTTGCGGATCCTGCTCAAAGTAAAATACGTGTCTTTCGGCAAATGCTTTTCGGGGCTTGTGACCTGTCTTTATGTTTGGAGAACTGGATCTTCGCTGTCGTTTCCTCTAGCAGCATTTGGGTGATCGCTAGGGTAAATGATAGTAGTTTAGAGTTTTCCTCCAGTGAATACGTCACACTAATGCGCCTGCTCAGAGTACTTGGTTCTCTTTGTGCTCGGATCCCTTCTCAATGTCATGTAGTACTACCACGTAATGGACCGGTTATTTTCGGCTGATGCCATACGCAAGCTTAATAACCTCATGCTGATCCTAGTCATCTCAAGCTGCCGATCCTTACGCAACCGCGCTTCGTTTGTCTCACTGTCTCAATATGCAACTGGGCCAGACGGCTGCTATGGCTCTTAGATGTAAATTTTCACCATCCCACAAAAAGAGAATATTGAGACTTCGCGCCAGTACCGGTGAGAAAACCCCAGATCATGGAGCATGCATTAATATGAACTTAAAGTTATCACGTAGTGCTTTCCAAACACGGGGCAGTGGGTATCGGGATTCCCCGTCTAAAGCAATGGGTAAACAGCGGACTAAAAACATAAGATGAGTGGCTCACGGGGAATGGGAAAGCTGCATTAGTCTATAATAAAGTTCAACCATTCGGCCCGCACTCTACTTTATTAGTCTATAATAAAGTTTAACCATTCGGCCCACACTCTGCTTTATTAGTCTATAATAAAGTTTAACCATTCGGCTCACACTCCACTTTCCTACCTACCCGCATACCCATTTACTAGCAAAGCTTATTAGCATCTTAGATCTACTCCTCTAGGCGTATATACATATTATGCACTGTTCTACTATATGCAAAGTAGAGAGAATATAGATATAGTTATACCTGAATGGTAACATAAGAAGAGGTCACTAAGGAGTCAGCATACGCTTTAGTGTACTTAGTCCATCTAGATATAATATTCTTTAACCCCACTGCACTACACTAGCCTCGATATTAGTTATGTTTGAATCCTGGCGTCTTAACCCAAAGAACAGTAATGCCACATCTATCCGGCTTCCGTTTGACCCAGAAACATCTCGACCAACGATACGACAGGCTTGTCAGAACTGCCGAATTGCAAAGGTTAATATGGCCATTCCACGAGATACAACGCGTTGTTTAGCAAACCGCTCCTTTCCGATTAAAACCAAGGCAAATATTGATCTGTGGCGTTAAACCAGGTCCGATGTACCAGCGAAAAGACGGGATGTCGCCGTTGCAATTCGATCCAAAGGACATGCGTTTATCCTGAAGCTGGGAAACGGGCTCGCCGCGAGTCGATCAACAGCCAATCCTCAACTGTCCATCCTATAATCCCAAGCACGGCACAAGAAGCGAGTCGCACAAGCACAACCGATCACACACCTCTACCATTCCCATCAGTAGATCAACAACTGTCGCTTCCAAGGGCTCACGGCCAAGTCGATAGCTTTGGTAGCGACAATACAGGACAGACCCAGCGCTCTCAACTTCCTGTGAACAATGGGAACCTTGACAATGAACATTGTCATGACCAAAGTCACAGACGCCCCGTCAACTTGGAGATGCCCCCTGACTCACATTCAACAAGAAATCACATATTTCCCAATGAATGGGAGCAGTGGGTCAACTCCCAGGATTTCTCTCTTTTTAGTGGAAACAACGGGGATTTTGGCTCGTCGGGATGGTTCGAACTTGGAGCAAGACCCTCAGCAACGTGCTCGACGACGCGATGCCAGTCAACCTCTGAGTTTGCCGAGTCAATCTCTCAAGATTCAGGGCTTGGATTTGATAGCCAAGAGAGAGAGAGTAGTGCTTCGTTTGCCTCTCATCCTTCCCTTGTTGCAAGCGCCACAGACCACAACGGCAACAGGTCTCTTCGTACTTTGGCATTAGCCTCGACTATGCACGCGACCACTGTCAGGGCCGAAAAAACACCCGAATGCAACTGTTTGAGACCCATAGTATTCCTCGGCGATAAGCTGGAGCACGATCAGGACTTCGTTGCCGACCAAAGCCTGGACGCCGGCCTTTCCTTGCTGAAGGAAGCAATCGGACACTGCCACTC
Source organism: Neonectria coccinea (assembly GCA_019137265.1). Taxonomy (NCBI): domain Eukaryota; kingdom Fungi; phylum Ascomycota; class Sordariomycetes; order Hypocreales; family Nectriaceae; genus Neonectria; species Neonectria coccinea. The sequence continues at coordinate 70,547 of WPDF01000137.1, read as the reverse complement.
GCTTCTTCAATGTCGCCAGTGCCATAGAAGACCCGAAAATCTCATTATGCTAGTGGTTTTGATGGAGAAGCTGATGAAGTTATGTGAGCAGCTTGTTGCCGCTCTTGTGCCGTCTACAGGTCTTGTAGCGTGGACTAAAGAGGGCGACGACGCACTATCGAGATCATTCGTAGGAGAATATATGATAGACTCGGAAAGGGAGATGAATGCTGTGGTTGCGGTATTGGTCAAACTGCAGCTATTTCTACTGTCCAAGACGATAGAGAGGACGAAGCTGCTATCAGAGACAATCCAGCTAGAGACAGTCAGGATTCGATTGAGTAATCTACATAAACGGATCAAAGAACTGTCAAGTCTGGTGCAGCTGGGGTATGAGTAGCCAGGAGCAGTTTCTACGAAGATAGATTAAGCTAGTTGCCAGGATTTACTAGGACTTGGTAGAAGAATAGAAATAAACTGTTTTTACACGTTGAATCAACAAAGTGATGGCGGTGACTTTGCTGTACTTTTTGGGATACTGGAACAAGACATGAACTCTTGGCCTTGCAATATGTCTCGTGGTTTGGCTACCGGCCCAGGAGAAGAGCGCTAAAGCAGCCGCGCTCTAGAGCCCGCCGCACTCCTAGTAGTAGAAGAGCGCCATTATGGTTAAGACAGAGTGGCAGTGGTAGCGATCTTGGCAATGGTAGCCCTTGTATTGCAGTGGCAGCAGGCACAACTAGTAGTAAAAAGATTGAAGCATACGAAATCGCATTTAAAAACGAAATAAACTAGGTCTCAATGTAGGTTTTCCAGATTCATGCGGGCTTGGGGGCCAGGTGCTCGACGGTAGCAAATGGATCAGACAGAAGACGGCCTGTTATGGCGCTAAAAACGCCGTTGTACACTTCAACCTTCTGATCAAGGCCACCGAAAAGTGCGTCAAGTCCACCCTGCAAGCCTCCTCCCACGTGAATGCCAATCTTCTTGCGCCAGGCAGCCGACTTAGGAATGTACTTCTCCATTGCGGCTCTGAAGAAGGCCTTTTCGCGGCCGCCATAGACCTTGCAAGCTGGGTGAATGTCCAGAGCTGTCTGGACAACCTTTTGGTGCCAATAGGGGTGCGAGATCCTCTTACCCCAAGTGCGAGCAACATAGTCGTTAAACTCACCGCTGTGGCGTGCGAGGTCAACCTCAGTAATGATATCCTGGATCAGCGCCTCAGGTTTGGTAGTGTCTGGTGGGAGACCGAGAAGCATGAGGTCGTTGCCGTAGCCGGTCAGGATATGCTCTTCTTTGATGGCTTCACTTCGCAACACGGCGGTAATGGTAAGCGCAATGTCAACTCGCTCTCGCTCTCCTGTTGCCAGAGCGCGCATCGACTCTGGGATCGCAGCCAAGTAATCGTCTTGAGAGAGATCGATACGTTTCAGAGGAATGCCGAGAAAATCTGCCAACTCCTGAGCCTCCTCGTGCTCATTGCCCCATGTTGAGCCCACGCTGTATGCTGTGACGTTTAGGCCAGCCCGAACCGCGAATGTGGTTATGGCACCCGAGTCGATTCCTCCGGAGAGAAGAGTCGCAATCGAGGTTTCTCCCTTGGTGAGCTCGGAGATCGTCTCTTGCAGAGACGACACAAATTGGGAGCCAGCTTGGTCGTAGTCGTCTATCTTGGGGTTCAAGGCGGCAAACACAGGGTCTTCTAGTTCCTCGATGGTAAAAAGCCAGTTGGAATCTTTTTTCTTCAACACCACTGAGGAATGCGCAGGCAACTGCGACACGCCGACGAAGCTCGTGGTACCGTCGCGGCGAATTTCCCGGGGGTTTGCAAAGTCAGTGGGCAATCCCCATTGAGAGCGGGCGACGTTGAGCAGGAAGGCATCTGTTCCAATAGCCCACGCTCTGGTGGTAGTGTTTCGTGTGACGAAGAGGAGAGGGCTGTTCATGGCCCCTGTCCTGAGACGGACTAAGTCGGCCTTGACCTCGAAAGCCGTTGTCCACTCCGAGAACTGCTTTGGCTCCGCATCTTTGTCACGCCACGAGTAGGTTTCCAATGACAGGGCAGCGCCTTGGCCGTAGACTAGGACCCCAGAGGCGGTAGTTCTCTGGAGAGCCTTGTCCAGGGACGGAATGGGTAGATTGGTGAGAAGGATCCAGGAGGGGGAGCTTGGCGTCTTGGCCAGACTGCCATTTGTCTTGGGAAGCGTCATTGTTGAGTGGTGGGAGTATGTCTTGAGAGTGTCGGCTTAACAAAGGACGGAAAGGAAAACAGGTAATGTCGATTTGTGCTTGAAATATGTAATATTCCTTGCTCGCGAATGAACAGGCCCTTATCCACCATCCTGAAGTTGAGCGATGATGTATCCTTGTTCGTCTCAAGTACTGAGTGCAGGGCGGGCCGGCCCGAACGGGTGCCCGACCCAGTCTTACTGCATAGAGGTTTGTCCTGATGATGCCCAGCTGGCAGGGAGATGGGAGTAGCCCAATACGGCTAATACCGAAAGACAGATCTGCAATTCGAATAATGTGGTTTGTAATCCTGGTTGTCCCTGCCAATTGCGTGATAGTGAAGGTTCAGGGGCGGGGGCGGCTTTCCGCCTCCGCTTCTCAAGAGATCTGTTTAATAGACCAATCTCGGCCAAGCTCGTATTTCCTGCTAGGGTTCTTGTCAGGGACAGCAGTTTTGGCACAAGGCACAGTTTTTCGAGCCAAGACACTAGTCGCATTCATGGAGTATCCATCGTGTCTTTGGCGAAGATCATCATAGCCCCAAATTACACGCAAGAAAAACTGCCTGCACAGACCCCCGTTGTATGCCTCAAAAGAGCCTTCCCGTCCGGGTATGCCTTAGTCTATCAAGTTCTTTTACGTGTGCCGCCAACAAATCTCTTGAGCTGGAAAACTTAGCACTATTCGATCTACAGCGTCCGTCTGATTCTTCCCAAACCTTAACCTTTTTCTCTTCTTCTCTTCGTCTGTTCTTATCGCTGTTAGCATGAACGCCCAGCCTGAGAGCAAAGATGGTTCAAATCAAGCTGCTCGCGAGTCGCCAGCTATAGTCCAAGCCAACGGCCTCAACAACAGGGAGCTATCCTCGCCAGACCCAGGCCCTCCTCCAGACGGTGGCCTCCAAGCTTGGTCGCAGGCCGGAGTAGCACACTTGATCATGTTCAACTCGTGGGGATACATCAATTCCTTTGGCGTTTTCCAAGACTACTACGTCGCAGCACTTGACGCTTCACCCTCTGCCATCTCCTGGGTTGGCTCGGTGCAAATCTTCCTGATCTTCTTCGTCGGAGCCTTTTCTGGGAGGGCGACAGATGCCGGACACTACCGTACAGTTGTCATGGCCGGGTCCCTGCTTCAGCTGATTGGAGTGTTTATGACTTCACTGTCCTCCAAGTACTGGCAGTTGTTCCTGGCACAGGGACTTTGCACAGGCCTCGGAGACGGGTTGGTCTTTTGTCCCACAATTGCCCTACTCGCGACCTACTTCGTCAAGAAACGTGCCATGGCCATTGCCATAAACGCATCGGGGGCCGGTACTGGGGGTGTTGTATTCCCACTGATCGCTCGCCAACTTCTATCCAGGATCGGGTTTGCGTGGACGGTGAGGACTATGGGCTTCGTCATGCTTTTCAACGTCTTGATCATCATTTCCTTGGCACGAACGCGGTTACCGCCTAGGAAGCTGGGGCCGATTGTCGAATGGTCTGTCTTCCGAGAGGTCCCCTATAGCTTGTTCTGCATTGGAATGTTTTTGAACTTCTGGGCCGTTTTCTTCGCCTATTACTATGTATGTCTATCCTGCTCGCAGCCTCGCCCTGCCTGGCTTCGTTCTACTAGCTAACGGGTTTTAGGTCCCCACGTTCGGAAAAAGCGTCATTGGCGTCTCTTCCAGAACCTCACTGACCCTTCTCCTCGTCCTGAATGCCATTGGCATACCGGCGCGCATTATACTGGCCCAAATATCCGACCGGTTGCTGGGTCCAATGAAAACCTTGATTATAACGACGTCTTTGTCGGGACTTCTCCTCTACTGTTGGGTGGCTGTCAACTCAATAGACGGACTTTGGGCGTTCTGTATTATATACGGCTCCTTCGCGGCAGGCGTTCAGAGTGTATTTCCCGCCGCTTGCTCGAGTCTGACGACGGATCTTGGGAAGATGGGTGTAAGAACAGGGATGGTGTTTACCATTGTTTCAGTCGCCTGTCTAACTGGGCCACCTCTTGCGGGGGCTTTGATTGAAAAGAAAGGAGGGGACTTTCTCTATGCTCAGATATTTGGAGGGTCTACTTTGTTCGGAGGAACTTTGTTTCTCCTTGCTGCTGGCTTTGCCAAAAACAGGGTTTCACCACTCCCTGAAGAGAAAGCGGTCTCTGCTTCTGTATAGACTATGGTAGAGATTGTTATTTATGGGAAATCCATTTTCTCTGCCGTCTTCTTGCTCATTATTCCACGAACAGCATAGGCCTGGAAGCCAGTCACGTAGGAATCTGGCTTTCGGAGCATAACGTCAGACTTGCGTCCTGTATGATTCCGCACCGCAGTAGTCAAATAAATGTGAGTAAAGAGATTTCATATCCATTTGTGACTTCGAAAGATCACTGCAGGTGTTGAAGAAAGCCTTCCATAATGAGACTACGTTGAAGGATGCACCTTTGACAATACCACTGAACCACACGATCATCCACCTTACTGAAATTATGCACGGGGTTATAGATATCGCCTCACCCACTGTAATGATCGGGCATCGGCGGCTTTCAATCGGTTGCTTTGACCATAGTGCGGAATAGTACCCTCTGGGTCCGGCTCGGTTACGCGTTGCATGTGGACCCTTCTTCGCTACCCGGAGCTTCCCAGATTAGATGGCCTCGGAATTTTATCTGCCCAAAACCATGCTTCTAGCGGCGGGGGTGTCGAGACTTCGCCGCGTGGTCCTTTACGTGGTTCATTCACCGGAGCGGCAAGTCACCTTTGTGGTGAGGGACGCATCCTTGATGGAGCGGAACGTCAGATAGATGAAGCGACAAGTCACACAAGTGCGGTGATTAGCACGCAACCACACTGCCTTGGAGCTCCCGGACAAGCCTTGAACTGTCTAAAGCCGCCCCCTGACCTGGCTCCTTAGACTTTCTAGACTGGGATGATTGGATAGAGTGGAACACTTGTCAAGTCGTCCACATTGTGGAGTTTCATGCATGTATCCCTTTTACGACATGTCCAGATTATCAGATAAGAACCTATTTAACATCCATTCGTCGTTAGCATAACACTGTCTAAGTCTCAAGCAATCCAGTTCACCATTCTCACTATTGTACTTACCATCTACGTCACCATGGCTCCCATCGACTCATCCCCACTCTACCAAGACGTCCGTGTCGCAGACCTCCAAATCATCAACTTTGCCAACCTCTTTGACAAAGATGATAAGGAGATGGAAAAGCTACTGAAGGCTTGCGACAAAGATGGGTTCTTTTATCTCGATCTCCAAGGCGCCGGCTCGGACAAGTTTTGGAGAGACTTGAATGACGTTGACCGGATTACCAAAGACTGGTTTACGCAGCCTGTAGGGGAGAAACTGAAGACCCCCACGGTATCACTTGCACATGGGTGAGCTAATACTCTCTTAAACGGCTTCTAGGCCCAGTGTGACTAGACGGGGACGGCGGACACAGATCTGCATCATGTCGTCTCTTTAACCGGCCAACAGACTAATGCTTTTTCTAGATTCAAGGCAGTGGGTAATCAGTCTGGTGCCGTCGAGACACTCAAAGATGGGTTTGAAGCATTGAAAGTCCGTAACGCTCATCATTATTTTGAATCAAATTTTAACATTAAGCCTAGATTGGAAGGAACGAGCTTCTGGGTCGCTGGGCGCTTCCCTCTGTCGTTCACGACCATTTGCCTCTGTTCGACCAGTTTTCCGCCTCTTGCCACTTTATTTTGCGTCTTTTGCTTGACTGCATTTCGGATGGCCTCAAGCTGAAGGGAAGTGATCGGCTGGATAAGTATCATCGGGACGATGCGCGATCCAAGAGCACTCTTTACTTCCTCCATTACCCTCCTGGCGCCCAAAACCCAGAGAAGGTCGGCCAGAACATGCATACTGACATTGGGACCCTGACTCTGTTGTTTGCGCCGCAGTGGGGGCTTCAAGTCTTTTCCCCTTCAGACAGTTCCTGGGAATATGTCCAACCGCGACCGGGCCATGCCATCGTCAACGTGGCTGACACTTTGCGGTTTCTGTCTAACAAACGTTTCCGCTCTGCTCTGCATCGTGTGTTGCCACTAGGCGGAATTCAGCATGAAGATCGCTATTCGGTCTCTTATTTCCTTAGGGCCGCCGACTCCACCGAATTCAAAGACAGCAATGATACAGAGTCGGATGCCAAAAGCTGGTACTTGAAGAAGTATGACATGTACGAGCTGTCTCATGAGAAACAGAAGAAGGAGACGGTTCTTTCAGGCGGAATGGCGCAGGAACTTCAGGCAAGCTTTTGAAAGTCCTTTGCAGACAGGAAAAGGTTGCCGAGGGTGAAGGCATAGACTTGTGGTAGCTAGAACACTCCTTTGAATTGATTTCATACACTTTGCAACTCCGGTCAAGGCCTTGATGAAAGTTAATTTTCTATGACTAGCGTGGCACATAACCTTTATGAATCCCATCCACCGATTAGGATAGCTAGTTTAACCTCCAATCAACATACCATTACTTTGAACCCCATCCATTTCACAATACTACTTTCAATGTTAACTCACATGGGCATTCCAGGGCCGGATCCCTGAACATCGTAAATTTCGCGCCTTCTATCCAGTAATAGCATATAATTCACATTCTAAACTATGCAACTAGCTGACAAGACTATCTGGTGTGCTTTTGGAAGTGGAAGAATGGCAGAGGCGGAACAATGCCGTTTTGTCATGACGGGCGTGAAAGGACCCGCACAAGTGAAGATGCCAGGCTGTTGCTGTTGATGAAAACTGCGTCTTAGGTCGCCTTCGGAAAAGACAGACATGTAGATAGCATGGCTCCTCCGTCGGGTGCATTAGCACTCATATCCACCTTCACATATCAAACTTGGAACTTGCCAAGGTGAGAGAGGGAAAGCCCGGCCCGAACATGGATCCAGCTGTCCTAGCATGTTTTTACCTGGTCTATAGAGCCTATAGCGGGGAGCCAGACGGGGAGCCGGACTTTTGTCACCTCCGAGGGCTTTCTAGCGCGTTACCTGTGATGCAGATCCCTTTGAGTGCCGCCACATTATCAGGGGTAAGTATGACAGGCTCGGTACTATGCAGGTCCAGACCCAAAAGGGACAAGCTGAAACGGACAAAGCGGACTTTGCCTCATTCGTCTTCCTGGAGCTCTTGGGTGTAAGCGGAGATCCGATCCATATCGCCTACTCTGGGCTGCACGCAGTGACTTCCATGAAGCAATCAACCACCGGCCCATGCCCCATTAAGAAATAATACATTTCCTTGTCAACTGATGCTCCCGAAATGCCTTGATTCATACATTGTGGTTATTGAGAATCAATAGTTCCATAGAGACAATTAGTCCAGGTTGTGAGAATATATATATGGTCCCATGCTCACATCAGTCTGTCTCTACCACCATACCCATTTGACACACGAAGTCCAGGTTGTTTCGACTTTAGTTACAAGAACACCTTCTCATCATGCCTTCTGCTACCACGAACCCGAGCCCAGCACCGGAGCAGGCCCAGCTTCACGTACTGTCGTTTGCTTCTCTACTCAAGGGGGATCCAAATGAGGCAGCAAACTTGCTGTCCGCTTGCGAGAATGACGGATTCTTCTATCTCGACATCCGTGATTGGGAATCAGGCGCCATGCTAAAGGACCTTGAGGAGGCGGGGCGTGTGACGAAGGAGTGGTTCAAGCAGCCTCTGGAGCAGAAGCTGAAGACGGAGACGTTATCCAATGCCCATGGGTGAGTTGTCGTGATCGCTTCAGCTGTATGGATTCCATTGCTAATTATTCAAGGTACAAAGCGCCTGGGGTACAATCTGGGGTTAACGAGAATTCACGCGACGGGTTCGAAGCTTTAAGAGTAAGTAACCTTGATCAAACTCTTGTCCCATGTTTACGCTGACACACTCAGATCAGTCGCGTCAACCTCCTCGGTCAAACCCACCTTCCAGATGTGGTGCTTAAGCACCTTGATCTCTTTGAGAGGTTTCAACTCTCGGCCCATTACTTATTGAAGACCCTCCTCGAGCGCCTATCAGACGCTGCTGGGCTTCAAGGCAGTGGCCGTTTCGAAGCTTACCATCCGAATGAGATTCCTTCTAAAAGCACCCTCTTCTTCATCCACCACCCTGTAAGCGATGCACTTGCGGATAAAACCGCCCGAGGACACAACGCTCATACAGATGTCGGCTCTTTTACTCTCCTCTTCACCGAGCAGCCGGGGCTACAGGTCCTCTCTCCAAAGACCAATGAGTGGGAATACGTATCTGCAAAGCCAGGACATGCAATCATCAACGTTGCTGATACGCTTCGCTTCATGTCCAAGAAGCGCTTCCGATCAGCCATGCATCGTGTGCTTCCGGCGGGGGGGAGCATGTCCCAGGATAGGTACTCGATTGCATACTTTCTCCGAGCCGGAGATAGCGTCGTTTTCGAGGGCGTTAATGGAGAAAAGGTCACGGCCGAAGAGTGGTTCCTCAGCAAGTACCAAAGCTTCAACAAAACCCTGCAAGAGCAGCGTTTGGATTCTGTTGCTACTGGAGGCATGGACAGGGACCTTGGCGTAGCGATTTGAGAATTGAGAAAGAGGATAGTGGAACAACTTTGAAATGCAGGACGGTATCTCAGTATTCCTTGAAGTGTCATTTTTACTCTTATGTTGTGGTATCACACGCTTGACTGCCCATTTCTTACTTCTATTAAATAGAGGTAATGTTCTTTCAGGAGGATATTCTAAGCTTTGATATGACAATAGGGAAGGTACCCATTGTGTCGTAGTACCTCGTCTCAGGCGGCTGCTTTCCAGAATGAGACGCTACCCTAGAGCGCGATCCACTTTAAGTTAGGGTGGAAGACGCCTTTCTCTGCCGCTCGCTCGTAGCGATGTGACTATAATGTGAGAAGCTAGTACCTGATAATATTATTAAGATTATTTTATTCTTCTTTTAGGATTTCTAATTAGTTTTAAGCTTTCTTATTAAGTTATTTCTTAGTTTTATATAAAGAGTTACTTTATAATTAGAGTTAATTAAATAGTATACTTAAAAAGTTATAATTACTTTATATTATTATAATAGTTTTAATTTATATTATAATTTACTAATAGTTAATAGATTAAAGGTTCTTACCTTTTAGTATAGGCTTATACTTTTATTTTATCTCAGGTTTTTAATACTTACTATTAAAATATTCTATATTATTATAGTTTTAATACTTAACTTTTAAATAGTCTTATTTAATAGTATTAAGCTCTATTAGTCTTAATATTATTCTATAGGATATATCTCTTTAGTATTTCTTATTATAATTAGAATAGTTTCTTTAATTCTTTTATCTATTAGAGTTTCCTTTTTTCTTAATTTATCTTTTAAATAGTTAGTTATTAATAAGTATATAAAGTTTAGTATAAATATTAAAGTCTATTAGTAAATTAAGATATTTATAGATTTTATTCTTAATCTTATCTTTTAATCCTTAATAAAACCTATTAATTTAGTTTTTATTATTATTATAGTCTAAAGCTTTACCCTAGCTTAAGCTAGATAAGAAGGTTATCTTCTAACTATAATAAGGCCTTACTATAGGATTAGTTAGTAGTAAATAGGTATTTAGCTCGAATAGGTAGAAAGCTTCTAGCTTCCTTCCTTTCTTCTCTTAACTTTAGTAATTAACCTTATTCTAGCACCTTTCTATAGCTACCTAAAGGCTAGCTTATTATATTTACTAAAGTTCCTCTTATACTAAACCCCTATAAGAGTAAGATCTTTATAATAAATACTTACTACTAAATTTTACCTATATCTAACTAGCTTAAGAATTAAGATAAGCTTCCTTCCTAGTTAATCTTAATATATATAAAATTCGCTATTAATAAACCTATAATTAGAGAGTCTTAAGTATAATTCTTCTATATATATATATAGCTTAATAATACCTTTAAGAGTATATTTCTACTATATATTATAAAGGTATCTTAAAATAGAGACTATAATAACTAACCTAATATATTTCTTATCTATATTAAGAGTATAATTAGTAAGCTTTATAAGTAATAATATACTAATCTTTACTTAATTATATAGTAATAATAAAGAGGGGAGAGTACTTATAATTATATTAATCACTAGGAATTTATACTTTTTAAAGTAAGTATAACCTAATAGCCTAATAATTATAAGGTGCTTATCCTTATAGCTAGATTATAGCTATCTATTAAGAGATAACTTAATTATAAAGAGTAGCCTAATAAATATACTTTCTTTACTACTTTACTAAAGGGATTTAATAGAGTCTTTAAAGATTATTAACTTAATAAACCTACTAATAATAAATACTCTATACTAATCTAATAATATAATATAGATTAACTTAGTTAATATAAAATATAATTAGCTATATTATTATTATTTTCACTATAATAAAATTAGATACTTTAAATAGAACTACCCTAAGCTATAAGGATAGTTTAGTACTAGTTTAAATATAATTAAACTAATACTTAGGGAAGAAAAGGTCTTTAACTAGAGAGATTAATTCCCTTTTAAATAAGTATATAAAAGAGAGGGCTATTTAGATTAAGCCTAAATTAACTAAAATTAATAATATATATATTATTCTAATTAGGTATACTATAGGTTTAGACTAAGCTAATCTCTAGCTGGATTAATTAGGGTTTATATATTATATTATACTCTAGTGGCTAATTAGCTAAAACTCTATCTAAACTAGGTTATATATAGCTAGACTAACTTAATCTAGCTAATTAAGTCTATTAAGGCTATATAATTAAATTAGGTTATAAATTAGCTAAAGTAGTAAGGAATACTATATAAATAGTAAAGTATTATTTACTAACTTATTTCTAAGGATAAATAGAAAACTAGCCTTTATAAAGGAATTCCCTATTAAGTATTAAAAAGAAGCGCTCCTTTAAGTGCTTAAGTTCCCTTAGGAAGGAAGACTATACTAAGTAGATATATTATATATATAGCTAAGCTTATTAAGGATAATAAAGTAGTAGCGTAAGCGATTTAAACTGCCTATTAGCTAACCTCCTAGAGAAGGAGAGTATATTATAGTCTAGAGCTTTACCCTAGCTTAAGCTAGATAAGGAGGTTATCTTCTAACTATAATAAGGCTTTACTATAGGATTAGTTAGTAGTAGATAGGTATTTAGCTTAGATAAGTAGGAAGCTTTTAGCTTCCTTTCTTTCTTCTCTTAACTTTAGTAATTAACCTTATTTTAATACCTTTTTATAGCCGCTTAAGAGTTAGCCTATTATAATTACTTAGATTAAGTTTAATAGTAAAGTATCTATAGTTAAAGAGATACTTTAAGGCTATCTTAGTTTACTTAAGCTTTTAGATTATAATAAGAGTATTATAATTTTTATTTTATTCTTTATAAGTATTAATAAGTTATTCCTTATATAATATAAAGTTATTAAATAGCTTTTTAGTTTTAATCTTATAATTCTTAAGGGGATTTTTAATAAAGTCCCTTAAGTATAATCTTATTCTTTATAAAGCCTTTTTAATTAGGAGGCTTATTATATATTATACTTTAAGTTATTTATTCCTAAATATACTAGGATAGTATATATAGAATAACTTAATTTAAGTTAAGTATTTATAAAAGTCCTTAAGAGTACTATTAAACTTTAGTAATTAAGTTAGCTTAATAGTTTTATTTATATCCCTTAGTTATAAAAGGTTAAGAATAACTTTAAATCTATTAAACTATTTAATTTATTTAAGCTACTCCTTATAAGCTTTCTCCTACTTAGTATTAAGGCTATTAACTTACTTATAATAAGTATTAATAATAGTATTATTATTAGGGTTAAGTTAAACCCTTTTACTACTAAGGGTTTAAATTTAATCCTTAAGATATTTAAAATATATAATATTTTTATTATATATACTATAAGAGGTAATATATAGAGTAGTAATTTCTTAGTATATATAGTAGTTCTTATATTTAAGGTTAGCTATATCTTCCTTATTATTCTTATTAGATTTTAAGTTCTTTAGAATACTAATATTCTTTATATTAATATCTTCCCTAGGGATTATCTTCCCTAGGGATTATCTTTCCCTTTAAAGTATTTAAGCTAAATAGAGTTATTAAAGCTATACTAATTAGTTTAAGTTATTACTTAAGTTAATATAGTAAAATACTAAATAAAAGCTATTAATATATAATAGTTAGGTTTAACTTAAAGGTTTAAAGTAAGTTTAAAGTATAGTATTTATAATTAAGTAGATTAAAATATTATAATAAGTAATATAGATTATATTTAGTAATAGTAGAATAGTAGATTTAATATAATTAAGTATATTAATAGCTAAAAAGTATAAAGCTTTTATCTATTATACTAAGAGAGTATATATATACTTATATAGGCTTATAATAGTAAGTTATAGCTTATATATAAGCTAGGAGTCTTATTATAAGCTTATTATAAGCTTATAAAATACTATATAACTAGCTTATAATACTTAATAGGTAGCTTACTATAAGTAAGGAAGTTTATAAGTATTATAATAGTTCTATTAGTTATAACTATTTAGTCTTAACTTAAGCTATAATACTTATCCTCCTTTTAACTATTTATTTTATCTTATTAAATCCTTATTAGTAACCTATTAGCCTACTTATTTAAGGACCCTTACTATAATACTTATAATAAAACTCTTAATAATATATATACTTATAATTAATATTAAGTTAAAAGCGCTTTAATCTATACTATTAGTATATAGATAGTATAAGTGCTTTATTAAGTAAGGATCTACTTATATAGATTATTAATATAGGATCCCTCTCTAGATTAAGTAAGAAAATATATCTCTTATATTAATATTAAGACTGCTAGTAAGACCCTCTAATATGCTAAAGAAGCACTATAAGCATCTATCACCCAAAGCATTAACAATACTAAGGACGTTTACCCTATAGTTTTCACGCCTAACAACTAGGCTAAGTACCTTAGCACTAATTCCAAACCCGAAGACTTACTAGCCGATGCTAATAACACGCGTAACAGCCTACGAGTGGCGGAGAAGGAGCGTGCTATTCTGTCCATCCGCTGCGACGCTTTAGTCGGTGGCCGTTAGGATATTAAGGCCCTTAAAAAGGTCGCCGCCAATGCAGGTATTGCACTGCGAACTGCCCAGACGGCCATGGTTAAGGGCTACGGCGAGACGGCGATCAACTGCATACAGATGTACTTCAACACAGTCTCCAAGTAGGCCCGGAACAAAATCGAAGCGATGAAGGCCCTGACCGACGCGAACAAGGAAGAACTGAATGAAGCGCTGCTGAAGGCATCGGAGCCGCCGTTATCTACAGAGCAGTGGAAGTCTCTGGTGGAAATGCAGACAAAGTGCCTCCAGAATCAATAGAACGTCATGACCGCTAACGACGCTCTGTCCAACGCTCAGCGGGCAGCTTCCCAGGCACGCGGCGAAGATCCCACCAACTCGTTGGACGTCATCAACGAGAGCATCCAGTCGCTGACCATGGACATCGAATACTATCAAAAGATGCTCCAGTCTGCCGAGAACCCGATGGGTGTCCCTGTTACCAGGATTGGTGAGGATGGGAAGCCTAATGCTCAAAAGACGGAAGCTTCAGGGGCTAGTAAGCCGGCTACCACTCCGGTCGCGCCCGATTCCCAGGATGGTGCTTCAGTCTGGCAATGGTTTGTCATTAACAGCGAAAAGTCCAAGGCGACTAGCACCAAGCTGAGCAGCACTTCGGTCTCACATAGTGATTGGTCCGTCGGCCTGTGGTTTGCGAGCGGGTCGGGACACAGCGACTCTGCCACGACAGATGCGTCCAAGAAAGCGACGATGTCCAACACCAAGATCCAGATCGGCTTCCGCGCTATTAAAGTCACCATCGACCGACCGTGGTTCAAAGGGCAGCTACTCGGCCAGACCAAGGAATTCTTTCACTTCAACGCCAACAAGATCTCGGCCGGCGATTCGAACGAGGTACATGAGATGATGAAAAACGGCGACCATGTTGATGGCACCCAGTGCATCCTCCCCAGTTGGACGACTGCCTTTGTCGTTGCCAAGGACGTGCACATCATTTTGGCCTCCGAGTCGGGGTTCGAGGATTCCGAAATCCACGACATGCAAAGCGCATCTGCATCCAGCGGTGGCTTTCTCTGTTTCCAAGCATCAAAGGGCGCATCGAGCTCAGACCATCGCGATGCCTTCTGGATGACATCGGATAAGAATAGGATTTCCATCCGGATTTCGGCCCCTCAAATTCTTGGCTGGGTTACTCAGTTGGCACCCGAGGACCATTCGTTGAAGACGTACACGCCATTCAACGACAAGGAGTTTGCAGAGTCTGGAAAGCACGTCAAGGGTAAAGCAGTTGACGGGAAAGGCCATGGGTTGCCCACTCCACCGGATTCACCTTTAGGCTAGCGAGGGGGTGCTCGAAGCTTGCTGGTTTGTTTCCTATCCGTCAATTTTGTCGTAATCTTTGATGCCACTCCAGGGGGGGAACTAGCATTTAGGTTTTCAACACAATCCCAGCTGCCCGGCGGATTCGCAGGCGTAACTACCAACAATTCAGCAGCAATGTTGCCCCCCTAGGCCCTACTGTACCAATTAAATCCCGGCGCTGATTCCCTGTCACCGCAAATAGGAAGCATCTTTCGTATGGCGAAGCGTGCGCCGGAGACTCAATTATAATGAATGTAAGTTCGGAGCTTTGGCGTCATGTCTCCTATTCATATAATCTCATGAGACCTAAAAACCCGATGCTGGCATCCATTCTACTTGGCGTCCTTGATCAATGCTGTTTCGCCTGCATCATCCTCTTACTGACTGAACCGGTCACGAGACAAACAAGGCACAATGTCCGTCGATGCAGTGTTTTCACGGGTCAATCTCTCCATTGACGTTCATGCTTGAGTGCTCATATGCTGCAACGACGTATGCCGCGTTGCCCTTTCCCCTATCCCTGCTCAAGTCAGCCAGTATCTCCGAAAGAAGCATAATATACCTGCTGCTGCTGAGCGACGTCCGGTGACTGATATCTGAAGGCTCGTATCTCACCACTATAGAGTCCATCTGAAACTCCTGTACGACAGAAAGGCTTGTTAGATGAGGACTTGGTGAATGGGATTGGCACCACTAGGGACTCACAACCCATAATATTCATGGATACCACTGCGTGAGTTCATCGGTTGCCTTATAGTCGAGGTCTGGCTCTCCAGACATACTTATGGCGACGAGTGTGGCATTAGGGGTGCATGAGTCCATCCCAAAGTCTCGAAGTATTTTCTCCAGGTACGTTATCTGGGACAAGGAAATCGATCGATCCACTCTATCTCCTCAGTTATAAGGCTATAGAGAAAGGCTACCTTAACATCGCTTTGTGCTAGTTCTAATCCCATATCGCTACAATGACAACAATTATCCTATAGCTTATCGGCTTAACAATAGAGACAAATGTTTCATTGAAACCAATCCCTTCCCTTTGCTCGAGTCCTCTCACGACAAAGCGGGCTTTGTACCGTAGAACCCCATTTTCCCTTCGTTTGAGTTTGAACACCCATTTGCCTTGAAGGGCCCTTCGTCCTGGTGGAAGTGTAACTAAGGTCCAGACACCATTCTCGATTAGAGATTCGTGTTCATCCTTCAGTCACTCCCACTAGAGTCTTCCATGTGGACCTTGATCGGCTTCCTTGAAGACCCTTAGCCCTGACTGGCCGATGTCGCGAGCAACTAGGCACAGCTACGTTGCAATTGTTGTGAGGAAGCTGAAGCTTGTGCTAGAGCTTAGTATTATCCTCGGTCTCGGGCTCGTCCGGCTTCTTTAGGGTATGTTTTAAGCGGAAGATCTCTTAGGAATTGCTTCTTATCGCTTATCAGAAGAGAAAAAAAACGCACGCATACAATAAGTCTCCTTATCAGTAGTTCTTAATTCAAAATGAAGGTAGCGGCTAGTTCAAGCAGAAACAGAGAGCTAATAATAAAACCATCATGCAGGCTTCCTCCCCCAGACGAAATAGATCGGCAAGTAAAGGTGAATCGATGGATCCTTAAGCTCCCTCTTGACCTTGGCAACATACACCTGAAGTTCCTCTTCCCCCCAGTTCATAACGGTCGAAAAGATCCTAGGCGTATATGACTCAACGGCTTCAACTTGTTGGATCAGCTGATATTTTCCAATTTCCTTGAGTTTGGGATCCTTAGGCCAAGCACCAATCGGCATCTTCCATGTCAGCAGCGACCAAGCCGTTGGTTGGACAGAAACATACCTTGCGCATCTCCTGCCGCACCTCCACAAACCCCGCCTTCTCCATCTTCTCTTTCCAGTCAACGGCAACCTCAAGAGGCTTTCCGAACTTGATAGACCCCTCAATCAGGACCTTCAACCAGCCCTGGGCGTTCTCGGCCTTCTCAGCGGTGCCGTCGTCGGAGAGCCAGCGGGGGTACACCGCTTGGAACTCGATATACCCGCCTGGTTTCAGGTGCTGGAATGCGCGGCGGAAGAGCATATCTCCGTCGCTGATGCAGCCTTCGATTTCGCGGGCGTGGATGAAGTCGAAGGGCTTGGTGTAGAGCCAATCTCTTTCGAAGTCGTCAACCTCAAATATGCAGTTTGGAGGAGTCCTAGACCATGTTATTACGTGTAGCTTGAGGAATCAAAAGGATGGGTTACCATTTTGGTTGAATGGGACTGAGATCCGTGCCAATAATCTCTGCCGACGGGTACTCACTGGCATTTGCATCAGAAAGACTCAGATTTCATCATTTTTTCGAGGGGACCAACTCGGCAAAGTCCATTGCCCATATCCCAGTGCCAGTACCGAGATCAAGGACACGCTGGATGTTATCTGGGATAGGCGCTCGGCAGAGTTCTCCGTTAAGTAACAGACGATATACATGATGCACGAGATCCATGCGGTCTTGCTCTGTCTCGTCATTTGGCTTTTGACTCTTCGTTAGTTTTCTCTCTATACTAGCGCCAATAGATACGTACTAAGATATAGGTGCCTGCACGGAATGCATGGTAGCGACGTTTGTTCTAAGACTATGTTATAAACTTCTAGTGATGAAGTACCGTTTATGCTGATACTCACCTCATATCTGTACCAATAGAGGGCGCTGGTTAGTTAAGCCTAGGAATGATGACTCCTTAGGACACGCACTTATAATTAATGATGCTTGAGGCCAATGAGGTTTGGTAGCTGGCTGAAGTCTCCCTAGCGTAACGGTTAACAGCCGGTCCTAGGGGCTGCAGTCAAAGACTTACGAGACTGCGTACGCCGAATCGTCATCAGGAGGACCCTCTTCATGAGGAGGATCCTATTAAGGACATGGTCAGCCAGTAGACGAATCGGGAATGTTTTACTGCTCACATCTGCCTCTAGAGGATCCCCCGCCAAGGTGTCCTGCAGTGGCGGTGTCGCGGATTCCTGTCTCTCTTGTGCGCTCATTTTTGAGGTGAACTGTTGGAACAAGTTGGCGATGGAGTGACAGCGGGGTCATCAGGCATTTAAGAGCGGCCAAAGCATGCGGGACGCTCCATCGCCAAGAGCCAATCAAAGAAAGATGAGAAGTACCTGTCGTCTACCTCCACTAAGCCAGGGTAGCCCTGCCATTGACAGGGGTTCCCCTCCTGTCATACCTACGACTTTGAGGGTCATGCAGCATGAAGCTAAGTTCAATGGCACGACGACAGGCGCCAATCATGCCTGATCCGGCTAAGCACATCAGCGGGACGCTTCTAGGGCGAATGGGACAAGAGCCGGTCGCCCCTCGCGAGCCGAAGTCAGGGGTTCGTCGAGTGGGTCGACGCCTTATCTATTCAGCATGTCTGTCTTCTGGCCGCGAACATTTCGTCGACCTCCAACCCGACACCCTAAGAACTAATATCACCTGGTAGCGGGAAATATGGGACCAGGTTCGTTCACTCACGGCTTTCGCGCTCTATATTGATCGGGTGGTGGGCCTGTGTTAGAGAAATAGCGCTCTTTGCTAAGAAATTCTCCATCGCGTCGTGGTGGCTAAATGGGATTTAACACCATCGCCGCACTTGGCAGTTCAAACCGAGGGTAGCCTTCACAATCTTCTTGTGCCTTGTCAGGCGTTCGCCTAACTCGATTACCCCAGCAAATCAACCTTGACGCGGACGGTTTTTTCGAGCCGATCGTCGATTAACACGCTTCGCCACGTCATCGGGGTTACGGCCTGCGCATGAGCAGGGTACCTTCATTCCACCATAACCGATAGCTAAGGCCTACAAAAGAATGACCTGATTCAAGATGGGCCCCTTGATCGATGTCCATGTCAGCTCAAAGACGTCAACCGTGCGCCATACTCTGTAATTAAGCATGAAGGGTCCATCGTTTTCCTGAGCACCACATCACAACGCTGGTCGGGCTTGGTATAGTACCTTGTCCGCCATGCTCCCGACTTTCGCTGCATTATGAGCTTCCGTCTTTGCCTTGAGTCCCAGTTTCAGACTCTTCGCTCTAGCGGGTGTTGTATTCTAACACCGTTGCCTCCCTTCCGAAGGCGTTCGATGTAACTCCATCTTTTCGACGGGTGCGGGAAATTGTCCTTCCTTTCATCTCTATAACGAGAGCTTCCAATTGATCTATTCTTGTGTGCAATTCTCGACTTGAAAATTGGATTAGCGAGATCTAAGAAGATTATCTTGGCCCGGAGTACTCTGTACTTAGGCCCATGATTCGATGAGCATGGTCAAAAAGAATCGGTCAAGCCGGCAACTGTTAGTCACGTGGCTTCGGAGAGAGAGGGAACTGAGTAAATCTTCTAGGGGAGTTGGTATTGATAGGCGGTTGAGGTTGAGGATTGTAAGAGCCATACATGTCAAATGCAGAATCTCAAGAATTGGATGGTTGGCCAGGATTGACTTGGCCACTGTTGTGACTGCGACCAAACCCTGTGGAGGTCTGGGGAGACCAAGCATGACCCTTATATACACCAGAATTCATATTTTTATTAGCAAAAGTTGAACAAGATGCACACGTTAAAATAAAACAAAAACTCTGATTGAGAACACTGTCTGGCAAAAGATCAGTGAGGTGGCGGAACTTTTCATGGGTGGGCTTAAAGGCCAAAGACGAGTGCAGCCGCCGTAGAGAGAGAGAGAGAGTATGTGTGTGTGTGCGCGCGCAAACGCCGAAATAGATCCTGGCCTCTTCCCTGTCTGCGTTCTCCCGAGTTCGAGGTCCGTCTTGATATCTATACAAGACTGGCCTCATTATCAACCCCCAACTGGTCTGTGCAAAGCCCCGTGGGAAATAAAAGTTGCAAGATAAAATCCGTTCTCCTACTGAGCTCTCTCGCGGTACAGGGTTTGGCCATGAGCATTTCTCCCGTAATATGTCTCTTTAACCCTATGGAGCTTCAGGCCGGGCTGTCCTTTGCGACTCCAACCTCTAACACTACTACTATGGCTAAGAACTCTTCTTACTTAACCAGGGTGCCTTTAACTTAGAATTTAAAATACTAGAGCACCACCAGCCCAATAACAACACCAACAGAGAGCCAAAGACAGCTCTGGGTGAGCTGCTATTGTCAATGAGGCCAGTTTAAGTATTAACAATAATGTTAGGTATAATCACTGGTAGTATAAAACGACAGATCCGAATAGTATGATACTAGCGGCCTCGGTGACAGTGTCTACAGCCGCTCTGGCGGTAGCTACAGTCCTATTAGCTATTATAATGTCGGTTTTAATGACTTCTTGCACGATTGGGTGGGCTAGTCCTCGCCTCTACCCTCCATTGCAAAGCGTACACCAATAGAAGGCTAATTGCCAACTGTGCCCCTGAGCTTTCATATTGTGTTCACTGGTTCATAGTCCCATGCGCCAAACAATCATGTATCACCACCATGCTCCAAGTGGCCGAAAATCAAGGTTCATATGCTACTATTATGTTACCGAGTAGTAAAGAGCCTTAGGGTTACCGGACACAATTATCTGTGGAAGCTAGTTAACTCTTAAGCGGCCCTAAACCCATTCTGCCAATGGGGTAGCTAGTTCTACTAAAGAGCGTGGTCATTCATGCAACGCATCGACATATTCCTGAAAGGTCCGGTATATAATCTCTCCCGCATTTTGCTTAAGCTAAAAAGGAACCGTTGCTTTCTTACATGGCCTACGACCTGGTTCTCATTGGCTCTCTACCCAACTATCGCATTGGCTGCACCCTTCGCCGGCAACTACACGCTACAGGACGACGTTATCCCCGGAAAGTACATTGTCACCCTTAAGGCGGATTCAGATGATACCATAGTCGAATCTCACCCGCACTGGGTTAGGGATGTTCACCGTCGCAGCCTCTCGAAGCGAAGCACTATTGGCGCTCAGTCTACCTTCAATGCAACCAACTGGCATGGTTACTTCGGAGAGTTCGACGAGGACGCTATCAAGGAGATCGAGGCTAGCCCTAAGATAATTTCAGCGTCCCATACCTTATACCACAACTAACATAAAGTCAGGTTGCCTTCATCAAGGCCGACCACAAGGTCTACCTCCAGGGCGACGAAGATGACGGCAAGGTCTACCTCTGGGAACAGCCAGGACAGCTTTCTAAAAGGGGCTTGACTACCCAGCAGGGTGCCTCCTGGGGTCTCGGAGCTATTTCTCACCGCGAATTTGGTGCCGATAGCTACACCTACGACACCTCTGCCGGCGCAAAGTCTTATGCCTATGTCGTCGATAGCGGTGTTCAGATCAACCACTACGAGTTTGAGGGTCGAGCCATTGCCGGGTACAGCGGTTTCCCTGGCCCCCATGACGATCGCACTGGGCACGGTACTCACGTTGCTGGTGCTATTGCTGGCAAGACCTACGGCGTGGCGAAGAAGGTAAACATTCCACCCTCTATGTCTTCAGATCCTTCCGAGTGTGTGATATGCTAAACTAACTTGACTAGGCCCATATTATCTCTGTCAAGGGCTTTCAGGGACGTCAGAGCACTACTTTTGCCATCCTTGAAGGTTTAAATTGAGCTGTGAATGACATTATCTCAAAGAATCTTGCTGGTAGATCTGTGATCAACCTTTCCCTTGGTATGCGA
The DNA here is from genome assembly GCA_019137265.1 of Neonectria coccinea. NCBI lineage: Eukaryota > Fungi > Ascomycota > Sordariomycetes > Hypocreales > Nectriaceae > Neonectria > Neonectria coccinea. The sequence goes on along the minus strand of WPDF01000137.1, from coordinate 49,262 downwards.
GACCCTGCCCCCGTATGTGCCTAGCAAGCAAAGAGTGTAGACTGACAGCCCGCTTTAGATGGCCCTGCTTCCTACGCTTGGACTGCTGCGATTGACTCTGCCTACAGGTCCGGTATCCTCGCCGTCGTCGCGGCTGGAAATGGTGACGAGCATGGAAACCCCCTCCCCGCCTCTGGCGTGTCCCCTGCCAATGCCCGCAACGCTTTGATCGTCGGTGCTATCAACTTTGGCTGGAACCCTACCTCCTTCACCAACTGCGGTTCGTTCCCGTTGCTTCAGATGGCCATCATGTTTGCTAATTATACCTACGACCTGAAGTCGACATCATGGCTCCAGGCGAGGACATCGAACCTGCTGGTATTGGCTTTCCCACTGCTATTATGACAGTGTCTGGCACCACCATGGCCTGTCCTCACGTTGCTGGTCTCGCTCTTTACCTTCAAATCAAAGAGAATCTCCACACCCTTGATGCTGTGTGCAATCGCATTAAGGCTATTGGAACATCTGGACGGATCAACGGTAACCTCAATGGAAACCCCAACCTCATCGCTTTCAATGGAGCCAGGGAGTAATACAGGGCCACTGCAATGCCTTGGTTGGAATTTACCGTTCCGAAGGTCTGGATACCTTCCAAATACCCCCCTGGTGACACCTGGCGTGTCGGTGGTACCTGGTATACCAACTAGCAGCTAGGGATGACTTATAACTTTAATACACCTTGATGGATGTTGCTTGTTACTTGGAGTCTTAAAGATATGCGCGAGTGATTTTTGCTTCTTTTTATTTTTATTTTCTCTTCTTTCTTTTCTCTTCTTCCTCTTTCTCTTCTTCCTCTTTCTCTTCTTCTCTCCTTCCTTTCTCTTCCTTCCCTTCCCTTCCCTTCCCCTTCCCTTTTCCTCGCTAGCCCTAACCAAACCCAACCGCGCCCGCCCGCCCGCTATGATCATTTGCCTTATGCTTTAATACCTCCTTTTCAAAAGCGAATCCGTTCTCAGCACTATTATGCATACTCATTTCAGCATCTAGGTCACCCCATTCACTATCGTCATCACTCTCCTGAGTATTGTCTCCAACATGTCCATTAACATAGAGGCGAATAGGTGCTGTGTCCGTTATCTTGCTTGTCCCTGAGGCTGAGATGAAAAAAGAGTGGCCTGGTTTCAGTGTTCGGCGCTGACATACATATCCCATAGGAGTGTGTGTGATGTCTTGAGTCTCGCGACGAAATGTCAACCATTCAAGGAGGAACTTCAGGGGTTGCTTGATGGTTTGACCGCATCGCGCTGTGGGAAAGACGGTAGGAGATTGATTTGAGTCAATCGGAGCGCTTGAGATATCTCCAGAATTCTCTTGCACGCCCAGCCAGGCAAGCAGGGGTTTATACTCTGGGTAATCAAAGTACAGTTTGCCTGCAAGGATGCCAACTTCAAGAGAGAGCCAATCAGGGAAGGATTGCCATTCTTTCTGTGACGGGACCGTGAAGAAATTGAAAGTGTTGAATGGCTGCATGGACTTCGTGACTGGCGCAGCATAGCTCAGAAGCCAAACTCGGGTTTCGCGTAGCCCGAGAAGCTTTGCGATGAGGAGCTCAGCTTCCTCTGGGATTACGATAAGGGCCGTTTCTGTCGCTGGACTCCAAAGAATCCATTCGACCGGGCGCTACTTTGGATTAGTGATTGGTTGATGGATGAGATGGGGAGAGCTACTTACGACCACAGTCTGCTCTGTCTTGGATCCATCGCTGATTGTCTTTGTGAATTCACTTGAGACAAATAGGCTAGACTCCGTTTCATGGACACCAAAGCTTTGACCAATCTTAGTGGTGCCGACGAAGGCAAAAGCCTGAATGTATGCCCCCCTCGGATCCAAACAACCAGTTTCTACAAAGCGAGAGATGCATGGATCCAGACCAGGGAATGCAAGCGGCAGAAATTGTCCTCGCTTCTGCTTCTCTCGGACTTGCTCAACTTCGAACTCGACTTCCCGCTCCTGTTCTACTTCGGCCAGCGCAGAGGATTCGCACTGTCTCCCAAAATGCTGCAGGCCGAGCCTTTGCCGATGAAGATGAGAGTTGAAAGTCTGGAGCCTGGGAAAGTCAAGCTTCAGTTGCTGAGTGGTGGCCGCTGTGGTCTTGGAACCATAGAGTTCCTCGATTGACTGATCTTCTCGCTGTCGTATGACACTGAGGAGTTCACCAACAGAGTGTTTCCTTGGGAGGGATTCTTTGAACCTCCACAACGCGTTGGCACGGCGGCAAAAGTCGAATCCCTGAGCGATGTGAAGGGACATGATGTTTTCGTTGGCTTTGCAGCTCTGTTCGAGAAGCCAGCGCACGACATCGTGGGAAGTGGCTTGATGAGACTTTCTCCCTTTGAGATGTGTGCTTCGTAGATCGAGAATGCCTTCATATACCTCGGGAGGGGCGACGAATGCTACTGATTGAGTCGAACCGAGCTGCCTCAACCTCATCGCCGCTGTAAGGGTTCATAGTTAGCAAGTCAACTTATCTGCCACCAGACTTCTCACGTACCTTGCACCGTTTGATCTTTTGTCTGTCCCATTCCGAGAGTCACTGCCCCCCTCGCATGGACTGGGAGCTTTAGATCGGTGCCCCGCGTATGTGCTTCGTCTATATAAACTACACACTGCTCCATGTTATCGGCGAAAGAGCTGACAAGAAGCGGCATAGGAGTCTTCTGAAAACGAGCGCGAACCATGATTCGACCGTTCTTGTCAAAATAGACGGCGCCCTGAGCCCCGTGGTTGACGTCGAGCCATTCTGCCGCCAGGTCGTGGTTTTCCATCTCTAGGACATGGGCACCTGCGTCAATGAGGACCTTGATACCTTCCATGTTAAGAAGCTCTAGGAGACCCCTTTCACTCAACTGCTGACCAGAACTGTCGATAGCTTGGTAGCATGTCTTGTTACGCTCCTCAAGAAGATAGCTTAAGACTTCGGCGTTCGTGTGGAGAAGGCCCGCCAAGTCATCCTGTTTGATAGTCTGAGGTAGCAGCCTCTTGTTATCGTTTGTTCCGCTAAACCCCGTAGTCAAGGCCAAGGACGATGTTTTTGTGCAGACTGAAGAGTCAGGGGGGAAAAGTGGAATGTCCCAGCCAGAGGTCTGAAGCTTGACCGCAAACTGCTTGGCGTGCCGAGGAAAGACGAAGTTGTTCATGTAGTAGTTGAGGACATGTCTGTCAAAACGCAAGGAGTTCCATAGCTCCTCAATCTGTGCCTCGTCATCTGCACTGAGAAGACTTACGTGCCGAAGAGTAGCTGGTAAGTTCCCGCACCCGTGAACCCAGTGCTCATAATGGGTATTAGGGTCGTCTGTTCTGAGGATGTGCTGCAGGCTGTGAGAAATCTGGCTCTTCGAAAGACCTGTTTGATAAAAGGCGAGACAGGTCAGAACGAGAGCAGTGTCTGGATGGCCGTACTCGGCTGTTTGAGAAGGCACGCCTTTGGCTTCGAACGGTACTGCAATGGGAGCTCGCTCGGGATGGAGACCAAACTGCACATTCCAACGCTTCTTGAGGCAAAGCAGAACGATGCGCTCCGAAATGAGACCACGGAGCAGGTACAAGCACTTCAACCCGAAGACATCGTCTGTCAGGGACATTGCTGCTCTTTCCCAAGTCGCATTCGAAGCATCAGTACCTGAGACGATGAGTGCAATGGCCTCTCGGGTACGCGAATCAAGGGGATTCTTCAGCCGAAGGCGCGCAAGACGACCCTCGCAAACGTCCTGGATAAGCAGCCTGTTGAGAACATCCTCAACTTGGGCATGAAGAAAATGGATAATGGGGTAGCCTTGATGACGCCGGAAGATGTGGATGCTACCTCTGTACGTCGACTTCAAGAACGAGCAGTGGCCTTCCACGAGAGACAGTAGGTCTTGCGCCACTTCCCAGCGATGAGGGTGTCCGTCCACAATGACCGGAGAGCCGCTGGGATATATGAGCTGGGTTTTGGAAGAAAGCGTGAGGTCAGACTCGTCAAGAATGTCGCGACTGAAATCATGAATCCACTGTTGGATTTGGATCATCTTCCGAGCCGTCTGCATGTCGTTGTCGGCGAGGTGCTGCAGACCACTCAATTGGAATGAGAGGATATGCTCGGGGAGACAAAGCATGATTCCGCCAGAGTCAAGAGTATCTCGGTGGATTCTCTGGTACAGCTGGAGTGTATGTTCCTCCTTGGGCGAACGTCGCTGGAAGGGGATATGCTGGACGCGACGTCCAACGAGCCGGCCGATGCGGCGTTGAATGACCAGGGCAGTTTGCAGCAACAATGCGCGAGGCACAATCAACCGACAGAGCTGCTTTTTGTCTGCCAGCATAGTTGCCGCCATGGGCATGATGCATGATGTTTTTCCTGTGCTCCCTGGATTAGCTAGCACTGGGTCAAGGACATTGAAATACACAAAAAGCACGCAAACTGACTGACCTTCTCCCATGTTCATTTGCAAGACAGAGTTGCTGGACGACAACGGCGACACAATTGCTTTTGCTACATCGACTTGCGACTGACGTATGAGGATGTTGTTGTCAATTTCCAGAAGCAGCCATTCCGGCTGGTCAAAGGGCCGCCAGTTAGAGTGACCTCTGTGGTCGTTTTCCTCGGCAAGCCGCCTCATGTCCTTACAGAGTCTCGCATCATGAATTCGCTGGAGACGCTGGAGTCTCGTTATGAGGACACCATACCAAACGAGAGCTTCCTTCATACCCGTCTCCAGATGCCGCACGTTATCGTTTCGGAGCAGTTCAAGCAAAGCTACTGGTGACAGACACGGCCAAAGATTGCCAGCGCTAAGCCACTCTCGACTTTCCTCACCCTGTGAGAGCCCTTCTCGAACCGCTTCAGCGTGTGTCTCTAGTGCTTGTTTGGCTCGGTGGATTTGGAGAATGACGTCTTGGCCGTGTGGAGGTTGTTTGGGGGCCGCAGACGTCTGACGGAACCGAACCAACGCCTCGAACGACTCTTCGAGGTCTTTGCCGTACTGCCTTCGTGTAAGATCCGCTGAAGAGACAAAGGTGTCTATGATTGCACTCAGACTAGATAGCTCCTTCGGTCGAGACGAAAAATCGACCGATGATTTGACAAGTGGCAACAACCCAGAGGCCAACGGCCGAGCCGAGTCATTCGGGTCAATCCCATCCGTATTTGAATTCTTGAGAGCTCTTCTGTATGTCCTCAGAGCCAGTCCAGACTCAAGGTGCGGGACTTGGAAACACCCCGCCGTGAGATTTGAGGCAAATGCTGTCATCTTCTTGAGTTGAGAGAAATCATGCTCCGGCTCAATCTTGTGCTGCGGTATTTGACTGGCAGTGTCTTGAAGCTCTTTAAGGTAGCAGGACAGTTTGTGGTTGTGAGATAGCCTGTTGAGTTCGAGCGTCAATCCCCTCCACGCCTTCTTGATGTCAACACAATCGAAAAATGACTCTCCAAGCATATCTTGCAACTCCTGGAACGTCTCAGGTGTACTTGGCCATCTAGTCATGAGCATCTGCGCAACATTCTCCGCTTCATCTCTTTGTTTGGTTTCGAAATCGATTTTGGCCCGCGCTGATTTCCTGGTCCGCTTCGTCCGTAGGGTATCGAGATATCCACTGTAGTCCAACTGCTGCTGGAGAATGCATGCCAACAAGTTGTCTTTGCTAGGTGTCTCAAAGGCTTTGAATTGTCTGTAAATTGATGATTGTGGAGGGATGATTTTCCGAAGTCTGGCATTCTTTGCAAGAGCCGCCAGCCAGAATACTAGCTTCATGCTGCCGGGCTTCCCGTGCAATGCCAATAATGCGAGCAGGAAGAGACGATCGTATTTGACCGATAGACTTGTGTTGCGGCAGGTTTGAACGGCCTTGCCCCAAATTGCGATGATTTCGGTATCGAGAAGTCCTTGAATGTTGATGTTTTCGAATGCGTGTTGGAAGCCTCCAATCATTTCTTCATTCTCGAACAAAGGTGCCAGTTTGGCAAGCTTAGGAAGCTCGTCAGATTTGCGGCATAGAAGGTTGACGATTTGGTACACTTGGCAATTCGCAGTCTTGGCACTGCAGTCCCTTGGCTTATATGGGAAGACTTGCGCAGCCTCGGCAAGTGTCAAGGAGTCAGACGGGGAACGGATACGCTCATAGATCTGTCTACGAATGAGGCCTCGGAGACTCAAATGACCCATGACAACGTCTTCTAGAGCCACTGCAGACTGTGTTTCTGCAGCCACTTGAAACGTCTCTAGCTTTTGCGATTGCTGGAGTATGCCCTCAACCAGCGGCGCAAAGCCCTCGTATTGAATCGTCATAGTCAGGTCGTTGTCCCATTCGGCGTTCTGGCAGAATTTGGATCCCCTGGGATAATAGTGTCTTTTTGGCGACAGGGATTTCAGCATCGAGAGCATGTGCTTTGAGAGGTCTGGCAACGGATTCCAAGGCTGACTGCAAGCTGAGGTCAAACAGTGGACAGCTTCTTCCGTTCCCGTTCGGCCAGTCAGTTGATCCGGCAGAGGAAACGAAGTCAACGCATGCAAGGCTGCCTTGAGATATAGGAGATTCAACTCCTGGGCGCAATCAAGTCGACCAAGGAGTGTGTCAATGGTGAACCGGGCGTACATGCCGGCGTTGGCAATCCGGACGGCCACATGCATCCCTCTTGGCTTCCAAGAGAATACCCTGCCGATGGGAACAATAATGCTCTTGCGGTCCGGATTCACGACGCTGCGCAAAACAATCTGGCTCGTGAAGCCGTAGAGTGTCCCGGCGTCTTGGTCTGGGTTGACCTCAGATGCGAGCTGTGGACACTCTAGGAGGTTCTTGGCGTTGACAAAGAACCGAATCTCCAAGCGCTTCATCTCGACCGTCAAGAAGCCCCCGCTCATCGGCTGGTAAATGGTCAATCTTTCCACATCCTCAAAGTCCTGGAAGATGGCAGCTATCAGTCTCCCGACCTTGGAGCGCGGCTCGACAAGACAGCTCCCCAACTTTGCGCGCCCCCGACCATATTTGCCTTGACCTCTTGTGCAGTAGCGCCCGCCAACATCCAGAGTCCAGTCAGACGGCTTCGTATGCCAGATCCGCGGCTTGCGGCGCATCTCAAGCATCCCTGAGCTCAGGTTAAGCCAATGAACACAGTCATCAACAAGCCCGGAAGGCAAATCAAGGCCGGAAGCGCTCTTGAAGACGTCGCGCGAAACGTGTTCCAGCAAGGAGTTTCTAAAAATTGCTCGAATGACAACCTTGCCATCTTTGAAACCAATGTGAACTTGGTGGTCGTTGACTTGGCTCATGAGTTGATATTGCATACCCGTAAGGCTTGATGGACGGGTGAGCAGGTGTTGTCTTCCAAAGAGCTCTCGGATGCTCGGGTCCTCCCTCATCTCCAAAGGCAGTCTTCCCAGTGGCTTGCCATCCACTAGAAGATGTCCCTGCAGTACATGATAATGAATGACTTGCGAGGCCGTCCATTGAGTACTAGCAATGCGTGACATGACCCACCCGGAGTGTGGTGGCGGCAAAAAGGTCCAAGGGGAATAGGTTCTTCTACCGGTAAGTCCTGAATCTGTCCATGTCTCATTGATGGCATCCTCTAATGCAGCATGAGACTTGACAACCCATTCCTTGATAAGTTCTCGCATAGAGTAGGACATGGACAAGTCGCGAACTAGTAAGCCCTTCAGGAGTGGAGTAAACTCGTCCAGATTGACTAGAAGATTTTCCTGAAGTGCTACCGAGGCACGAAAGAACTGTTGAAAATCGGCATTGCCAAGATTTCCAGTTGTCTCGGGCGCACCAAGATATACCGAGAAGGTCTGGCGGCAAAGTAGAGCAGCCCAAAAGGCGTAAGCTGCAGCCTTCCGCGCAGCCTCAGCATCACTTGTTGACCTGACCTCATGACGAAGATAGATGATCCAGCCAGAAGTGACCTCGCGAATCTTCACCAAAAGGTCGTGTGCGCCCCCCTGGCAATCCTGAGGACCCAGATGATGTATTCGGAGACTAAGGGTGACAATGATGCTCATGCAAAACACCTCTCGCCAGTTCGAAACTAGTGTATCCAGCCGACTGAGAAGCTGCTCACACAACCTGGTGACAAAGACTTGGTCATGGAACCAACTGTGAGTTTCACGCAACGCCCCTGAGTTTTGTTCTGGGTCCGAGTCCAGTGGACCAGCTTGGAGGGCGAGATGGTTGATGAACATCATCGTGGTCTCACTGCTGAAGTTCAAGTTGGTCGCCCCGAGTTCAACCAGGATCACCAGCCAGCGTCGGCCTCGGCCGGAAACGGCTCGTTGAAAGGCAGAGAACTCGTGCACAGACATCTCCGGCGGGCAATCAGACGCGTTGACTGCAATCTGATACGACGAGGGGGGGAACACGGCGTCTTCCCTACGGCTTGTTTCATCTTCACAAGGATCCATGACACCTCGGGGCAGCCAGGACCCGAGTAGATGTTGGAACCAAGGAACCTTTTGGACCTCGTCAGCCCGCACTCTCAGCTCACTGTCATAGTAAGAGAAGTCGGGCGAAAATGGCAAAAGGACTTGGGCAGTTGTCTTTGGAAGCTTCACTTTCTTGAAATGGGTTTGCTGAAACGACTTCTTTTCCGACGCCATGGTAAAAGACATAGAACCCCGGATGCCGCGCCTCCAAAATGGCTTGAGATGGTCCAATTGCTCCAATAACAACGGAGGCTGATGGGTAGCTACCGGGACAGAACGAGTGCCCAGCAAGCGTAGCTTCCAGGTGGCCATTCGATAGCCTGCAAGATACTCGGGTGCTCCGAGTTCAAAGACAACGGCAGCTCGCTGGGCCTTGCCATGGTTCGCCTCGTTCTGCGGGAGGAAGTCTTCGTGTATAGCGATCTTTAGTCGCTTCCTGCAACGCAACCTCCAACACTTTTTGCAACCGTTGACGCTTTTTGTGCCATCAGGGAGACGAGTGCAACAGCAGACACCAGCTTGTATGGCGTCGGAGAGCGTCTTGTACTCTGCCATGAGGGTTGCCAGCTGGGAGGTTTTCGAAGTCTTTGCTTGTTCGGAAACCGTGTCGATTCTTTCGCCCAGAGCAAGAATACTTCCTCCCTCGTCGGTCTGGCTGACATATTGTACTGGGAAAGCCAATTTTCGGTTGGCGTCGTCGAAAATGGAGCCATGATCCGAGCTATGATCGGCGACGCGACCAGCGATATACTCCTGAACAAGTCTCAAACGGACCATCTCATCCATTGTGAGTAAGCATAGCACATCAAGTGCTTCCGGGACAAACGCGGGATGGTATTCCTTGAGAAGAGGACACGCCGCTGTGGCCGCTTGATCCATGGCCACCCATAACTCGAACAGTTGGAGGAGATAGCGGCTCATCATCACTGCATCGTCCTTGAACGCGTCATCAGCTGTCACCAGATACTTCAAGAGTATTTCTGACAGATGGGAACAAGTCCATCTCGGGTCCCTCGACGTTGCCTTGACCTGTGCCATGATCTCCGTCTCGTCATCGACTAGCTTTGCGTAACGAGCCGCCATCTTATTGACTTGAGAAATGGTTCCTTCCATTAGGAGAGAAAGATTGAGTTTTTTACTCGGCCGTGAAGCATTGGTCTTCTGGGCGAGCAGTTGAGAAAGAATGGGGCCGCTGTTTGGCAAAGCAAGCCGGAGGTCTTCTGTTGGCGCGCGACGTGGCAGAGTCGGAATCCGGCGAACAGTCTTCTTCTTGTATTCCTCCCACGAGTTACTAACTTTCTGGCTTGCATCGGCCACAGCAGTCTTGAAGTGCTCGGTCGTGGCTATGAAGAAATTGTCGTATGCCGACTGGAGCGATCCGGAAACAGCCAGCTTCTCAGACTCAAGCTTAGCAAGTCGACGACAGAGCTTTGCTTGCAGCATCAACGTTTTCTCTCCGGCTAATTTGCCGGTACAGTCTTTGAGAAGGTCGGCCAACACGACGCACATGATGAACTTGAAGTACACGCGGTCGATACCGACTCCGCAATCGTTGAAGAGGTTGGAGAGAAGGCGTCTGACGGCAACGCGGAGAACCAGCCAATATGCCGAGCGCTTCCAAGGAAGCTCAGATGAACCGAGCACCACTTCGTCCCGAACTCTTTTCCGAACCTTCACAACGCCGACTGGGTTCCCGATGCCTTCTAGTAGCGGCATGAGCATCTCGCTGATGAGTGCCGGGCTGGGACAGTCACGCGTCTCGACAATGGGCTTGCCCGCTTTGGACGAGCGTGCCGCAAACTTGTCAAACGCCTCTGAGCTGGCTTGTTCGAGAAACCCAGACAGGGTCTCGATGAAGGATTCGTCTCTAAAGTCGTCTAGCGGGATGGCAGCAGCCCGACCAGGAAACTCCCACGTGAGAGCGTGGTTGGCTTCAAGAACCGTTGCGATAGGCGCCGCGACTTCAAAGGCTTCGAAAACGACCGTTTTGGTGCTTGAAGAGGAGTAAAAATGAGTACAGGGAGTGTTCAGAGGGGGTCAGCAGACAGGGACATACATCTCGTCTCGGTGAACAAGGAGAGCAGCGTTCTGCTTTGCAATATGAAGAGCCAGCCATTCCTTCCCCAGGCGGTTAAAGGCCCATGTGAGGTCGTCCTTTGCCAGGAACTCGCGGTTCAGTGCTCGTGTAGCCTGTATGGAGGCCTCTAAGGTGTCCCAGACTCCTCCATCTTCGAAATGGCAAAGTTTACGAAGGGTGCCACAGGCGGTTAGAAGTCGCTGCCCAAGGTTGTCAATCAGTGATGCATCATCACCATCGAATTCCGTTGGGAGTTTGGGGGGCAAGACTAGGTGATTAAACACAGCATCAAGCAGAGGCTCATGTTGCGAGGCCATTATCGCTTCGTGTAGTCGGGGCGATGCAGTCAACAAGGTCAAAGTGGACGATGTGCGACGGATCTTAGACGAGGTTTGGAAGAGGAAGAGAAAAGGAGAGCGCAAGGAAATTCAGCTGAAAGATTCATTCAGACTGAGTTACAGGCGGCCAAGCGTCTACGCGAGGCTGTTGGCCCGTTTGGGGACCTAGACGGCCTCCCGCACCACCTAAAGTGGAGAAACCTGTTGGTCCGCGGTTATGGTTGAGATGTTAATGGTGGGCTTTGAAACGGTGGTGCGCCAACAATTATGCAATAAGTCCTAGATGTAAGATGACGTGTTTAGTCTAAACAGAATCTCCTGCACTGCTGCCCGATGTTGGCTGATCCCAAGATTCGGGACATCATACAACACCCAACCATGTTTGTGCGTCACCACTCTTTGTACTGTACTGTTTATCTACGGTGCTATTCGAAGAGATGGCTAGTGGAACATGCAGCCAAGTGAGCAACAGGTGATTTGAAGGTTCTAGCAGATAGCCTATCGACCCCGACTAGATGAGGGACTTGAAAGATTGCATGCTGTTGGCCGTACATCAAGTGTAAGGCTCCAAGCGGCTAGGAGCCTTTTACGTTACGTCACTGCGTCATGTTTGCCCACTTACTCTAGATTTCAGATTTTAATCTTCAGTCTCCTTTCTTCTGTGATGCTTTGTGACTTGTGAGCGATAATAGTGTAGTATACGATCAGGGGGAACTGGGTACGAGAGCAGAGAGTGGCTCTTCATGCAGACTTCTGTGAGGCCATGGAGAAAGGGTCTATCCAGCAATCCACAGGCTCGAATGAAGACGTAGGAAACCCTCAGCTACAAGTTCTGTAGGTGGTCATCCGACAAACCAACAAACAGCTTGGAGCTAAGCATATCATCCGCGCAATGCAGACCTTTTATGATGTAGAGACCTCCTGTTCTTGGCATGTAAAACTGAACCGCTGACTACTTTAAGATGTCATTGCGGACATTCACCGACAACCTGTTCAACCTCGCGATAGAGAGCTGTCTGGTCCGCGACCTTCCTTGCATTCTGACTCCTAGTGATGTGAGCGGTATACGTGATGAGACTCTAAAGGAGCTTGCCGCCAGTGCAAACCGAGAACAGGCCCTGGTTAGTACCATTTGTTTCTATGTTGTATGGCAAATCTGACCTTATTCAATGACAAAGTATTTGAGTTGGTTGGATCATCACGAACGCCTCATCAACGCCCAATCAAGGACTGCAAGGTTATTGGTAGGCAATCACTGATGAATCACACATCGTGTAGTACTGACAAATATATTAGCTCCTTCTAATCAGCCAAAGCCATCCGACACAAAGCAACCTAGCACCTCGGATGCAGTGCTCACACGCAACCACTCAGGCCTGGTTCTTGGCACGGTTACGGTTACCAGAGAGGAAAATGTTACACCTGGCTCTATACCGCAAGCTAAGGCCACAACGGCTGCCAATAACGCTAGCTTTCTCGCCAGTATAAGTATGGCTGGTGGCTCCTGGGCCAGTATTACGAGCAAGACATCAACGGAATCCGAGGACTCAAAACCGTGGACTTGGGGGATTCCTACACGTCCTTCCTCTTTATTTGGCGCTGAAACGTTCAATGGGATCTCGAAGCAGACAGAGGACGAGGCGATTGTGCACTCAAGCCCCATCGGAAGACAACCCTTTAAGCTTGAGACGCAAAGCGCATTTGGGTACCTGGAACAGAAAACGGAAATTTCACCCTGGTCCGCTCAGCCTGGATTCGGTCAGAATCCTTCTCCATTTGGCGCGGTCTACATTCCGCCACTTTCACAGTCCAACAGTAGCGAGGCAACTCTTACGACGACTCTGAGTGATTCCACTGTCCTTTTGCAAGGGTCACTTGGAAACTTGCAAAGGCAAGTCGACAAGTTACTTGGAAGCGCTGTCTCCACCCAGTCTTCGTCCCCTCTATTCGGTACAGCCCACAGCCCTAGGGCCGAGTACGTCTGGATCGTAACGGATGAAGGTGCAAACGAGCTACCCCAAGCTAACACCAGCAAAAGATGATGACCTGATTTCAGACCTATCCAAACTAAAGATCTTCCCTGTTTCTACCATAAGTTGGGAAATATTGCACGAGATGAAACCTGGTGATTATTAAGATGGACGAGATATGGAGAAGTATCAGCATATATATCCCTTTGACTGTCGTAAGGCGACACTTAGGTCATGAGCAAGGATTTGGTCCAACCAGAAAACCGCAATTGAGAGGTACATTAGACCTCACATAAATTTATGTGGCAATACAAGTTCTCACATGTCTCAGATTGACATAGAGATACATTCAACTAGGCAGCGATCCCTGTCTGCTCAACATCGCTGTAGGTGTCTCTGCCTTAGCTGGGTTCATGTGGGGCCTGGTACGGAAGTGTCGCCTTACGACAGTCAAAGGGATATGCTTTGCAAGCGACTTTAAGCTCTTTTCCCAGGAGGAAATTAGGCTAGCAGACTACGGGCAACAAACGACTACTACGAATATATGACGTTGAACGAGTTTCGGTTTCGGGTGGATCTTTGTTTTGTATCACGCATCTCAGTTCATGTGATAGTGGATAATTAGTATGAATAGATGCAGGTAGAAATATTGAATCCTAGGCCGGCAGTCGCTCACCCGTTTGAAGCTATGAAGATTGCTCACCCTATCCTAGGAACCTTCCCCTCTAGTTTCAGCCGACGGTCACAACGCTCTCTCAGATCGAAGGGGATTGAGAATGGTCGCAACGACTCGAATACTGCTAGATCAGTTTGCTCATCCCGGCGTACGAGCATGAGAAATTTGAGAGCTTCAGTGATCAAACTCAGGCTGCAGGAGCTAAACTGAAACCGTCGTTCTGGGGTGCCGTCCTCTAATATAAGCAGGCCCATTGGGCCCTGGAGAATTGTGGTGGTAGGGCGAATTCAGCTTCTTCCAGAACATGAAAGAAGGGTTTGAGTATCTCGATGTCCGTGCAGGGGGTTTCAAGAAGCAAGCAAGACTTCTCTTCTCATCTGGCACTCCATTACTGGACGTCGCAAACAATGCTCCACGTTGGAGAAGCTTCTTGATCAGTACTGCTTTTCCATGCATAACAGCCCATCGTAACGGTGTGGTCGATTCGAATTCTGGCGTTACGGCCTGTTGTCTATTTGACATAATGAAACTTTCTATCTGTTACATCATGAGAGACTCAGTATGTATTTCCTCCCGCGCGCAGAACGTATACTTGATATCCAACCTGGCCGCAGACTGTCCACTGACGTATACCCAAGACATGGTCTCGACCCTCTGCCACGCAGCAATTTGTTCCATGCTCTGTGTCATTTCCCCGTCCCCCGACCCACCCTCTTCAATCGCGATTACACGCTCAACTATCCTGGCAGCCAAGATGCTATCCCAAACCGCCTCCCGTATCGGTTGCCGCCGTAAGATACTCAAGACCTCGCGTCGGACCACAGGATGCCGGCATTTGACCCCGATTACGTAAAGCACGGGGACAATTCCGATCTCCGGCGTAAAAGTCGGCTTTAACGACCCCGAATACCGCTCATGCGCCGCCGCTACGTCGCCTGCCAAGGCCACACATTGCTGGAACTGGGGCAAGAAGTTGTCATAGTCCATTTCCCTGCCACATCCGTAATTGAAGATGAGAATCCATGCGATGGTATGTTGTAGGCGTAGCAGTGATATGAGCGGGTAAATTTCAGAATCCGTCTCATAGGAGCTGCCTTGTTGCAACAGCTTTTCGAAGAGACTCGACCACGCTTCCAACTGCCCACGAACGATATCCTTAACTGACGAATATGACGGCGGCATTTTACCCTGCTCCGTGTGGCGCAGTCTCATTACCCGAGCGACGAGGATCTGGAGGTGGTCGGCGGCTTGGTCGAGAGACCGAAAGGCACTGCCAGAGGGTGGAAGCTGGGACACAAGTGATTCTTGAATATCGGCGGGAGTCCAGTCGACCAGGAACGTTACGGCCTGCATGTCGAGTCGACGGATCTGCCTTGTGGCCTGGCAGATAAGCGTGCAAACCCCTGAGGGTTTGGCATCGTCGTATGTACTGTTGTTGTTTAGTATAGCCTTGTCGATGTTGCGTGAGAGCTCCACACCCCCGCGTAGGTGCTTGATTGCTTGTACGAAGTTGCCCGCCAGATGATCAAAGCAGGTGAAGAGATAGCAGACCAAAAGGGTGATGGCTGTTGTTTCAGTGCTGTCACCACTTTCCTGGTTCAGAAGAAGTTGAATGGCCCGGTTATAGTGAAGTAAGGGAGCGTTATCCGGTTGCCAAGCTTTCGAGGATTGTGGTTGATGCACACGGTCGCCAGAGTCGCGATCCAGGTGGTTTCGGTGGATCAAAGCCAGAGCAATGGCTGCATGCCGCACTGATGGCACTGTTTGGGAGAAGAACATGAGAGTCTTTCGCCATGAGTCGCAGGGGTGGTATTCATTCAGATGCTTGATCGAGATATACTCGAAAAAGCACATTGCTTCTGTCTGGGCTGACCCAGACACTGGTAAGATCATAAAGGGTCCGAGATTCCGCTGCCATTGTCTTGGCTGATACGCACTGATGGTGGTGCATGGGCGGTAACTGTCGCAGCTCTCTGGTCTGTTGGCCTTCTCGTTGTGATGATGACTTGATTCAATTTCGCCCTGGAAAGCGAGGGGCATTTCACCATAGCCGTCACAGGTGCGACCTGTAGAACGGCATTTCAAGCATGAGGGCCGAGATAGATCGCACTTTACTCGTCTTATCCTGAGAGGTGCACCGAGGTTGAGTGTCAGTTTTCGAGTGAACACAATTGATCGTGCTGTAGCAAAACACGTAGCCAAGACTCACTTGCAAGTCTTACAGCCTAGTCTTGACTTTGGAGCCGACTTGCGAGGCTTTTTTCTCCAGGCTTGATTGGCCGTCTTGGTGTTCTCGTTCTTGATCTCGTCCATCACGTCGATGTCCGTTGGCCAAGGTTTGCAGTAGGCGCCGTTTCAAGCTGAGGACAATCCCAGGGGCACTACGACCATTAGCCGCCTCAAGGATTATACAAGGTACGGATCAAATTTCAAGAGGATCGTCTATTCGTCCGTTCGTATACCAGTGGGGAAGTCATTTCCCATATCCTTTGGCGATGGACACTGGAATGAAAAAGGACGGACGGTTTAAAAAATTAAAAGACAGAGAAAAACCTCGGGGAAAGCTGAATAGCGGGATAATCCTAATGGAGACTAGTGCTTATTATGATAAATATTGATTGGCTGGTTCGTATAAGCGGGGCGCCTTGGGCGGCGAGCTAAGTAACTTAAGGACTAACTTTAGAGTCAGGGCCCACCTTTCTGCAGATCCTTGATTAGCTCCATCTCGTGTTAACATGGATGCTGATTGGCTGGCTCGTTTAAGCTGACCGCAGGTATCGTAAGTTGAGAGGAAGAATGCGGCTGCCTCACGAACTTGATTGTTAGTTCTCTTGGGAAATTCAACTGGTATAAATAGTTCCCTAATATCCCAGCTGTGCCGGCTGCAATGATGCACGTCGCCACTCCTTTTCATGCAAGCAACATAACAGGAATCTCGATGAGAAACTTTCTGGGGATAACAATGGAACGCCTTGTGAATGCCCTCATTCTTTCCATTTTCTTCACAAGCTTGGGATGTAAAGCCGATAGCTCACATGATCCGGCCATGGTCTATGGATTTAAGACTGTAAGTCTTGGACTTTGTCCAACCCGATCCTCCAAGGCTCTCAAGCTTTCTGACTGGCCATCTAGATTGAACCATCAGCCAACCTCACGTGGACACCATGTTTCGATGACTTTACATGCTCTAGACTGGAAGTTCCTTTGGATTATTCAAACAGAAGTCTTGGCACAACCTCAATTGCCTTCATAAAACAAGCTGGCAAGAATGCCACCGTCGATTCCCCAAGCATTGTAGTCATCCCCGGTAAGATCTCCATCAGTTCTCTCATACAAAGTTACCTTGATTCCATATGACTGAACTGACACTCCATCAGGCGGTCCGGGTGGCTCTGGTGTTGACCTCCTCCTCACATACCGGACCCTCACAGGGCAAATGCTCGGAGAACAGTACAACTTTGTCTCCTTTGACCCTCGCGGTGTCAACAACAGCGGTTTGAGCCTCGACTGCTTTTCGGGGAACGCAGAAGCAAGATCGGCCTTCAATCGACTGCACAGTACAGGCGCTACCAACATTTCATCAACGTCACTTGAAGAACAGTACTATTCAAGCTCTATCTACGGAGAGTGGTGCAACGATGCTGTCGAGAACGAGTCGCCTCATGGATATTATGTGACCACACCGGCGGTTGCCCATGATTTGCTCACATTTATCGAAGCCGAGGCCGAGGTGGCCGGTCAGTCACCATCAGACGCTAGATTGTGGTGTTATGGCGTCAGTTACGGCACTCTCGTCGGCACCACTTTCGCTTCCATGTTTCCCGACCGAGTTGGGAGAATGGTACTCGATGGTGTTGTGAATGCAGAGGAATATTATAACAACGACTGGAGGGACAACGTCGATCAAATGGACGAAGCTATGGAAAGGTTTTCGAGCTTCTGCCATTCCGCAGGCCCTAAAGCGTGCTCCTTCTGGGGACCCACGCCAGCTGACATCACGGCCAGGATGGACGGCATCATTCAGCAGCTTCAGAACCATCCGGTCCCGGTAAGCGGAGTTCAAAGTCGGGACCTGCCGACCCTGGTCACCTATTCAGACCTGAAGGCCCTCTTCTTCACCAGCATCTACGCCCCACTGGTGTCCTTCCCAGTCATGGCCGACATCCTACACCAGCTGGAGCGTGGGGACGCGTCTGCTCTTGCGGGCATGTCTGATGGGTTAGCTATTCAATCCGACGCCCGTCTCGCCATCCAGTGCGCCGATTCGTATCAGAGAAACAAGCTCACTACCATTGAAGAATTCAAGAGTTACGTCGAGTACACGGTTTCTAAGAGCAAGTACATCGGTGATATCTACCCCATCTCCCTGGAAACCATCTTGTGTAGATCATTCCGACCACAATTGCCTGATAGCATGGTTTTTCAAGGTAGGCAACCCTCTCTCTCTTTTTCTGCAATCTCGAAATTTCATCTTCAGACAACGTATATGAACATCTGCATTGGACGCAAAATCTAACCAGTGTCTTTCTTACGCAGGCCCAATAGGTGGACCAGACAAGCCTACGTCCTTCCCGATCCTGTTTGGGAGCAATACTATCGACCCTATAACACCCTTAATATCGTACGTTTCCGACCAAACTATCTACCATCTAGTATGTCGCTAATTGACTTTACCTCTTTGCAGGGCGCGCAAGATGTCTTCTCGATTTCCCGAATCGGTAGTCCTATTGCAAGAAGCTGTTGGCGTAAGTTATTATCAGATCTCAATCACACAGCCATCTCAAAAAGGAGTCTAAGCTTACTCGTGGGATGTTTCTCTACAATGCAGCATACTGTCATCAACCTGGGGGGCTCAAACTGTTACTTTGGACATGTTCAGGCATACTTTCAAGGCAAAGTTCCACTGTCCAACATTACATGCCCGCAGCAGTACACACCTTTCATAGACAGCCCTTGAAGATTGCTAAGCTACGGAGGAAGGGTTCGGTAGGTTCCAGGAAGGAATTAGCTAGTGCCACCACAGTGCTAAATAGTCTCTAGCATCGCGGACCTGACGTTTCTATCCGTGGGACTGAGGGGTAGAGGTTGGATCCAAGAGCTGTTTGAGGAGATTAATGCGGAGACTGAGCTTGATAAGGAGACGTGGGAAGAGATGGAGGCCAAGGTTAATGGGGCTGGATTCGGTAGCGAGAAGGCTGAGATATGTTTTCTACATGGTTTTTTTCCCCTCGGATTACGTAGTGGCCTAAACTCAGCACTAACTTAGCTTAGAAGCGGCACGAGGTCGTTATCGGTCAAGCGCCATTATCAACTTTGTCTGGTATTTGCATGAGATTATCTCTTGGACACCACTTGGCCTTGGTAAAATTACCGATACGTTGGGATAAATTTTAAGCCTTATGTCGCGAATTTACTGATGGTGGCTAAAATATTGGATACTTGCCCTGGACGTGTTTGATTTTTTTCGTTATACATATAAGCTGGGAGGTGGTTGGAAACTATTATGGCTTTCACGAAGTTCAATTTAACAGATATTCTTAGTTATTAACAGTTCCCACTAGACTCCGGATTTAGACGGAGTCAATGGAATCAATGGTAGAGAGCTATTTTAACTGTTGTCTTGGATTAAGTGTAGGGTAGCAAATTATGACTCGGTCAATAATGCATAAGCCATCTGTTCTTACAAAAAGACATTCGACAGCATCTAAATATGCTCGACAGGTAAAATAGTTATCAATAACTTAAGTCTCAAGGAATGGGCTGAAAGGTTCATTACAAGACAGATTTAGGCTCCTTTTTCAACACTGTATATTGAGATTTCAGCTGGTTATGCAGCCGTTAAATTAAGTCACGGGTTGGCATGTATCACAGCTTGGTGTTGAACCAGACAATTAGATGAACATACCAAGCCTTAAATATACACACTGCCAGTAGGTAAATAACTACCTCTTGATAAATGCCTGATCTCTAACGCTGAATCTCTACCCTAATGACTCAAGAAAATTTTGCAAAACTATTGTGTACACTCTAAGACAGTAGCCTTTCTGTACAGAAGAAAGGAAATAAGGTAGGTAGCTGGGAATCAGTAGTGTATTATGAGCGATACAAGCCCAATCAGTTGGCTGTGACGGACACCCTCGAGAGCAAAAAGTCGCAACGCCCATCAGCATCAATATCCTTCATCTGAATCGGCGTGCTCGAGTTGATGTATAGGATGTCGCCGGACGAGCCGTACTCAGGCCACTTAATGTCTGATGATGAAAGCCCAGTATTGGGGTCACCGTTGATGATGAACTATGAGTAGTAATGCTGCAATTTTCGACCGATCTCTGCACCCACAGAGGTATCATTTGCAGAAATGGTTTGGGTTGGAAAAACCAAGGCAGTATAAGCTCCATGGTAGGCAGTATCGTAAGTCGGATGCCCGTAGATTAATTTGTAGACAGGTTGAGTACCATCCTTATCAGCCAAAGAGAAAGCCTCAGCGGCAGAACTGGCGAGACGGTAGGATGGACACTGAATAAACGCATCTCCGGTGACGAACTCGGCCTTTTGTTGTGTTCCCTTGGAGGCGAATGGATTAACTGCTCCAGAGGGATAATAGTCTTGGAGTCGGCCAAAGAAGTTCCCACCACCATTGAAGAGCTGCTGTACCCGATCTTGATACTCTGCTTCGGTGGTGATGTCTGGTGGAGTAAACGCGAAGCCTTCGTTCCCGTCTCGGGTCGTCAAAATGGGAACCTTGGCGAAATGTCCAGCCTCTGCCTCTCGTGTTGGATAGTCTCGGATGTACCGACCATCGATTGCAGGTGAAAAAATAAAACGTTCCATACAGAGTGTTGGCAGATACAAGGACCTTGTTCTGGACACCGTTGTAGTCGTCTGCGGACAGGTTTTGTAGACAGGAAATATCGCTGCAGTTTGAAGCAGACAAAACCGCTTGATATTGCTGTTCAAGCTGGCTAGGGCTGAGGATGGACGGCATCCAAGGATACTCGGCTATCGCAGCTCGATACGGGGGATGCTCCTCTCCGCCATTCCATATGAGTTGGTGAAAGACTGAGCCGCCACCAGCTGATCCGCCGTTGATTGTGGCTTGGTTTGGGTCACCGCCGAATGAAGAAACGTGACGTTGAACCCACTCCAGAGCGAGTCGTTGATCGTGTAGCCCAGCATTAAGCGTCCCGTTGCCTGCGCCGCCAAGAAACCCAAAGCCAGATAGGCGGTATTGAATATTGACCACGATGAACTGACCTGGCGCTGCAGCCATGAAGCTTGGGGATGGTATAGTTGTGCTGCCTCCCGCTACATAGCCTCCTCCATGAATAATGACCAGTACAGGAAGACTCTCGGATACGGGCTCACCCGGAGCATAGACATCTAGCAGCAGACAATCCTCGCTCTCTTGACGGTTTCCAAAGTGATTGCTGGCTGCTTGAAATGCTTTTGCCTCGGGACTTTCTGGAGACCACCCAGGCCATCCCTGGTAGCAGATGGGACCAAACGTAGTCGCGTCAAAGGTGGATTTTCCTTCAGACTCCGCAGTCTCAATGGCCACCGGGGGTTTGAAGCGTCGATCTCCAGTGGGCGCCGCGCCATATCGGATGCCCAACCACGCGTTGATGGGCACGGTTGACGAGGTCAGTCGAGTTCCTTGAACCTGGAGATAGCTCAGGTCCACTGGTTGACCATCGGGGCCTGAAAGGTTTGCATAGCTAGGGGCCGTGTATTGAGAGGTTGATAGGTTTGCAAATGCTATTGCTGAGAAAAGAGAGGACCACGTTGTTGGGTGCATCCTGCAGAGATGCACTCGAGGGGTTATATACAAGAGGAAAAGACTGAATCTGTTGGGTTGGGTGGAACACGGGCGGATTTTACCAGCTAACGTCAGACCCCCCACAACTGACCACCCCTCTTAATCGTAGCAATATCGCTGTACTCGTGTGTATCTTCCTAGCTAACTTAGGGGCTGTGCCCGACATGTTCCCCTTCGGGGATGGGCGCGCATCCTTGCGGTCTTACAAATCAGGTGTGGAGCGGGATGTCAGCCCATCTGAAGGCCGACAGCCCCGGTCCACCAACACCCTCTCTCTCAGCAACACTCAAGAGCAAGCGCAAACCTGGAATAGTATCTCAGGCCAACACTCAGACGAGCAACCTAGCCAGCTCCCTAGATGACCTCCGCCGCAGCCGTCCAGGAAGACACTTGAATGGATCGCCGGCATGAACAAGGGAGACGAGCACCACCATCATCCAGCCAGATGCCTCGCAACTACAACACCCGGCTCTCACTTGGGCAGTCGCTTTGACCCCTCAGGTAACAAAATTAAAAGAGCACTCGCCTTCCAGACGAACAACTTGGTGAATTGCCAACATCGAAAACCTCAAAAGCCACGGGAGCGAACTTACACCCAGATTTGCCTGTCCCCAATCCGCCCACTCCACATCACTCATCTGATCCATCACCGGGGGCCTGATCCGATTTACGGCGTTCCAAACCCCTGTTCAATGAGGATTCAGCGAGACTTAGACTACCCTGCGACTAGCCCTCTCCAAAAAACAGCGAGCTAAAAGCCCGTCTAGCCACCCCAGTTTTGAAATCCTAGATTTTGATTTCTGGTATTCTCGCGAAAGTAAAAAGACACCAGAAATAATCATAAGACTCGACGATACAACAAACCACGCGCTTCAAAGTGCGTTAAAGAAGTAGGATCAGCAAGGGGAATAGTCGTTTGTGTTTCCTACGCTACAAGGTGAGTTATATTTGGGCTCTCTGTGAAGTTATTCGCATATCATACTGAGATGTCACGAGGTAGAGCCGTCTACTGCAACGCAGGTCCCCAATACTCAGCCCACACTAGTCTCAACAACTGTATCCAATGATAAGAACCGCACATGCGTAAAGAATAAAACAAAGAAGGAAATATAAAAGGAGACGAGGGAGGCCAGGAAGGCTAAGAAGAAAGATGAAAGTCCTGTCGTGAATAATCCACCTTCTCCAGAACACAATGAGTCCACGCTGGGCCCATCAGATTTGGCGAGTTACCCAAAGCCAGATGACTTCCCAACGCCCGACATCGAGTCCACGCCCTCAGAGGATACGGCCGGAGAAAATGAGGGCGATATCTCCGTGACATCACAACCGACCCGCGACCTCGGAGGGACTTGTGAGCTTCGCTCTAAGCATTTGACAATTAGCGGCGGTTGGAAGACTTATCACAGTTGTTACAATCTTGTCCAACAGTTCGCCATGGATCTTTAGCCGAGTTTAGTTGAACGACCTCTGGCCACTCCGGACTGACGCTATCTAGGCCGCGTATATTTTCTTTTTTCCACTGCGGTATTCCCTCTTAATTCGAGAAGGCATTATCGAGAAGCAAGCATTCGCTGTAGTACAACTACCTTCAACTATCGCCCCTGGATATCATGATCCATCAGCATCATGTTCTTGTTAAGCCAATCATGGCTATGAATCTCGTACCTGGATCGGGGGATTTATGGGTTAGTAGGCTTAACATATTCCGACGGCGTGCAACCGCACCTGAGTGGACCTTTCGGAACCGACTTGCGAGCTACTATAGGCTGATCAGGGGTGGGCGAGACTCGGAAGACAACGAAGCAGAGAGAAAGAATTAGCGAAATGCCGACTGATTCATTACAGGTGTTACCACAAAAATCGTGTTTCCCCGCTATGCAGGCCTTCGTGTTCAACACCCCCTGCCGATGGCGTTACTCCGAACGCCAATCTTCCTCGATCCAGTAAAGCCGCCGCCGCAAGTGGGCAATGGGGATCAGAGCCGTCGTCCGCGACCCGAAGTTCCAAAGTTCTTTTGAACGTTGGCCCTCGTTGTGGGACTGTTGTTGCAACGCTATGTCGACATCTGGGTCAGGCAATTGCACACGATTCTATCATTCTTCAGTATCATAGATTTAGAATCTTTAAATAGAATTAAGCTTAAATATTATAGTAAAAGCTAGCCCAGTGTATGACTTGGAATATAGTGGTGTGAAACAGATAATTAGGGAGGCTGGGGTGGCGTGTGGCGCATCTCGTATCCTTTGTGCCCAGGTTGCATAGCATTTCAGCTGAGGGATTTTGGACCGAACCACTGGACTTGGGCTTTCACTGCCAAGAGCTTGGCGTAAGATATTGGATATGTCTGTCGTATTCTCACTCACATATAGGGTGGAGGTATTCCGCCAATAGTCCCATCTGTTGGACAAGAGTTTGCCTAAGACGCCCATTCCTCCACATCAAGCTCGTCAAGTCGAACGTTGAGAGCAGAGCCTTGCCCGAAATGGTTCACTTCAAGTTGCAGTGCCTGTTGGCGGCGGCATACAGCGCAGTGGCTGCCACTGCTGCGTGCACCTCGGACCTCCTGGTGGATGACTTGTCCAACTCGTTCTCGACAAACCGAAATAACCTCGGTTCGTGGACGTCAGGTAAGAGCCCCTAATGCACCGTTTCCGGGTATTATTTGAACACTTCAGCTGACCAACTTCAATAGACGATGGCAGCATGGCTAACATCTCGGCGTCCGGCGGCATCCTCAGCTTCACCCCCAAGAGCGGAGCTTACTACTATGAAACGTTCCCATGCCAGTCGCTGCAGACCGACTTGTACACGCACGTCCAGCTTGAGATTAAGGCGCCCGTGGCGGGTGCGGCCTTTACAGCCCAACTCACGTCAGCCTCGAGCTGCTCGGCAACGACCAATACGAAAACGTCTTTCCGCGTAACCAGCCTTACCGGTGCTTGGCAGACACTCCGCATCCCACTGAGTAGCTTTTCTGGGGCGAACCTCAACGCGGCCGTCTCCCTTGTCATCGAGTCCTTTTCGTTAACCCAGCAATGGCAATTGGACAAGGTCCTCTTTGTCTGTTCCCAGAGGCAAACTACACTCTCCTCGACTACAGCCACCTCAAAGTCATCCACCACGACCCAGTCCACCTCTCCGTCGTGCTCGCCACTCCTGGTCGATGACTGGGCGTCGCAGTCACGCCTCGATTTCCTACAATACAACGCACTCCTACTGCCGACTGGCGATGACGGGACGATGCAATCCATGGTTGTGAACAACCACCATATCACATTGACGCCAACATCCGCTTCGTCGTACTTCTTCACCCAGGTCGGATGTGTAGATGCCACAAAGTACGGTGGTATCTCGCTCCGGATCAAGGCTCCGGCCGGGACCACGTTCAAAATCGAGCTGTCTTCCAAGACGACGTGCGACGGCGCGACGACGGGGTCGTCGTCCCAGACGGCGAGTCAACTGGGCTGGACATTCGACGGGACGGAGAAACTATACAGTTTTCCCTGGTCCAAGTTCAACGGTCTCAACCTGGCCAAGCTGAGATCGATCGTGCTCTCGTCTCCCAACAACCCGGTCACCTTGGGCCCGCTGGCATTCTATTGCGGGAGTACCCCAAGCGGCTGGGTAGTGCCCACGCCTACCAGCCCAACAGGGCCGTCAGAAACCGTCGAGGCACCATCCGCTACAGTCGCGGGCTTTGTCGTCGACAGCTTTAGCAACCAGAACACAAACTCGCTTGGATTCTGGCATGGCGGCGATGAGATGAGCCTTACCTGGGGCTCCAACCGCGTCTCCATCGTCGCCCCAGGTCCCGACTATGCCTTCACCACGCTGCTCAGCGGCGGCTGTCGAGACTTGCGCAGCCACCGCGGCTCGTACTTGCACATCGCCTACTCGGGCCACACGAAATTCTCCGTCGCGTTGCAGCAGCACAATTCGCAGTGCAACGCCGGAGTGGCACCGTACCCCGAGACCAGGGACAGCCTCGAGGCCGGCCGGTATGCGACGGGCAACGACATCTACATACCCATTTCGCACTTCAACATCAACCTCCAGCGAGTCAGTAGCGTCGCCATTAGGGGCGTGTACAGCACCGAGGCCGTGGTCTTGACCAAGGTTGAGATCGTCCCCTCGATCCCCTCGGCAGTGACCATCCCCAAAAAGTTGCCCTCGGGCACCCTCGTCTTTGCCTGCACGCGGCCCAACTCGTTTGCATTCGGCATCGACGACGGCAATCCTAGGTACGCCGCCAGGCTGGCCGAGATCATCCGCGACGCGGGCATCAAGGTGACCTTTTTCGCCGTTGGCGCGGTGCTCGAAAACGAATCCACGGGCATGGCCAGCCTCTACAAGCAGTTGGAGAGCGAGGGCCACCAGATTGCACTCCATTCCTACACGCACCCGAGGATGGAGGGGCTTCCAACCATCGAGAGCATCGACTGGGAGTACAGCCAGGATTACAGGGTCATGGCCGACATCTTTGGCGAGAGATCAAACTATTTCCGCCCGCCGTACGGGGTCGAAGGCGCGCGTATGCGTCAGCGCTGGGCGGCTGCCTCCGGCGCGGACAATGCGTATCTCATCAACTGGAGTGTCGATGTCCAGGACTGGCTGTGGGCCGAGACGAGCACGCCGGAGAAACAAGTCGACGCCTTCAATTCCGATGTTGCGAAGGGAGGCAACCTGGTCGTCATGCATTTTTCGTACAACTCGACCGTCAACTACTTCCCCGAGTTTATCAGGCAGGCCAAGGCTACTGGTAAGCAGATCATGCGAATTGATCAGTGCATGGAGGATCCGAACGCACCGCCGCTGTGAGTGCGGCAGCGACCTTCTGGGTTTGGAGAGCAGGGGATTAGAGACCCCCGTGAGAGCGATCTTCCCGCTGTGGTAGATGGGTTTAGTTGCAAAATTAAGGCCCAACCCTTAGTCTAATGCACTGTGGAATGCGTCTGAAAAGCATACGGGTATGAAATTAAAATAGGAATTAAGAGAGATTTAAGGATCTGGCACACGGGCTATAGTACTGTCAACCACGTATAATGAGTCAGTTGCAATGACAATCCCGTTGTAACGCCTATCTCGCCAGTGACAGAAACGCAGCGCGGCGATGGCTCCGTCGACATAGACGATCACTTTTGTTGGGTCGCTACAGCAGATGAAGCGAGCCACCTCACTGCGGCCCGTACCAGTTGCAGGGAAGAGTGTGGCTGGGAGACATGTCGCCAGCGGAGGCTGGAACGTCAATGGGAGCACCTGAGTAAAGCTTTCCACAGGAACGGATTAGCATATCTATCCCCTCTAACACCAGGAGATATTTTCAGTTTCTCTCGATATAGAAAGCCAAGTCAATAACTCGGGTCTCGAATCTGTGTCAGGCGAGGCTTGATAGCACGCGTTCTAGTTGACGAACGACGAAACGCTCTAAAAGCCACAGCAGGATTAAAAGACCTTACCGTCTACTAAGTCTGAGACTTTAGTGACAGCCATAATGCACCCAACCGCAAGAACATTCAGCAAATGTGAGATTGAGCCCATGGCAAACAGATATTCATGAGTTACAAGAGAAATCCACTTTTGAAGGATGGCAAGCGAACAAGACTTGAAATGGCGCCGTAAAGGAGACTTTTGTGGACTGGAGAGAAGTGCGGAAGCATATATTTGAAGAGGTGCTTGCTCGAGTTATTCGGAACAAGAAACCTTTACATCTCTCGTTGAAGAATTCAGTTCTGGGTGATGCTGGACCTGTGCGACCACTTGTCAGTCTTTGGTTTCGTCGCGGCAATCCTTTGAGCTACTGACGTCGATCATGTATACCAATTAACCGAAGTGCCTCTGTCGTCCTACCAAGAAGGCTCATAATATCCATGTCAAAACAACGCTTTCCCCTCAAGCAGTAGGTAAATGGCTCCTTCATCTGTCAGGCCAACCTTTGTTCTAGCAGCTTTATCAAGCTTTTGAAGATGATCAACCCAGTATTGGCACGCGTATGCGAGATCTTTCGGTATCGAATCGTGGATCCGGTCCTGTTCATTCTCGAAAAGAAGGGTTCCCGGCTGGATCAAATCGCATATATCCACATGCAGTGATGATGACATTGCATCGATATAGCGCTTTAGTACCTGCTGATGCGTATGTTGTTCGCTGATCTGAATATCGGCTGGCCTTGCTCTCTCTGTATCAAGAATGAAGTCGCGGAAGACTGGCTCTCCGTCTGGGTCATGTGCCCGCTGCTTAATGTCTCGAAGGATAGCTGGCTGAGAGCTAGAAAAGCGTTTATTCTCTGAGCCTACAGCCTCGACGGAGCTGGAAGTAGCATTCTCAGCAATAGGGAGCAGATTCAAGATTTCGGGATCACTCTTCATCTAGTCTCCCGACATAGACATAGCCAGAGACGGTGATTCCAGATACATTTCGCTTGGAAGATTGCTTACCTGCAAAGAGCAGAATGTGACATGATTGTACTCTTCCGACTCGTCACCACTCCACTGTCCTCAAGGTTTGCACACGACGCAGTATTTGAGAGGCAGGTTTCTGTTACGGACTTCCTATCAAATTCTCCTAGTACTTGTCTCTGTCAATTTGAGCTGTTGAGATGTGCAAGTTAGTGTTCCAGCCTTGAGGTTGAGAAAATGGACGAGTTGCATACCGAGGTCACTCCTTCACTTAACCCGACGAGACGTTGCTTGCCGCGGCGAACGAGATCTTTAATAGGCTCCATTTAGGGCTGAATGTTTTCTTCGATAAAGTCAGATGAAGTTAATAACGATACTATAAGTTGAAAACGATGGATGAACCCCGCATAGGCATCCAATCTCACATACTGGATTTGCTGACTCAGATTCTATCTGACAAGGACTTGGCCATGTTACCGCTTACTTAGACTATTATAGGCTGAATTAAATATTGAATTATCGAGTTATTACCACTTGTAACCCACGAAAAGTCACATTATCATAGAAATGAAATGTTTTATCAAGATGACGTGCCGCGAATTGTTCTCTTCTCCTTCTTGCTATACAAAAGAAGATATTCTCTCAGTAAAGGAATTTAAAACACCATAGCACCCGCCGTCTCCAAACCAAACATAACAACATTACATCCTGCCATAACGCTGGCTGGTATGAGCCTCGTTGTTGGCTCAGGATCAAGGATGGCAGCACAATACGACACTCGCCCAACATACTGCACCATACTTGACGTCTCTCCAATGATGGCCAACGACCGTTCCTTGCTTACAGGCTTGTTTGAGAGTTCGTAGAAATGGTAGCAAGTGCAGAAAAGGGCAGGGAACACCAAGACAGTGTTGAATACAGCCCCAACCTTTCTGTTGTCATCTACCTTCATGAATGAGAGTTTGCCCCCCGTGAGGTATTTCTGACCCGGACCGGAGAAGATGATCTTTGATATGACGGTAGTGACAGTGGTGATGGTGCGAAGGGTAGAAACAGCCTTGTTCTCAATGGGCATCTTGGCAACAAGGAAGTCTGCACCACCCGCTGCAAGAGCACCGATAACACCCATGATGGCTGAAGGCATGCCAAATACATTGGTAGGACTGACATCCATAGCCTCAGCAAAAAACAGGAAGTTTCCTGCGAAAGCAACGAAACCGGCAAGGGCGTGGCCCGCGATGTAGATGAGTTGTCCTATATCCTTTGATATCCCCAAGTCAAAAGCTCCCTCGTCTTTCTCTTCAGATGACACAGAGACTGGCTGCTTCATGACTGCTGAAAATGAAGGCCAATCTTGGGCATCGATCAAAGCCCGAGTTGAAGCATTGTCTGGGAATGGGGCTTCACCACGAGCGATCTTGAAAACGATTGTGATTCCTGCTGCGCCAATCCAAGTGAACAGATCAAGGAAAGAAATATCGGGAATTCCGATAGCGTTGAGAATGTCGGATATGATGGGGATGTGGATGGTAGTGTCCAGGACCTCAACAACAGTCCCAGCGAGCCTATACAAGACATCCAGCATGGCATCGACAACAACTTTAGTTGTGCCCAGGGCAGATTCAACAAGAATTCCAACAAGGCGCTTGAGGATATCTGCAAGGCTGAGCTTCAGGAAATCTTGAGCAAGGTCCTTGAGCTGCTGAAAGGTCCGTGTAAAGACCATCCCTTGTGACTCCATTGCTGCCATCATTTCATTAACCAAGCTTTGTACCAAGCTCACTTCAGGCATTCCCTGTCGTATCGTGATTCTGTCGGCCTGATTCCTGAAATGGCCTGCCAACATTTGGGAACCGGATGTTTGGTCTCTGGTAGCATCGGCTGCATTTCCTGAAGGTGGCTTCGAAGCCGAATCGCCCAGTGCTGACCAGTCCTTGATACCAGACCATTCAGCCACTGCTTTCTCCGCACCATCCATGCAGTTGTCAAATGCACCTTTGGCCGTCTCGATGCTAGATACCATCTCAAAGAGATAGTACTTGACCAAGTTGTGCGTGACCTGCTTGGTACGGCGGATGTCGTCCCATTCAAACAAGAACTCAATGAATCGAATGAGCTTCTCGATTCCCGTCTTGATCTTGTCGAAGACCCATTGGATAGCCCCGACGACAGCATCCACTGTGTCAAGAACAGCACGATAAATGTCCTTGCCAATCTTGACGATGAACTCCCACAGACCCGTGGCAGCGTTCTTGATGACATTGATGACCTTTTCGACTCCCGTCTTCAGCCAATTGAACAAGTCACCAGCTGCTATAGCGATGAAATCACCAAGGCCATATGTTACGCTACCTTGTGAGATCACCAAATTTGAAGTGACTGGAGCTATCATACGGAGCGGTGACTTTTGAGCCTCAGTTTGATGCTTGTTGTAAGCATCAGTCAACAGCTTGATACTGTCCGCAGTCGCCTTGAGGTCTGTGTCGGATACTGAAGATGAAA
The DNA here is from genome assembly GCA_019137265.1 of Neonectria coccinea. NCBI lineage: Eukaryota > Fungi > Ascomycota > Sordariomycetes > Hypocreales > Nectriaceae > Neonectria > Neonectria coccinea. Next base: position 19,053 of record WPDF01000137.1, on the reverse strand, counting down.
CCAACGAATCGGTCTTGGACTCTCCAACGACACCACCAGCAATAGTATTTGTCCGAATCTGCGCATTCTTCAGAGCGTTCTTGTCGGAGAGTTTGGCCAGTTTCTCAAACGAATTGGCCATGGGATTGATGGTATACTCAGCAAACCCCAACCTCATATAGATGGTAGCCCCAACGATGCTGTCAGTTGCCTGAATGACGATCACTTGTCCAGATTGATTGACGGGGACAGCCACCGGAATGGTTGACAGGATATAGTAAAGTCCATCGATGTAAACCGGTGTATGCGCCTTTGTTGTAAGAACAATTTCAGCTTTCGTCAAGGGCAGACCATTTTGTCCCTTGACATTGATCGTAGTAGTATATGAGTTGAACGACATAGGCTTGCTCTCAGGGGCCGCCTCGAGCATAATGGGTTGAGCATGCCAGAGCTTGGAGCCGGTATTAGTCGCTTGGGTGAGCTTCTGGATCTTGCTGCCCCCTGCTGCAAAGACTGTGTTCCCACCGTCTTTAAGGTTGATGAATGAGGTGATGCGCTCGATGCCGCGGAGTACAGGGATCGGAGCACTCCAAGACGCTGGGTCCGCAAGGTGATCGATGTGACACGATGTGTAGTAGACGACATTGCTGGCATTCTTGCCAAAGATGGTGGTTATCTTGCCACGCATAAGCGCAATCAGAGTGTCGGTGCCAGCGAACACAGGGTTGGTCAGCAGCGCTGTTCCCACGGTGTTGTCGTGCAGCTGCTGATTAGGATTCCATCGGTAGAGTGTGGAATTACCGACAGCGTAAAGATCGGTGGTGCCATACCAGGACGAGTTGTCGTCATCATAGCGAGCTGAGGCGATTGCTGTTGCCAATGTCCTGTTGGGGAGAGGCAGACGAGTTGGCATAGGGGGAGCACTGCCTGAAAGATTGAAAAGGGGCACGTAGGACAGTTGAGCGACGCCTTTAACGGCACCGGCTGTGTAAATACCGTCTACAAAGCCACCTGAGACACGTCCCAGACAGCTTTGGTAGGTACCCTCCTCAACCTCAAAGGGCAGGGTCCGAGGCGTCCAGTAAACTCCCGACGTAGAGAAGGGGTCGACAACGTAGCGGGATGTAGCCTTGAGTTCGGACTCGGGATCGCGCAGGATGTCGACCATGATATACTGCTGTTGCTGATCGGTCTCAGAAATGTAAATGTTGGTGATTTGAATCGAGCTCGGTCGATTCTCCGCATCGAAAGGAAGACACCTCCAATAGGGGTTGGAGATCCAGTCAGAAGTTGAAGAAGGTGAATTGAGAAGTGAAAGGAATAAAGTATCGGAACCATTGGAACGGACTGACATGGCCAAGCTTATGGTGTTCGCGTTCATGACACTCTGGCCTACATCGAACTGCATGGCCTTTGCACCAGGTGAGAACTTCTCCTTGATAATCTTGGATGACATGTCGATGGCCCTCCAGCCGGTCTGCGTCTGCGCCACGGTCTCTTCAATGACGTTGAAGACGCCCGAGGAGTCAATGGCGAAGAGCAACGCGGTTCCATCTGCGGCCTGGAGAGCCCGAAACTTGCCCTGGGGCTTAACTAGCTCTCCCTGTACGTAGTTGAGCATCAGCTCTGTATTGCTTGTGACGACTGCTCGTTCTTCAGGTTGCTTCGACTTGAGTTCGACGCCGGAAGATTCGTGGTGCTTGAGGGAGGTAGACCTACCCTCGATTTCGGGATCCTCCTTCCCTTTCTCGACCTTGTCGACAGTGAAGCTTCCCTTTACGTCAGGTGGACCCTCAATTTCCAATCCTGACTTCTTGGCCATGCCCTCTTTCACCAAGCGGCTGAGCTCCTCGGCCCGGAGTTCCATGACAAACGCAGCAAGAGGTGGCACCTCATCAAGTTCGATGACTTTGGGAGGGCCTTCGATCCGGCGATGAGGCGTGAGGTCCTTGCGTTGCCATTGGTTGTCTGTTGGGTTCACATACGTGATCAGACATGCGAGATCCGAGAAGTTAGAGAAAGATGCGGTCTTGTAAGAGAAAACGTGGGCCCCGGGAAACACAAAGTTCTTGATCTGATTGAAGGGAATAGTTTCGATATGAGTATTCAAGAATTGCGAGCTCTTATTCTTGATGGCTTCGAGCAAGTCCTTGACACCGGTGAACCAGTTGACGATGATGCCAACATCGATTGCTTTCGAGTTATCAGTGACGGTCGAGTTTCCCGTGGGTGACGAGGTCAGACCACCAATCTCATCAACAGAAACGACATACTCGTCTGTGAGAGTCTTGTCGACAACCCAGGCATCCCTGCCCGTGGCTGACCACTGGACATAGACGTAAACCTTGAGGTTCTGGATGACGTTGAAGGTATTTCCACCTATGTAGACAGGAGGAGATTTGGTCCTGTCATAGTCGCCAAATACAATGCTGCAAGAATAAGTTGAGGTGAGTTTCAGCTCGCCGTAAGTGGCAGCCATTTTGTCCCAGCTTGAGTCTGAAGCGCTGTAGTCCAACGTGGCAACAATAGGACCAGAATCCGTGACTTTGACTGTTGGGTTCTGTCCACCGGTAAAGCCCCATCTGTACGTGACACTGCCAACAATATTGTTCGCTTTTACAGACGCATAAGGCTTGATACAAGACTTCCGAGCCAAGGGGAGGATTTCGTTAGCCAAGTATTGCGCCATGGTGCTCCGCTTGATGGAGATAACCCCGCTGGTTTGAGCAACATCTTGTGGCTCGACCCAGTTCCAATTGAATGATGAGGCTCCTGGCAGCGGATGTCCGTCTGTTGCGCAGAGGTAATTTAGCGTCGTCGCAGATAACTGAAGTGCAGATGGATCCTTGATCTTCTCTCCAGTAGTAGGATCAACAACCGGACTAACCCAGCGCTCAAGAGCAGTCAATCGAAGTGGCGATCCGTCTGGGTGTTGAGCCACAGCAGTGACTCCAATGAGTGGTAGACCATGTTCTTTCGCGATCTTGGACCAAATATTGATGAAGGATTTGCCCAACAGGTATGAAGCAGTTTCGTCAGTAACACCGACAAACGTTGGGGCTGTCTGTGCGACGGCGCTCTGGAGGTTGAACAGGAGCTGTTGCAGGCTGAACGCGGTTCCCGAAATGTTTTCCAACTTTCGTTTGAGCGCTTCACGCTCCTCTGGGTGAGCGTCGAAGTATGGAGTGTCGAGATTCTTGTCCAGAGCTGAGTTGAGAAGGTTGGTTTGCGTTTTGACATACCACGGCTTTCCTGACGGTTGTTTGAACCAGTTCCATGATCCTTTTGATCCCCATCCTATGTTCAGAATCTTGGTGTCAGCAAAGCACTTTCTGGGTAAATGGTACATGTCTGGTGATGTTCTCGGTAGAAGACCCTCCAAAGACAAAGAATTGGTGGGATCCCTCACGACTTACCGCTTGGGACATTGTTTTTGATGATGGCCACCTCGGAGCAGTACATGTTGAAGAGAACAGCCTCAGAGGTTTTACCCAAAGTGACGATTGGTTCAGGCAACTGTAACTGCGGTCCCTTGTTTGGAACGTATACGATGCAGCCTGGCGGAATGCCAGTCCGCATTCTGATAGCACAGACCAGACGGGCCTGATACAGCTCCTGGATGCGTTCGTCTTTCCAGTCTGTACCGTCAGGGATGTCAAAAGGGCTGATACCCCCGCTCAACTCCAGAATCTCGTCGAGAGACTTTTCGTCAGTAGGGTCCCCATTCTCGTCCGCCAGGAAACAGAGGTAGGTGAACGGCTGTTTACTTCCAGTGTTTTGAAGGTATTGAACCAGGCCAGAGTTGATACTTTCCTGGGTGGCGGAGACTACAAAGTCATAGCCGTACTTTGGGTCGGTGAGGTTGGATTGGTTGGGAGCCATGGCGACTGGCGTCAGAATGAATAATGGTAATGCTTTATGACAGAAACTGCAGTTGCTTAGTGAGTTTGGTGGGTTGATTTCCAACAGCATTCAGTGACTGTATTTAAATCCGCATCTTATATCAATTCACGGGTACCATCTGTGAGAGTTTGGCCTACAACACTATCTATGCCTTGTTCCACGATCGCGATCTACGCAGAAGCTCCGTTATGATTACAACGTAAAACGCCAGATGCATCCCAGCTTTCAGCCAAGCCAAATTTGATAATCACATATCAAGTTGTAAAAAAGAAATAACCTCAACACATGCATGTATTCCAGCTCATCCCCTACCAATGAGTTGCCGGTGACAGCGCACATAATGAAGATCTTTCCGTTAACCTAAACTATAAACTACACTACAAACCGCATCCGGAACGGGACGTGTCTCGAAGTTACAAGCTCGGAAGGCAGCTGAATCGAGCCTTTTCAGCTGTCTCGCATTTACCATGTATGGCCCATGCACTTAAGCGCCAAGGCCACATTGTCACATAACCAAGTCAAGAAGTCACATTCTGGCGATTGCGAATACCGTATCGACTCAAAAGATTGGCCACGCCCTATGGATACCTTTTTGCTAAGAAACCACAGCTTTTAGTACAAATGTCGGATCTTCATTCTCATTTTCGCCAATTAGAAGGTTTAAATAGAGGAAAAAGGACCCACGAGGCGTGGCCAATCTTTCGAGTTCATACGGTATATCCAAATTTAGTACAAGCTGAAGGAGATCTTTTGTGGGCTGCATGCTGTGCAAGACTTATCGATTTCGTACTTGGGTGGGTTGCCTCCAATTAGATGTGAAGCAAAGATCCGCTAGATCGTTTTAGCTCCCCTCGTACCACCGAGAATGATCCACAATAACGATTGAATGGCCTCCCCTACCGGATCCAATGTTTCGTCGGGATGGACGCCTTAAGCAATACAAAGAGTGTTTCTTGATCATCAGGCAGAAACTCCATAGATAATTGCTCCTAGCAGCAGTGAGAAGCTGGGACGAGGGATATCTGCCGAGAGGCAGTAACTGTAAGGGCTTTAGCTGCTTTCACGTAGGGTAGGAGCAGAAGAAGCCGTAATTACTGTAACCGGATCTGTATTTTTATTTTTGTTGATAACTCTTATTTGCACATTCCTGCGACATGAACGAACTGAGCTGTTCTTTGGTGCTTATCGCAATCTATGGAATGTTGCTGGATTAAAGGTTTATCCAGTGGCGCAGTTTTGGTCATAGGGCTGATGGTAGGAATCAATGACGTCACTCCCGCTGTTTACCTCAGTCAGAAGTTGGCAGCCTGGAACTTACCCCATCTTTTGCTCCTTAACAACTCTCACTCCCTTCAAGAAACACAAGAAAACAGCGTCAGCCAACATGTCTTTCAGCATCATCCCCTTCCTCCAGCTCTGGATGGCGACACTAGCACTCGCCGCCCCTGTCGCCAGTGACATTGTCAACGCAGAGGGCGCCAAGCCGTGGCAATACGGCACCGGCGGCGGCATCCTCGGCTTCATCGTGCTGATTCTCGACATTATCGTCTGGCGTATGTGGCTTTCAACTCTCCCCCTGTTGCTCCGTCTGTGTCAATCGTACATTCCGCTAACAGACGTGTCACTGCACAGTTGAGGTCCTCCAGTCGAACCGCCCTCCCTCGCACAAGGTGCTGTGGTGCCTTGTTGTCTTCATCTTCCCTATTGGTGGCATGGTCATTTACTGGCTATTTTCGAACCGCAAGGCGCATATGTCGGGTTCTGGGGGGTACGAGCCGATCGCGTAAAGGGTGTCGTTGGGTCTTCTTCTCCATCGGCTGCTGTCGGAGACTGTGTCTCAACGTCCATCGGAGAAGGATGGGCTGCTATGTACTTAATATCGCCGAGTCTCTTGCGACTCGCTTTTCGCTAGATTCTCTTTCGACCGCCAGTCCCAGGGGGGGAGAGCTTGTCGCCTCGCACGGTTGTCAGAATGGGAAGTCCACAGATTTATAACACAGGTCGGCAGTTTGATAGACAACAGTATTAACATACTGCGATTCGCTATTAACCTTCTCCTAACTGCTTATTCTTTCTGTGCGTAAAACAGGTACCACCAAATGGGGACCTCTAGTATAAAGCTATACTAAACGAAAGAACTAGTAATGCGACTAGAAGGCTTATTATTATTACTTCCTCTAATACGGAAGTAAACACAGCTATAAAAGCTGTACTAATTACTCTCGCAATTCTCTATATAGTGAGAATCTAATTATATACATAAGGAAATTCTATAGCTTTAGCCTATTAGTCTTTAATTAAGGCTGGTAGGATACTAAACTCTATTCTATAGCTAAATAAAACTGTAATAAGGGCTATTATAGCTACTATAGGCTCTAGAAATTAAACTTACTAATGCGATCTAAGAAGGGGTTACTATTACTAATAGTAGGGTAGAGGCTGCTTTAATATATACTATAGTTACTATTTTCAGCCTTAAGTGTATTTAAAGTATTTAGTAATAATAGTAAGTAAGAGACTAATAATAATAATTAAGGATAGATAGCTATAAATATAACTTAGATTATTAAAGATCTTAGCGATTTAAGGTTAATTTCTTAGTACTTAAATCTTTAATAAAATAATAGACTACTATAAGTAGTTTATATATAAAGATAATATAAGTAGTAAGTATAATATTTTATAGAGCTCTATTAAGATATAATATATTAGGTTTAAAATTAAAAAGTAATATAAAGGACTTATACTACTTATTTTTATAATATACTTAAGGCGCTAAATTATATTATTTACTAAGTATTTTTCTTAATTTACTAGTAGTATTATAATAAAGTCTCTATATAATAGGCTAGCCCTTAGGTAGCTATAGAAAGATGTTAGAATAAGGTTATTACTAAAGTTAAGAGAGAAAGAAAGAAAGCTAAAAGCTTCCTATCTATCTAAGCTAAATAGCTATTTACTACTAATTAATCCTATAGTAAGGCCTTATTATAGTTAGAAGATAACCTCCTTATCTAGCTTAAGCTAGAGTAAAGCCCTAGACTATAATATACCCTCCTTCTCTAAGAAGTTAGTTAATAAGTAGTTTAGATTATCTATACTATTACTTTATTATCCTTAATAGGCTTAGCTATATATATAATATATCCACTTAGTATAGTTTCCCTTCCTAAGGGAACTTAAGCACTTAAAGAAGTGCTTCTTTCTAATACCTAATAGGGAATTCCTTTATAAAGGCTGGTTTTCTATTTATCCTTAGAAATAAGTTAGTAAATAATACTTTACTACTTATATAGTATTTCTTACCGCTTAGCTAGTTTATAACCTAGTTTAGTTATATAGCCCTAATAGACTTAATTAGCTAGATTAAGTTAGTCTAACTATATATAACTTAGTTTAAATAGGGTTTTAGCTAATTAGCTACTAAAGTATAGTATAGTATATAAACCCTAATTAATCTAGCTAGAGATTAGCTTAGTCTAGACTTATAGTATACCTAAATAGAATAATATATATATTCCTAATTTTAGTTAATTTAAGCTTAATCCTAAATAGCTCTCTCTTTTATATACTTATTTAAAAGGGAATTAATCTCTCTAATTAAAGATTTCTTCTTCTTTAGGTATTAATTTAATTATACTTAAACTAGTATTAAACTATCCTTATAGCTTAGGGTAGTTCTATTTAAAGTGTTTAATTTTATTATAGTGAAAATAGTAGTAATATAGCTAGCTATATTTTATATTAACTAAGTTAATCTATATTATATTATTAGATTAATTTAGGGTATTATTATTAGTAGGTTTATTAAGTTAGTAATCTTTAAAGACTCTATTAAATCCCTTTAGTAAAGTAGTAAAAAAGGTATATTTATTAGGCTACTCTTTATAATTAAGTTATCTCTTAATATATAGCTATAATCTAGCTATAAGGATAAATACCTTATAGTTATTAGGCTATTAGATTATACTTACTTTAAAGAGTGTAAATTCCTAGTAATTAATATAATTATAAATACTTTCCCCTCTTTATTATTACTATATAACTAAGTAAAGATTAATATATTATTACTTATAGGGCTTACTAATTACACTCTTAATATAAATAAGAAATATATTAGGTTAATTATTATAGTCTTTATTTTAAGATATCTTTATAATATATAGTAGAAATACACTCTTAAAGGTACTATTAAGCTATATATATATATAGAAGAATTATACTTAAGACTCTCTAATTATAAGTCTATTAATAGCGAATTTTATATATATTAAGATTAATTAGGAGGGAAGCTTATCTTAACTCTTAAGCTAGTTAAGTATAGGTAAAATTTAGTAGTAAGTATTTATTATAAAGATCTTACTCTTATAGGGGGTTTAGTATAAGAGGAACTTTAGTAAATATAATAGGCTAGCCCTTAGGTAGCTATAGAAAGGTATTAGAATAAGGTTATTACTAAAGTTAAAAGAAAAAGAAAGAAAGCTAAAAGCTTTCTACCTATCTAAGCTAAATACCTATTTATTACTAATTAATCCTATAGTAAGGCCTTATTATAATTAGAAGATAACCTTCTTATCTAGCTTAAGCTAGGGTAAAGCCCTAAATTATAATACTTTATTATTATAATACTTTTTATATTATTAATTAGAATATTACTATTCTATATATAAACTATAATCTTTCTATAGTAAAACTTAAGATATATATATAATTATAAATTACTTTTTATAAACTAAGTTTACTTCTTAGAGTATTAAATATTTAGACTTTATACTACTTAATTAAACTATTAAAGCTAACTAAGCTAATAAGGTAGGAATATAAAAACTAATAGCCTTATTAGATTCTTTATATTTTATATTTCCCGGATTAATAAATTACTAATAGCTAGCTCTATAAGTATTTTAATAGCTATAGATATAATCTTCTTAACTAATAGTAAAGCTAGTAAAGTAGTTACTATTATATAATATTAGCTTTATACTTAAGAATAATACCTTAATTTACTTACTTATTAGAATAGTCTATATAGTTAGTAATAAGGTTAATTCTAGTAATACTAAAATATATATTATAGTTAATCTAATAGCTATAAGCCTTTTTAGACTTAGTAGAAATATTAGAAATATAGTTACTATTTCTACTATAGGTATAGCCTTTAAATATATAGTATACTAATGTTTTAATTAGTACTTATTATAAATAGCCTTTTTAACTTAATACTTAAGTAGTTCTTATATTTTAGCTAGTAGTTAATTTTATAAGTAGTAATATAACTTAGGTTATAATTAGTCTTACTACTATTAAGTATAGTAAAAGAGTGAATAATAATACTATTATAATAAAAGTTATTAAAGCTAATAGTTATAATAGTAAGGAAGTAAGTATAATTAAAGTAGGTAATTCTAAGTATAAAGTAAATATTAAGGTTAATATATATACCCTTATAGAGTGCTTTTCTTATCTTTAGCTAGGAATAATTATTAGTATAGTTAGTATTAATAGTCTAATTAATACTTTAACTATAAGGCTATAATTATTAAGTAGTATACTTAGCTATTAGATAATTATTATATATATAGCTATTAGCTTAAAACCTATATATATAAGCTATTATAATCTATTATATAATTAGTAGCTACTTAATAACTATTTACTACTTAATAACTAATTAATAGCTAATAAAGAGATAGTATATAGTAAGAAAGGTAAGAGTATAAAGAGCTAAATAAATAAAAAAGATTTAATTTCTACTAATAATAATTATCTTATCCCCCCCTTTAGCTTTAAGCTATATTATAACTTAATAAGGAAAGAAAAAAAAAGTAAGTAAGTAAGTAAGTAAGTAAGATAGTAAGTAAGTAAGTAAGACTTAAAAAATAATAATATAAGCTAGCTAGCTAGTAAAGCTATATAAACTAAGAATAAAAAGCTATCTAATAGTAATAATTAGCTATTATAATAAGCTAATCCTAGCTATAATACTATTTAGCCTATTATACCCTTATTTACTAAATATATAACTATACTATTATTAATATATAGAGCTACTTATAAAGAGAGTATACTAACTTAAATAGGCTTACTAATTAAACTCTTATATAATACTATAAAGGGTAAAACTTATATAGGCTAAACTAATAATAGTAAGAAAGCTAAAAGAGGAAAGTGCTAAATTAAGTTATTATTATTATTATTAAGCTATTAATTTACTATAGCTTTTACTATTAATAATACCTTAATTTCCTTATAATTAACTAAAAGTAATATAAAATATACTATAGTTAGATCTATTAAGTAAAGAATAAGTAAGCTTAATTAAGGCTTTAGTACTTAATCTAAGCTTAAACCTTCTTTATATAGCTATTTAAGCGATTCTTCTTCCCTATTAATATAGCTATTATTACTATTATTATTATTACTATTACTATTATTATTATTCTTACCTTATCTTTAGCTCTACCTTATTATAAGACTATAATTATTAAATAGTACTACTTACTACTTAATAACTATAGTATATATAGCTATTAGCTTCTAACTTATATATATAAGCTATTACTATTTACTATATAGTTAGTAGCTACTTAATAACTATCTACTACTTAATAATTAATTAAAAGCTAATAGGGAGATAGTATATAGTGAGAAAGGTAGGGATATAAAGGGCTAAACTAAAAAGAAAAATCACTTTAGTTCTATTAGTTATAACTACTTTTATCTCCCCCCCTTTAGCTTTAGGCTATATACTATAATTAGTAAAGGGGAGAAAAAAGAAGTAAGTAAGTTAAGTAAGTAAGTAAGTAAGGTAAGTAAGTAAGTAAGTAAGTAAGACTCTAAAAATAATAGTATTAAGCTAGCTAGCTAGTAAAGCTATTATAGATTAAAAAGAATAAGAAGCTACTTAATAGTAATTAGCTATTATAATAAGCTAATCCTACTAGCTATAATACTATTTAGCTTATTATACTTTTATTTATTAAGTATATAATTATACTATTATTAATATATAAAGCTACTTATAGAGAGAGTATACTAATTTAAATAGGCTTATTAGCTAGGCTTTTATATAGTACTATAAAGAGTAAGACTTATATAAGCTAGACTAATAGTAGTAAGAGGGCTAAAGGAAAAAAGTATTAAATTAAGCTATTACTATTATTATTAAGCTACTAATTTACTATAGCTTTTACTACTAATAATACCCTAATTTCCTTATAATTAACTAAAAGTAATATAAAATATATTATAGCTAAATTTACTAAGTAAAGAATAAATAAGCTTAATTAAGGCTCTAGTATTTAGTTTAAGCTTAAACCTTCTTTATATAGCTATCTAAGTGATTTTTCTTTCCTATAGATATAGCTATTATTACTATTATTATTACTATTATTATTACTATTATTATTACTCTTACCTTATCTTTAGCTCTATCTTTAGCCTTACCTTTAGCCTTACTCTTAACCCTAAGGATTAAAACTAAAACTAAAATTAAGACTAAGATTAAAAAGTAATAAGAGGCTTAGCTAACTATTAGTATCTAATAATAATAAGATAATAAGTAAGATTAATAGTAAGGTATATAGCTTTAAATACTAAAGGATAGTATAAGTAAGTATAAAGTAATTAACTAGCTATAGTAAGTAAGCTAAATTAATTACTTTAATAGTAAGGACTTAAGCCCTATTTATCTAGCTAGCTAGATACTTAGGCTAAAGGGTAATACTACTCTTAAGCTTATAGTTAAGGCTTTAGACTAGCTTTTCTTTAGCTATTATATTACTAGCTTATAAGAGATACTCTTAATTAGCTAGCTATTCCTTATTAGCCCTTATGCTTAAAGCTTATATAGCTAGCCCTTTAGCCTCCTTTAGGAAAAGATTAATATAAACTACTATTTAAGCTATAATAAGTGCTTTCTTTACTATTATATAAGAGTCTTACTCCTTACTATTATTAATCTAGCTACTTAATATAGTTATTCCTTTACCTCTTTATAATAGGAGAACCTATTATAACTTTAGGACTAGCTATAAAAAATAGTAGCTATTATAGCCTATATAAGTTCTAGTAAGAATAAGGAGGAAGTAAATATAGCCTTAAAAGAGAGAGTCTTATAGGCTTTAGCTTACTTTTAGATATAGCTACTACTTTAAGACCTCTTTACTAACTTATTATAATATTTTATTACTATCCTTAGTATTAATAGTAAGATTAAATAGCTATAGCTAGCTTATTACTTTACTTATATTCTTACTAGCTTTATCTATATAGGCTAAGCCTTATTAGCTAAGGCTATTCTCCCTTACTAAGGTTAAGCTATAGCTATTAACCTACTTTAATAGCTTACTACTACTAGAGAAAGCTAGCTATATAGCTTAAGCTATATACTAATAAGCTATATCTTAAGCTTTCTACTTTATAGAAGGAAGATTACCTTTAAGATAGATAGCTAGCTTATAATTACTTAGAATAAGGAAGGAACCTTACTTTATTTCTAGGGCTAGCCCTTTACTATAAAGATAATCTACTATATAATAAGGTAGATAATAATAAATATAAAAGACCTTCTTTAGGATAGGCTTATATTCTAGCCTAAAGTAGCTAAGCTAGCTATAAGGCTAGCTTACTACTTTTTTATCTCTTTTATTACTATTTAGGATAACCTTACTTAAACTTAGTATAGTTAATCCTTTATCTATACTAATAGTCTAATTAGTAGGGAGAGAAAGATACTATAAAACCTAATTGCTAGGCTGTTTAAGATAGAATTCCTTAATAGCTAAGATAAGTAGAAATAGCCTTAGGTATAATAATACCTTTAGAAGGTTAAGAAGTTTTAAGAGCTATTATTACTCTTAGTATATTTAACTAACTACCTACTTAAGGGTATAAAAATAATTAAGCTATACCTTATTAATAGTATTAATAGGGACTATAGCCTCTTTATTATTAATAGTAAGGTTATCCTTATTAGCTAGTATTATAAGTTCCTTACTTACTTTAATAGCCTTAAGGTAATCCTAAGGATCTTACTAAGCTAGATTAAATAGCTAATAGTAATATATATAATCTATATTTAGCCCTTTATAAACTGCTTTTAGGCTAGCTATTAAGCTTCCTTTAGTAAGGTTTACCTACTTAATAACTTTATTTAGTATTATAAGGAAAGCTCTAATAGCTCTTAGGATAGTAATTAGATATCTTAAGCCCTTATAAAATAGAGCTAGCACTATAGTAGTTAGAGAGTTACCCTATAGTAATAATAATATATAGCTATTACTATTAGTAAAAGGTATACTAAAGCTAAAGAAGCTAGTTAAGCTAATTTTAATAAGGTAAAGAAAGGTAAGAAGGATAAAGAAAAAGCTAAATACTATAAGGATATAAAAGACTTAGCTACTACTTATATAAGCTATATTACTACTAGCTATAAGGTTACTATTAATATCTTAAAGTAGCTAATATTTAAGTCTTTAGATATCTTTAGCTAGGCTAACTACTAGTAGTATTACTTCCTTAGCTATAGGGATAATAAGGAGGGACTTATAGTAAGGCTTTAGCTTAAACCTAAAGGTAAGGGAAAGAAAGGGAAGGGAAAAGAAAAGAGGAAAGAGTAAGAAGAGATAAAAGAAGAGAAAGAAGAAAAGGAAGAAGAAGAGAGAAAAGGTAGCTATTAATAGGGGGGGAGGGGAGGGTAGATTAAGAAAAGGCTACCCTTAGGGCTACTAAAGGCTACTAAGCTAGCTATTATAATAGTAAGGAAAGAAGGGGAGATTATTACCCTTAATAAGTAGCTTTTACTTTAGACCTTATAAAAGGCCCTTTAAGACTATATAGCTTAGTTCTAGTTAGTATAATAAAAGGAGGCTATATAGCTAGCTATAGCTAAGTAAATACCTTTAGTAGTAATCCTACCTATAAGCACTAGTAATTATACTTAAAATAAGCTAATAGGCTAAGGTAAGAGGGCTAGGAAAAAAGATTTAAAGGTGGGGTATATTCTTATATAATCTTATTCTCCTAGGAAAATAATTAAGATTAATATATAGCTTACCTTTATAGCTATTTTCTAGATTTAATTAGAATTATTTTAAGTTTTTCTTTCTTAATTTAGTTAGTACTCTATATAATAAAAAATTAAATATAGCTAGAGCTATAGGGCTTAGTATAATAAAAAATTAAATATAGCTAAGATAATAAAGCTTAATATAATAAAAAATTAAATATAGTAAGAAATAAGTACTTTTCTTTTAACTATACTAACTATAGCTATATACTAATTATAGCTATACTAGCTATAGCTATACTAATTATATTTAACTACTTTTAATAAAAATACTTTACTTATTTTATAGATTAATACTAAATTAAGTATTTTAATATAATCTTACTATTAATAAATTCTATTAAAATTTATACTTAATCTAATATATTTAAAGAAATTCTATTTATTAATCCTTATTATAATTAGTAAGTAATTCTAATATATACTTACTTTTTCTTAGTTTTTCCTAATTTTACCTTTAGTAAGGTAGAATCTAAGAATAACTATTTACTTATTTACTATAGTATTTTCTAAATAGTTATTCTTAAATTCTACCCCTACTTATATATACTATATAATTAGTAACTTAAAAGAGGCTTAAATCTATACTTATTTATACTTAATTATACTAAATAATTCTAACTTAAGTATCTTTCTTTATAACCTTTTTTTACCCTTTTTTTACTCTTATATTATTACTATATTATATATAATAAGTAAGTTAAGCGAAATAAAGAATATTAAGATTATAAACTATTTCCTTTCTTCTCTTAAGGAAAATTTTTCACTATAAAACTTATACTAACTATAGGCTAAGCTTAATATAGAAATAATTTATAATTAATTTAAAGACCTTATTATTAAGACTAAAAATAAACTTAAAGTAATTATCCTAATAGCTATTTTCTCCTTAGTATAGAAAATAGTAAGTATTCTAACTAATACTATTATAAGCTATACTTAATATATAAGTAGAAAGATTCTAATCTTATTTATCCTTATAGAAATAATTATACTTACTATTAAAAAAGCTATTATAAATAGCCTAGCTAAGTAGGATTATTATAGCTTAATTACTCCTTAGGTTATAAGTAGCTAGAGTAGGATTAGTTAGATTAGCTATCTACTTAATCTATTAGAAATAAAACCTTAAACTTTAAGTAGGATTAGTTAAATTAGCTATTTACTTAATCTATTAGAATTAGGACTTTAGATTCTAAACACTATAGCGATTAGCTATATATAATTTAGAGTAATATTTAAGGTTAGGCTTTTGCCTTTAGCTAGTAATCTATACCTTATTTTTAATCTTTTTCCCGCCTTTTTAATCGAATAAAGTTACCCTATTACTTTTTATAATAATTAGTAAATAAATAGGGAATTAAACTCTAAACTACTCTTACTAAGCTTAACTATATATAATTAACTAGCTTAATTATAATTATATAAGTAAAGTTCCTTTCTTTTATAAGCGATTAGTAGGATTTAATTCTTTATCTTCTCTAGCTATTAACTAATTAGCTATATAGCTTATACTATATTAAGTTATAATCTAACTTAGCTTCTTTATTTTTAATTTAACCTATTAGATTCTATTATTACTTACCTTTACTAACTAATAGGAGACTAGCTTTTAATCCTTAGTATTAAGCTCTATCCCTTTCTTTCCCTCTTATAATATAAGATCTAGCGGGCGGTATAAGCCTATTAGACTAACTAGTAAGACTAAACCTATAGCTGCTATAAGTAGCTTCTTCCCTTATAGAATAAGCTGTTTCTTTACCTTTAAACCTATTAATTAAACTAATTAGGAGTTAAGACTCTATGCTTAATAACTTTACGCTTAATAACTTTACGCTTAATAACTTTATAGATCTTAACAGCTATAATAATAGCTATAATAATAGCTTTAATAATAAAGGTTACTAAAGCGATTAAAGTAAACTATACTATAATTAGCTAGAGACTATAAGTAATCTCTATTTTCTTTATTATAAATATTTATTATAGATAGCTTAGCTAGGTAGGATTATTATAGCTTAATTGCTCCTTAATAATAGAAAGTAAAGAGTATATAGGAAATTAAGTATATAGTTAAGCTAAATTAGGAAGGTAAAATAGAAAGGTAAGAAGGTAT
This sequence comes from Neonectria coccinea, assembly GCA_019137265.1. NCBI lineage: Eukaryota > Fungi > Ascomycota > Sordariomycetes > Hypocreales > Nectriaceae > Neonectria > Neonectria coccinea. The sequence goes on along the minus strand of WPDF01000137.1, from coordinate 2,986 downwards.
ATAAGTATATAAGAGCTAGATCTTATATATTTATATATAAGATTAAGACTAATAGGAAGAGGGGAAAGAAGGGATCCTACTTATATAGGGGAAAGAGGAATAAATTTTATATATCTATATATTAATTCTTAGTTAAGAGAGCTTTTTACACTTAGGTATTAATTCTTAGTTAAGAGAGCTTCTTATATTTATATNNTTATAATATAGTATACTAAGCTATAACCTTATATATTTATATATAAGATTTTAGCTAAAGTATATAATTACTAAGGTTAATCTTAATCTTTACTATATTAAGCCTAAAAAGAATAAGTATAAAACTAAAGTATTTACTAAAGGACTTACTTATTAGTGCTTACTACCTTTAGGTTCTATAGATATACTTAAGTATATACTTTTTAGCTTTTATAATAGTTTATAAATAATAAGGTTATAATAAGTTAACTTAGTAAGTTCTATAAGAGTAAGTTAACTTAGTAGGTTCTATAAGAGTAGGTTAATAAATAAATATAAGTTAAAAAGGTATTAATACTTATTATATTTATATTTATAAATAAGTCTAAATGCTTACTTCTTAACTTTTATAATAGTTTATAAAGGATAAAGGTTATAATAGTTTAACTTAATAGGTTCTATAAGGGTAGGTTAATAAATAAATCTAAGCTAAAAGATATCTTTATTATAATTTATTATTATCTAAAAGCTATTTAAATAAGGCTAAATATCTTTAAGTATAGAACTATAAAAGAAAGCTTATATAATAGTACTAAGATAGTAAGAAAGTAAAGGGGTATTTATTTTTAAGTTTTATAAGGGCTTTATTAGAAACTTATAAATAAAGAAGTTAAGAGAGCTAAAGAAGGATAAAAGGTATTAAGATATAAGTAGAGAAAAAAAGTTAGAAGAGCTAAAAAAGAATAAAAAGTATTAAGATATAAGTAAAGGAAAAAAGTTAAGAAAGCTAAAGAAGGATAAAAGGTATTAAGATATAAGTAGAGGAAAGAAGTTAAGAGAGTTAAAAAAGGATAAAAAGTATTAAGATATAAGTAAAAGAAAGAAGTTAAGAAAGTTATAAAAAGATAAAAGGTATTAAGATATAAGTAAAAGAAAGAAGTTAAGAGAGTTATAAAAAGATAAAAAGTATTAAGATATAAGTAGGAAAAAATAAAGATATATATTTATATAATAGTATTAGGATAATTAGAAGGTAGAGAGATATCTTTAAAGTATATAAGGGTATTATTAAAATATATAATAAGAGATATATATTATAATCTTATATATAATTATATAATAGCTCTTAATTATATTTAGCTAAATAGCTAATAGCTATTATTAGTATACTAATAAATTAATAGTTATTACTTATATATTAGTAAACTAATAGCTATTACTTATATACTAATAACTATATTCTAAATACGCCTTTCTAAATTAAGTTAGTATTATAACTAACTATATTAACTTTACTCTTACTAATATATTTAACCTTAACCTTTTTCCTCTTTTATATAACTTACCTTTTACTATATTATATATAGCTTACCTTTATATACTTATATATAATATTATAAGTATATATATATATTAAAAGCCTTTACTATCTAATTTACTATATAAGTTCTTCTTATATTTAATATACCCTTATTAATAATACTTACTTTTAAACTATAATCTTAAGTATTACTATATAAATTATATTATCCTAATATTTATAAGATTATACTATTATACTACTATTTATCCTACTTATATAATTAGATATATAAGATTCTCCCTTTTAAGCTAATATAGTATAATACTTACTCTTTTTATTATAACTTAGTATAAAGAACCTAAAGATTATAGCTCTTAACTAGGAAACTAATAGTATAGTAAGGGTCTTTAGATAGGTAGGCTAATAAGTTACTAATAGGGATATAATAGGGATAAAGAGGATAGTTAGAAGGGGATAGAGTTTTTAGGAGGAAACATTAATATTAAGAGAGAGAGGGATTATTATAGAGAGATAAAATAGAGAG